>QANY01007567.1:349723-772422 GCA_003255025.1 Datisca glomerata | reverse complement strand
ATCGCCGCTCCGCGTCGCACGCACGTTGCGACACTCATAAACTAACAACATGTTCAAGTTGGATTTTCATTTTATGGAATTATCCCCATTAAATTTCTCAAACGCGAGTAAAGCAGCAACATGGTTGCCCATAATAGATATAATAATGATAACTGAAATTTAAAACATACAATATTCAATATAATTGATAAATATTTAGAATTCAAAAAGTAAACGTGATGCATGAATGCAACATAATAAACGCACAAATTTAACATTTACTAATCACGATAAAATAACCCAATGATTAATGTGTTGCCTTCGAGTCAGTCAGATTAACCTCAAACTGTCGATGAGACATTTTCATCCTTATTAATTTATCTTTTAACAATAAGGTATCACTTCTCGGTCAAGTCACAACCATCAACATGAAATCTTAATTGTGACTTTTTGTGAGTGTAACATATCATTTCAGATTCCATAACTTCATTTAGAATATGTCACCGTAGGGTTGGTCAAAACTAACTACATCATGTCCTCTTATCTTCTTAAGAAGTTCAACATTGGTATTGGTACAGCTCGAAACCTTCTTTAGGGGGATGAAAACAAAGCCATCTTGAGGCCCTTACAGCACCTCATGATATTGTACTAATGATGGAAACCATAAGTTACATTGACATATTAACCTTCTCCCACTCACTATTTTAGGATTATGTGTTTCCATTTTAACTAATTAGTTAATTTCAAATTAATCATTGATTAAAATAATAATCCTATGAATATTTAACAATTAGTTATGTCAATCTCATTGGTTTAAGTTCATTTAACCTTCTAAAGTGCCAAGTCATAATTAGGTGAATTTAGATCAACTAAATATTGTATACATTAAACTTTAATAAAACTCTTTTACTAAAGTCGGTTATCCTAAATGTTACTATAGCCCTTAGTGTTGTGTGATTACCAAGTTTTAACTAATTAAAACCTAGCAGTTTACATGCAATTGATTTCATAAAATAGTACATATAAACATATTAGGAAATCCTAATAAATCATATTTCTACTAATGAGGTATATGATTAAATAAAACTGTGAGAGATTTTCATGTATGGTATATGATCGACAAATGCATGGACATATTATCAAGCATAATAACTAAACAATTATTTAACAATTCAATAAAATAATATAGACCGAGTGACTATTGAGTATTTCTAAGTTACAACCTTTGAAATAAAAAAAATATTACAAAGCAGATTTCAAGAATACATATTTCCTAAATTTTGCATTCTCCTCCTAATATCCATTTTCATAATCTTCAAGTTTTGAACAGATCCTATTTAATCAGAAAAAACTGATTTTCTTAATTAAAATTAATTTTTATAATTATTCATTTAAAACAGTTGACTTTGACTTGGTCAAATAAATATTTTATTTGATTTGGTCAAACTTGGATCAAACCGAAGCAACCTATTAATTTCTAATTTTAATAAAATTAAAAATTAAAAATTGATTTTAAATTTACATTAGTTTCAAAATTTAAAAAGAAAATAGATAGAGATAATGTTATCTACAGTGATATGGTTTTTTGGTATCAGGTTTGTGTGAAGCTTTCCTAAATGTGACAACATT
Source organism: Datisca glomerata (assembly GCA_003255025.1). NCBI lineage: Eukaryota > Viridiplantae > Streptophyta > Magnoliopsida > Cucurbitales > Datiscaceae > Datisca > Datisca glomerata. The sequence goes on along the minus strand of QANY01007567.1, from coordinate 770,814 downwards.
TACCACCAACGATAGGACTCTCCTACCTCCTGCCATCACCGCCGGCCTGCCACAGTCATCGCCGGCCGCCGTCTCCAGCCAACGTCGTTGGAACAGTAAATTCTAGCGACACTACCAGAAATAAAAAATCGGCGGCACCAGTATCGGAAACCCAATTTCCAGTGACAGCGCCAGAATTCTAAAAGAATTATCATTTCTTTCTTTTTCCTCCACCGTTCATCTTGTGCATTTTTCATCTTCTCGCGGTCGCAATACTTACAATAAATATTCAATATAAAATTACAAAAATTTCTACGCCCCAAAACAGCTTACACAAGATCTAAGGAAAAATTAAGGAATAAAACCTAACCCAATAATCACCATACAATTAACGATATATTATTTTTCATACATTCAAAAAATATAATCATCAATTCATTCATACATATCTCATATTATATGAATAATTCAAGAAAACCCACGAAACATTTAACATATAAATATAAAAAGAACGCTCTGATACCAATTGTTGGAAAACGCGGCGCAATTGTTTTTAAAAAATAACAAAAATGAATAATTTTCGATAAAAGGAAAAACAAGCGCGACGCAACGATTTTCAGAAATAAATTTTTTTTATTGAAAACTCTTTTGAATCAGGATCTATTATATATTTATAAATTGTATCTACAGCATACACGATTAGGAATCATATACCTTTTGTAGTCTATATCAAGCGTCATTACAAAATCGATCGATCATCCGTCCTACGAAACCGTTCCAACGATCAGTAGATTTCGAGATCCACACCAAAAACTTCCAAGTCAATCATCAACGCACTAGGGTGTGTGGCATGTAGAATATTACAAGATACTTTTTCTATTTTTAGATGTACTCAACACATGAGATCTAGAGATTTTACTGAGAATGACCTTTGTGAGACGATTCTCTAAAAGAACACGATGATTATTCTTTTAGAGATTTGATTGACTTTTAATCGTAGAGAAAAAATTCTCTCTCCCACTAACTGTGTTCTCAACATAATTCCTGATTGATGAACTAATGATGTGATTAATCAACTAAGGACATCAGAATAATATCTTTATATTTTTAGATAATGATGTATCAAATATTGATGAGTAATTACCCAATACTGTGGGACCCACTGTATAACGGTGCACAAGTGTAGTGCCACGTGACACTATAGTAGTTCATGTCAATTTCTGGTACCTACTCAGTGATTGACACGTGGTAATTATGCGAATTAAATAATTATTTTAATAAGTATTTAGATATTAGTGAATTCAAAATTAATATATCTGATTATCTCTACCAACTAAGTTATCTGTTATTTCACAAATAACAGATTTAGTTTATTCAAATTATTATCTTATACTAATTTAATTATCTAATTTTACAAATTAAAAATTCTATCTCACTTATTGATAATTGGAAAAATAATCGATAATCATTTATATATATAATTTCAGAAAATTACACACACACACACATATATATGTAAATATAATTCAATTAATTAATTAATCACACATAATTATCTCGTAATTATTTACTTGCCCTCGAATAAATTTTTTTTTACAAGTCAGTACTTTTCTCATGTCTTGAAATATTCACACCCTAGACTGCGTAGTATAAGGGTGACTTGGAGGCCATGAACCTATAATCCTAAGCTCCAATGAACCAAATTATTAAGTAAACTCTTTAATTAAATAATTTTATTTCTTCATTTCATTATTACTCCACTATAAATATGAAATTGAACTCTTAGTGATTATGAAATGTATTTACTGAATATTCTCATGTAGTCCCCTGGTATAATCATTTCATGTAGTCCTGTTCTCGAATTATTGGTTCGTAAATTAGAAGTGGTCAAAATTATCATTTTACCCTTCTAATTGCCTCTTAATCCTTAAATATCATCAACCCACTAGTGAATGATTAATTTATAATCTTATTATAAATTTGAGCTCAATAACCATTCAGTTCCAGAATTAACATTTAAGATAATCAATATACGATCCGTTAGGAAAACTTGGATATTAAATTTTGTAAGATCATGTTCCCAGCCATCCACATCGCTGAATCTCTAAAATAAAAGTCACTAGCCTATATTACAAACAAACTTTAACGAGTGAATCAAAAGATCCATTAGATATGCATAGAAGTTCATGACTACTTAAGATTCATACTATTCTACATATGATAATTGAATTGATATGTATTAAATCTTTATGATAAATGGGACGTTGATAAATATATTAATTCACATCGGTCCAGTAATATATAATCTCATTATATAAAGTACATTCACTAAGATGTCTATACACACCAATGATCTGAATCTAGATCACACGCATTCATAATGCTTAGTGAATCGCACTAGCAATCATTCATTAAAGATTTCATACTTTAATATGTTACTGACAAATTTATTCATTATCAATGACCTTAATCCTCTCGTACTAATACAAGATTATAGTCTCACTGATGAATATAGAATTTTTAGATATTTTTATAAATTATTCAACAATAATCTAGAAAAATAATTATAAGAAAAATATAATCATCATTAAATTTTATATCAAAATGTCGATACACATACTTTGAGGGCGTAACCCCTAACACTAAGGCTCTGTTTGTTTCGCGTTATCCTCATTTGTAATTAAATTATGATGTTTGTTTGGAGTAATCTTTAAATAAGGCTGCAACCTTAATTTGCATGTAATCCTAATTTACAATCTTTTGAGACAATTGAATTGCATAATAGAATGATAGCATTCCTAATTTACAATGCCATTGCAATTCTAAAATCAAATAAAATTACTTTTCGACCCTTATTGAAACATTTGTTCTCTTACTTTCTCTCTTATTTTATTAATTTAATTAAATTAGCTTTATTATCGTTTAGTTTAGCATTATTAATTTATTTAAATAATAATAAAATGAATTAAAATTAATATTAAAAATTCACATGAATTTTTTTATTATATTTCTTGTCTTATTAATTAGTTACAATTATTTTTTTTAAATTTAGTCCAGCATTATTAATTTATTTAAATACTAATTAAAATTAATTTTATCACAATTTTTTTATTTTTAATTAAAATATTAATAGAAATCATGTAATTAATTCAAATTAAAATTTTTAATGTTTTGTCTAGCAATATTAATAAAAAATAATTAAAATTAATGTTAAAATTTTTTACATGAATATATTGGTATTATATCTCTTATTTTATTAATTTGATTAAAAATATTTTGTAAAATTGAGTTTAACATTATTAATTTATTTAAAGATTAATTAAAATTAATTAAAAATGTAATGTTAAAATTGCATGTCAAAATATTTTTTAGATAATCTATAACTAAAATGACATTTAAGTAACTTCTTATTATTTACACAAATTTACAACAAAAATTAACCTATACCAAATATAACAATAATTAATTATCACTCATAGATTACTATATATAACCAAATATGATGATCTTATTTTGTAAGCAATTAAATTGGGATGGTCATTTTTGATTACGTGAAAACGGCTCCGTAAGTTGTCACTTGATTTCCATAACAGATTCAATTCATGATGTGGATCTGGGTTAATGAACTTGATGGGTTTCCATCGCATGGGCTCAATGTGATCTCTGATTTGATTTCCATAACAGATTCAATTCATGATGTGGATCTGGGTTAATGAACTTGATGGGTTTCCATCGCATGGGCTCAATGTGATCTCTGATTCGTATTCAATGTCGGCCCAAGTTGGTTTCCATTGCATGGGCTTAATGTTTTCGTAATTTATATTTTATGATATCTAGGTAACTAGTATAATTATAATATCTAATTATGTTTTTATCAAGCTTTTAAAAATATTAGATTTTTGTTAAACTTATTAAATTCTAATTTTTTTTATTTTATATATCATAAATGTCTTTCGTCATATATTTCAAATCATTAATAGGAAACTCTAATAAATAAGGAATTTACATCTTATAATTTATAAATTTAAAAAGTCATCTCTCCTAATTAATGTAATTCGATTTACTAGTAAATAATACTATTTTAAAAAAACGTATATGAAATCAATCAAAATATGTCTATCTCATATTCCAAATATTAACAAATATACTTAAATCTCTCTCTGATGCCATACTAAAAATGTACAAAACAATAAATGAATATTTACATCAAATCATTCTTTATCAGATAATTTATCTCTTTTATTTATCAAAGCCGATGAAAATAACTTTTATTTCTTTCTTTTTAAAAAGGGAATTTATTATTTTTAGGTGGGTAAGAGATTGATTTTTTTTTTTGAATTATTTTGATAGTTTTATTTCCTTTATTATATTTATAAAATGGAAAAATTCCATACATGTTTTTCATGATTTTATTCCTCATCGACATTTTCGGGTGTTAATAGAAATTGACATTGAGAATATGTCTAGTTAATACATAATAACATTATACTCATATTAATAGACATTCACTCTGAGATAAAATTTACATCGTACAAAAAAGTATTATAATGAATGTAAAAATACATGAACATCGATAATATGTACTGTAAACACACAAGTACATTATTATATTCATGTTAATATATAGATACATATAGATAAAATACACATATTTAAATTTTTACAGAAATCAAAATAAATTTTGATTAAAAGAGTAAGTCTTAACCGAATGTAAACTCTCTCCTCAAAAATTACGTTCTCCTTGAAAATCAATATATTCACATATTTAGCTACGAAATCTCAATTCTAAAAGAAAACTTACTCAGGTCTCCTTAAAATCTCTCTTATAAGTCAAATCTCAATAAATCTAATAAACATATCTTATCAAAACCTATCCTCTCTTTACACCAACATTTTTCATTAAGATCAGAAACACAAACAAAGTTTTATTTATTTATTCAAACACTACACATGATATGTATATAAATATAATGTATATATGTGTATATTTTCAGGAATAATTGAAGAGGGTTATCTCCAATCACCAATATTGGCAAATCCAATCCCTGGGATTGGAATGGGATATCGAGAAATGCATTCCACTTCAAATCAATATTTTCTTTGTGTTCAATACTGGTGGGCATTTGTTGTTTTTGATGTTGAAAGGATTTTTCTTGGTGTCTCATAGTTATAATCTTTCTATTAATGATTGTCACAGCTTTTACAATTATAAATCTAGTTTTTGTTCACAATTCATAAAACACACCACTTTTATAAATTAATCAGATGATTACCTTAGAAAGCTAGTTTTTGGTTCTAGATAACCTTAGAAACTTCATTTTAGAAGTAACTAGATCAAAGAAAGATGTAATATTGCGGTCATTATATTTACCATAAGTCAAGAAACAGCATCATTTCCCTTTCACGTATGCATAACAAAAACGATAAGCTTGACAACTTAAGACTTCGCAGAGACCTAGGCTGTCCTGTAAACGTGTCGTCTCAACTTCACGTACGTGTCGCTTTCTCACAGATACACACGCTCAAAACACTCACACATCATGACATAAACCCAGAGGCTACAAATGCAGAAAAAGATTGTTTTCCCTTAGCTTTACACACTTTAGAAGTTCATCCCATTCGTTTTTAGCTATGGGTTTGCTGGCTTTTGTGTCTGAACTATGTGAGTCTTGTCATAGCAGCCATAAGCGTAAGAAAAACAACCAACTTCATGTATGTAATTCTAATTTCTTCATCTTTCTTCTTCTTCTTCAATTATTGTTTGGATAAACAAACTTATGTGTTTTTTTTGGGGTGGGGGGTGGGGTGGGATGATATGAGATCAGACGGTGGAGATAAAAGTGAAAATGGACTGCGAAGGGTGTGAGAAAAGAGTGAGGAAATCAGTGGAAGGGATGAAAGGAGTAACGGAGGTTGAAGTTGACCCTAAACAGAGCAAGGTTACTGTAATTGGCTACGTTAATCCCTCCAAGGTCTTGAGTCGCGTCCGGCATCGTACCGGAGAGAGGGCCGACTTCTGGCCTTATATTCCTTACGATGTTGTTGGTCACCCTTATGCCCCCGGTACTTATGATAAGAAAGCACCGCCTGGCTACGTTAGGAACGTGGCGGAGGATCCACAAGCTTCTGCAATTGCACGTGAAAGCTCCACTGAGGTCAAGTACACTACCGCCTTCAGTGATGACAACCCCAATGCTTGCGTTGTAATGTGAATCAGGCTCGTTAAAAAGGTGTGAATTTTGTATTATTAGCAAGGACAAAGATGTAAATTTAATAGTATTTTTTTAATTATAGGTAATGGGCAAAGATGTAAATTTGATAATATTTTGTTAATTAGGTAATGTTTTTTTAATCTTGTTAGTTTTTCTATAAGATTGAGAGAACGGTAAAAATGAGTAACTTTCGGTAAAAATGAGTAACTTTCGGGCCTCCGTCTACTTTACATCCAACTCAAATTCAAACTGTAAATATGACCGGAATAGAATAAATAATTTATTTACATCTTTATAATTTTTATAAATATAATATCATTTCGGTGTTTTTTTTCCAGTCATTTTTGTGAGTTCAAAAGTTGACTTTCCTGTGATTTTCGATAATATTATTACAAGTTTACAAGTTTGTGCAGCTAGTTAGCTAGTTAGTCAGAATGTTTCAATGATGACATGTGGATATAAAAATTACATAAATAATAGTCACTCTAGCTGTAAATGTGATGACATATGGATACAAAAATTACATAAATAATTGTCACTCTAGGTTAAATGTGATCACATGTTTGCAAATTATGATTGTTTTATTGAAGGTATATTTTTGGTGCGCGTGATGAGATATTGATCTAACAATGATCAATATCTATTTACACATACAAAGGAGATCTATTAAGATCTATCGTTATTCTGTTGTGTCAGCATCATGTATACATTTAAAATGTATAAAAGAGATTTGCATTTGACATTATCTCATTTCATTTTCATTCTCAAACATTTATCGTTATCTGTTGTGAAAAAATGTATAAAAGAGATTTGCATTTGACATTATCTCATTTCATTTTCATTCTCAAACATTTTACGATTTTTCGTAAAATTAAATTCAATGAAGTTTTAGGTAGAAAACAGTAAGATTGATCTCAACTTTGAAAAGTTATTGTTACACGATTGAGTGATCTCAATTTTGAAAAGTTATTATAATACGATTGAGTAGCGTCATGCCATCCAATAACAAAGTGTTCTTATTGTTAATGTCTCTCATGTCGACCAACCACTACAATACGATGGTCCTAACAATCTTTTAATCGTTGAACTTCCTTAAGTGAAGTAACCTTTATTTAATGTTTTGTGATTATGACTAAGATCATGTGATGAGATATGTGCAATATATTCGCTCGGTACATTGCTAGCTAAATAGTTAATGCTAGCTAAATAGTTAACGTATGGAGTCGTCAATTTTTATCTCACGCGTCAATCTTCATCATTGTGTATTTAGTTATAGAGTAATTATAAGAAAAGTTGATTGGAATTTAAAACTAATCTATATCTATTTATATCTATATTAAAATGGGCATAAGGGAGAATTTTTTTGTATTTAGTTAGGATGTTCACAAATTTTTCATTCGCTTTATTTACATAATAAATTTTATAAATAATTTATAAATAAAATATCTGTGATGATATTGTTTAATTAGGAATGTGAATAATGCTCACAAAAATTAATTTTAAGAATTTTTTATATACAAAGAATAATAATTTGTTAATTGCTCACATTTCTTTGTTACTGATTTGTAAAATTTATATTATATAATATTTATGTTATTAGCAACATTACAATTTATACAAATGAATTTAAAGAAGAAATTAATATATTATTTAACAATCTATTAACGATATAATCATTTCTTAAAAAAATGGTAAAATGATAAAATAAAATCATTTTTATAACATTTAAAAAATAATGCTATATAATATAATTTCAATCAACTGATTTTTAATTTAACATATCTTACTTTATGTACACTATATATAAGTGCAATGCATATTATTATTGGAGAGGGTATTATGTTATTTAATCAAAGAGTTTGATTGCTACTTTATTTAGTTCAATGTACAATATATTTACTTGAATCAATATTAAAAATTAATACATTTTATCTTACTTTATAAAAAAATAAATAAAATGAATATACTTATTTTTCTATATTATTAATGAATTAATAACAAAAATTATATTTATTACGTACAACGTACATACATTTCCACTAATTGATTTAATGCAAGCTTTTGGGCGTAAAAGATAAATGTAACATGGTCCACGGATAAATGGAACAAGAAAAGCGGGTCGGATTATTTGCTCCGAAATTTGATATCGCTGGCGATCCGAATGTGGCGTGGACCCCGAGGGCCAAGACCTGTCGATCGATCACACAGGGCGATCCAAACTGGACTTGACAGGCAGTTGAGGTATTAGAGGCTGAAAGTCAAAAAACGCTACCGAGAGAGAGAGAGAGAGAGAGAGAGAGAGAGAGAGAGAGAGAGAGAGAATGATCTCAGAGGGGTTCGAGGACGAAGAGAAATGGCTGGCCGCTGGGATCGCTGGCCTCCAGCAGAATGCATTTTACATGCATCAGGCTCTGGTATTGTATTCAACCCTTTTATGTTTATTTCCCGTAAATTCTAGGCGCAATGTGAGGAAGATTTCAAGATGAAGGTAATGCTTGATGAATGGTAGTTCTAAGGAGAAATTTGTGTAGAATCTTCAATATTTCTGTTTTGGAGCAGGATTCGAACAATCTTAAAGACGCCCTGAGATTTTCTGCTCAGATGCTATCAGAGCTGCGGACTTCGAAACTTTCTCCTCATAAGTACTACGAATTATGTGAGTTTATTTCTTGCTGATCTGGTTTTCGTAGCATTGGATCATGCAGGGTTTCGCCCTGTTTTACTATTTTGGTGTGAAAGCATGCAAAAAATTGCTTTAACTGCACTATTTTACATTTCCTGATGCTTCAGATATGCGAGCATTTGATGAATTGAGGAAGCTGGAGATGTTCTTCAAAGAAGAGACTAGGCGTGGGTGCTCAATAATCGATCTGTATGAACTTGTGCAGCACGCGGGCAACATATTACCCAGATTGTAAGTGACAATTAAAACCAAAACATCCGTTCTTTCTAGTATCTAGTCGGTTGAAGCTCCAGTTAAATAGAAATAAAATGTACCAGGAACACGACTTATGTTTGATATAATGGGAGAGCTTGACCCGTTTGACGTGATTCTTGATATTGTACATAAAGTAGTCACACCACTTCTCTATTTAGGATCCCTCGAACGCGCCTCTCTATTTTATTGGTTAGAATTTATGGAAGCTCATGCAGTGGTAAGCTCGAAAGATTTTGCACTGTGCTGTTATGCATACTAAAGCATAGATGTGATTTGGCTTAACCAAAAAACAAACTTGTGTAGATAGAATGGAAAGGAAGGATAAAAATAAGATTGCATTGTTATGGGAGTATCGGTAGTCTATTTCATGGGGGTGTGTTGTTCTGCTAAATATCTCAAAGTTTGGCCCAATCTTAGCCCCAAAGGGGCCATTTGGTACAAAGATTTCAACAATGCTGGAAGAGTTACATTACTAGGAAAGTTTAATGTCAAAGTATAATGATAGAATCATAAGATTTCCACGTTGGATAACACATGCCCACATGCGAAAGTTAAAAGGTTGTTGGGAAAGTAAGATGACTTTGTTTGGTATGTAAGAAAATTGTGTAAGTTGTAGGGAAAATTGTACATACTATATGGTATAGGAGAGTGAGTTGGGTTATCACTATTTATTGATTTTGACACCTAACACAATGTCATAGATATTTTATTCTACACACTAAGAATTAACATTTTTCTTTAATGACACCAATAAAATCATATCCGATACTTTTATTATACTATGCCATATCTTACACCACGTAAAAAAATTCAAGGGCATATTTTTCACATATAATATTTAAGTTAATCCTAACAGCGGCTTATAGCACCTCTGTATTCAGCTTTTACTTAAAGGAATTTACCACCCACCTCAAGTGCTGCTTAGTACATTTTCTCTTTGAATTCTATTTCTGAACTAGCCAGAAAAATTGCTTGTTGTTTTGTTTGGAAGGGCAAAAAATCTCTGTTGATATTTTTCTTGACTCCTGAGTTTTGTTATCTCTGTTAGGTATCTCCTCTGTACTGTGGGATCTGTGTACATAAAATCCAAGGAAGCTCCTGCTAAGGATGTTCTAAAAGATCTGGTTGAAATGTGTCGTGGTGTTCAACATCCAGTACGTGGGCTCTTCTTGAGGAGTTATCTTTCTCAAGTCAGTAGGGATAAGTTACCAGATATTGGTTCCGAGTATGAAGGGTAAGAAAATTGGATAATATTGAAAATACTTTTTGTTTAAATGAGATCATATACCGATTATTGAAACTGGCTTGTCTTATTGAAGAGTGGTCGTCTTGACTAAGGTGCAATCACTTGTCAAAATGACCACGACAGATACTGATGGAAGAATCTCTTTTCTAAATACACCATCTATCTTCTGCATTTGAATTTCAAAACTTCCATCCAAATTTGCTTATCCGATAGTTGAGATTCTTATATCGAAGAGTTGGTTTCTTTAATTTAAATATTAACATATAATAAAATGTGCTTAAAACCTGATAGTAGTTAAACTTAAATAATTGATGTTTATCCCGATCAGTCGATAATACCTTGATCTTTGCAGGGATGCTGACACTGTGATGGATGCTGTGGAATTTGTTCTCCAAAATTTCACGGAAATGAACAAACTTTGGGTGCGGATGCAACATCAGGTTGGTTATCAACTGTTAGTGTTCTAATATTTGAACATGCATGGTACCACAATGGTGCATATCATGAAGGTAAAAATAGATCATGAGTGCATGATTCGATGGTCATGCAGGTTATAATGCTTGTGAATGATTCATACTCTTAGCTGATCCTGTGTTGAGGCTTGGTGTCGGGATTTCTGGTCTGCAGGGACCTGCCCGGGAAAAGGAGAAACGGGAGAAAGAAAGGAGCGAGCTACGTGATCTTGTAATATGAGAAACCCGTGACTGGTTAACTTCAGTGAAATGGACTTATAACATGTGTACGCTTATAAAAGGTTTGCCTTTTGTACATCTCATTTCTTATTAGGTTGGGAAGAATTTGCATGTTCTCAGTCAGATAGAGGGAGTTGATCTTGATTTGTACAAAGAAACCGTGCTTCCTAGAGTTTTGGAGCAGGTCAGACATGTTCTTGTGATGCTTTTCTGGAGCTTATAACACGTGACTAGCGCTTTTTAATATGTATAAACGATTCTTGATGTCAATTATATGTCTCCAGGTTGTTAATTGTAAAGATGAGCTTGCTCAGTGTTATTTGATGGAGTGCATAATTCAAGTCTTTCCTGATGAGTATCACTTGCAAACCCTAGATGTATTATTGAGTGCTTGCCCCCAGCTTCAGGTTGGCGACATTGTTGAAAACTCTCTTAGTCCCGTAACTTTCTGTTGTATTTTTCATTAGTTCATACCATGTTGCAGGCAACAATGAGAGAACTATTATTGCGTTTAAGGTGGGGGTGTCTAAGCGACCCGAAAAAACCGCCCGTCCTGCGAAAACCATCCTGTCCCACGGAGCCATCCCGAACCGAGCGGGCGCCCTTGGCGGGACAGGACATGGGACAAAGGTTAAAAAACCGACTTGTTCGATAATCTTACAAATAATCTAAAATTTTTAGCCTTTTTAGGTTTTAACCTTTAATCTTTTTAAGTTTTAGCGTTTAACCCTTCCAAATATAAATCTTTTTAATTTTTAACCCTTAAGATTTTAAAGAGCCCAGCCCAAAAATGGATAAATATGTTAAAACAACTCAAAAGATCGGCCCAAATCAGCCATCCCAAAATGAGGCCTGTCCCGCGGTCCCGTCCTGAAGAACCGTCCTGTCTCGTCCCGCGCGGTTTTTGCCCTTCCCGGGGGAAGGGTTGGGACAAAAAAATCTTGCCCCGTTTTGTACGGGACGAAAAAATCTTGCCCCGTTTTGTACGGGACGGCACAAAAAATGTCCAAAAACCGTCCTGTCCCGAACTGTGCACACCCTTAGTTTAAGGTGACTCAATTAATTCTACTTATTTTAGAAGACAATATTCTAAATTAACTCTACTAATTTCATAATACATATCTTACTTACGTCAGTGAGGTGTTATATTTGATTTTTATACCATGGAGGCAGACAATATCAGAAGTGCTAAATACGCTTGCAGAGATAGAACTATTGCATTCTATTGTTGTCATATGTTTTGCTCTTCTTTCCGTTGCAAACAGGCTTGAGATCAAGCTTAAACTTCAGGACGATATTTCTGCTAAAATCTCAAAATGGGAACAGATGATGATTGTTTGAACTTACAAATGCCCATAACTTTATCCCTCTATTGCTCACTGTCGACTTTATGCATAATGGGCTGTTCATTTTAACCATATTTATTTCTTGGTTCTTACTTTTTACCCCCTGCGACTGCTTTTCAGCCATCTGTTGACATCAAGACAATACTATCTCAATTAATGGAAAGACTTTCAAACTATGCTGCATCAAGTGCGGAAGTGTTGCCTGAATTCTTGCAAGTAGAAGCTTTTTCAAAATTGAGCAATGCCATAGGGAAGGTAAGCCTTGTCTTACCTTTAATGAGCATGTTAGAAAATTGAAAATATGAAGCATGGAAGAGAGGGCTTGTACCATAATCTGGGAAATATAATAAATAAAACACATCAGTTTAAGTAAAATACAGTCAATAACTAGTAGATAAAAGTATGCTAATGCTATTGGCATTTGGCACCTTTTATCTTCTATGAACCCCACCACCAAATGAAAAAAAAGTACCTGAGATGGTTCTTGCATGGTAAATGACTTAACTAGGAAGTATTTTCGTTCATAATAAATAATTTGTTAATTTCAAATTTGGTCATTCTAAGACATTTTAAGATCTTTGTGCTTATAAAAATCTTTATTTCATGTCATTAGGATTTTTAATGCGCTGCGCTTTAACTTTGGTCTTCTAGTTTTATTCTGCTAAGAATCATTCTGTTTAAACCTCTTAATCTTCTTTGGTTTTAAAAAATACGCGTCTTGATATTCACCATAATCAGCGTCTGATTGGGGTTTGTGTTGAGTTATGCTCTTTCTTTTACACAAGGTGCTTTGTATTTTATTCAGTTAAAAATGTTTGCTTTGATGGGTCGTGGTTCTTCTTTCATTGAAGGTTTTTTATCGGTTTCTTTCATTGAAGGTTTTGAAGTGTAATTACTTCACATTTTGCAGGTTATTGAAGCACAGGTTGAGATGCCCTCTGTTGGAGTAGTATCGTTATATTCATCCCTTCTCACATTTACTCTTCATGTCCATCCAGACCGGCTCGATTATGCAGACTCAGTTTTGGTATGATGCCATACAGAATGGCCTGCTATATCTTATGTTTGCTTAAAATGAATTCTAAAAAGTGGCAGACAGTAAGCTATTCTATGTTGTTATTTGATATGAAGTTCAGCACAATCTTAATTCCTTCTTCATTGGTTTGCCAGGGAGCATGTGTCAAGAAGCTGTCTGGAAGAGGAAAAATTGAAGACAGCAAAGCAACAAAACAGGTGGTTGCACTTTTAAGTGCTCCATTAGATAAATATAATGATATTGTCACTGCCTTGAAGCTTTCAAACTATCCGCGCATCATGGAGTATCTTGACAATGGAACAAATAAAGTCATGGCAACTGTTATCATACAAAGCATAATGAAAAACGAAACCCGGATTTCTACTGCTGACAAGGTATGCATGTTTGACTTGATTTCTCCATTCTAGTGACGCCTATTATTGACGTGGACTATCTGTTTTCTCAAGGTTGAAGCATTGTTTGAATTAGTAAAAGGGCTTATCAAAGATTTAGAGGGGACCATCCACGACGAGGTTGCTCTTAAGCACTTTCTATTTGCTAGCGATCCAGTTTTGTGTCATTTATTCTTTACTCAATTGTATAAATTGTCAATATTCTCTATGATGAGCCTAAAATTTGTTTGTGTATCTCTCTCTGTCTGCTTTCTTCTTCAATTTATTAGCTTGATGAAGATGATTTCCAGGAGGAGCAGAATTCTGTGGCACGGCTTATTCAGATGTTATATAACGATGATCCAGAAGAGATGTTTAAGGTACTTAGCTGCTTTAATATGCTTGCAGGTTATCTCTAAGCTATATGCAAAATGACTTCTATCTTCTAAATTTATTTATTCAGTTCCACACTTGTCAAAAATCTAATGGATTCTTTTTTTTTGGTACATAAAGTAAATTATATAATTAATTCTAATGGATTCTATGATGGATTTTTTATGGATTCTATAATTGTATAAGTTTGCAATAATCTTAAAAACTATACTAATGTTGTCATTAATGTCATAAATGTTATCACATAAAATATTGCTGTCGACATGCAAGTTTGAGTCTAGAAACTGAGGAGAAAGGGAGAGGATAGAGAAGAGGATGGAGGAGAAGATAGGACTGGACTGGACTTTGCAATGGTGGAATTTGAACCGAGTCTTGGATAGAAGGAGAGGAGTTTCTCCATGCCCTTGAAACTTTTAGCCTTTGGCATTGAAAAGCCTCCCATTAGAAGTGTTCAACCTTAATTGCACTTCCCTTGGAGCGCTAGTGCATTAGATACATATTTCCTTGAAAACGATACTCGTTTTCATTCACGATTTAGCAACCTTGATTTTCATGAATATGTCTAGTTTTAGAAAAAAAACTATTTTTTATTGGAACGATCAAGACTATGTCATGTTTATCTTAACTAAATAGGGACTCTTATGAAAAAAGAACTTGACTATATAGCCACAGTGGTTATACTCGTTCCAGACTGTCAGCTCTTATCAATGGCTCCCATTGCATTACCGGTGCATGAACTGTTTTGTTGCAGATTGAATAGAAATGTGGGAATAATTACCAGCCAAAATTTCTTTTATGACAACAATCCTAATTACTTCTTATGACAATGGGTATGGCATTAACTGCTAATTTATTCACTAATAATATTGAGTTTAATGAGTTTGGGTTCAAGCTTTTTAATATCCAAATCTTATTCTTTTGATTCGGGACCTTGAGACTAATATGTTTCGATCTCCCATCCTTCTACCTGTACCAGTAATGGGTGTTGGTATTTATTTCGATTTCAAATTCTCATTGTTATATGGTTGCCACCATTACATCTGTTTTGTTACGAATAGTTAAAAAGAATGTTTGCTGCGCATGAAAACATAATGAGATAAAAGTGGCTTCGAATTGTAAGCACCAGCAATAAGATTGCTGCAATCTAATCCTTTGAGGGCCTTTTGTAAACAATACATACTTCGCAGATAATACAATTGCTGCAAATTAGCGTTCTCTCTACTAATTTTGATATGAGATAATACTCATCTCCCAAATGAAGGATTTGCTTTAATTAAAGAAGGAACTAATTTTGAGTCATGTGTCTCATTTATCTGTTTAACCGTGTGAATCTTTTGTTAGCTTTTCTATTTGATGATATTCATTGATGCATAACATTATTGCCGGGTACTGGAATCAATATTTTTTTTAATTATTTTTTGTTTTCGAACCATATAATTAACCTTTTGACCATACTTCATGCAATTAATTGCAGATCATATGTACTGTAAGGGATCATATCCTAACTGGAGGATCAAAGCGCCTTCCCTTTACTGTTCCTGCCCTTGTATTTTCTTCTCTTAAGGTTTGCCTCATCTTTACAGTTCCCGCCCTTGTATTTTCTTCTCTTGAGGTTTGCTTCATCTCATCACTCTATTGTGACTTCCAGATATTGTGCATGTTAAATGTTTAGAAGTGTAAAGTTAATGGTTGCTTTTGCACATCTATGGAGCATGGTCTACATTCCTACCAAAGCATTTATTGCATGATGGTCTGTCAAACTAGTTGTGAATACATCAATAGAGTCTAGTTTTTTTTAAGCTGAAGGAATTAGAGTGAAATATCAATAGAGTTCTTGTTCTTCAACCGTTTTCCTTCTCAGTATATCTTCATTGTGTGAAATGAAGAAATCACAGCCTTATTTTATAAGATTTGATATTCTAATGATTTTGGAACTTATGTTTCATTAATTCCCTAATGCAGCTCGTAAGGCAATTGCAAGGTCAGGAAGAAAATCCTTTTGGAGATGAGACGTCAACCACACCAAAGAAAATTTTCCAGCTTTTGACTCAGGTGCTTTTGAATGAGGCTTTGGTGTTTTTCCTGTACGAGTTGTAAACTTGTGGCTCAGTGTTTATTAGAAGTTTGAATGTGTGAAGGTGCACTCTTTGCAGTTGGTTTATCCAACTATGAGAACCTTGATGTCTTTTCATTTTCTTGATGTTATAAATAGTTCATTGTGAAGGCTCATGTTCCTGATACAAATGTTATTCAATCTTTTGCATCTGTAAATGTTTCAGACTATTGAGGCTCTGTCAAGTGTTCCAGCACCTGAGCTGGCTTTTCGGTTATATTTGCAATGTGCTGAGGTACTCTATCTGCGATTCATTGTCACTGTAAGCTAACAAAGCTACGATTACCTAATATGCTTTTTCTTTTCAGGCTGCAAATGATTGTGATTTAGAACCTGTTGCATATGAATTTTTCACCCAAGCATATATATTATATGAAGAAGAAATTTCCGTAAGTTGATATCCCTCGCGTAGCTTCTTATTCTTTTGATATGTACTATTTCATAGATGCTCTTTTTGTCAAAAATAATTCTTTGCCCATGTGCATTTTCAACTGCAGGATTCCAGAGCACAAGTGACTGCTATAAATTTGATAATAGGGACCCTTCAGAGAATGCATGTATTTGGGGTTGAAAATAGGGATACTTTAACTCACAAGGCCACGGGGGTATTTTTTTCACAGAATATCATGTTATTGATTATTTATAAATTTTTCTGCTACCGTGACTCTGACATGCTACATTCCTTTCAATCAGTACTCTGCAAAACTTTTAAAGAAGACTGATCAATGTAGAGCTGTTTATGCGTGCTCACATCTCTTCTGGCTTGATGATCAGGATGATATGAAAGATGGGGAAAGGTGAAATTCTATTACTTGGATGGCTGAAGTTCTATTACTAGCGAATATGATACGTTAATTTGCTAATAATTTCTCTGGGCTTCAATTTTCATATTTTCTTCTTAACCAGGGTCTTGCTTTGCCTAAAGCGTGCCTTAAGAATTGCAAATGCTGCTCAACAAATGTCCAATGTTACACGAGGTAGCACTGGATCAGTGGCACTTTTCATTGAGATATTGAACAAGTAATGAATTTTTACCTTTCAATAATATGATTATCCCACATCTTAGGATAAAATTGTAGAGGATGGATAAAAGTCCGTTTATTCATGTTTTATTGCAGATACCTATATTTCTTTGAGAAAGGCAACCCACAGATCACAGTTGCTACAATCCAGGGCCTGATTGAATTGATTACAAACGAAATGCAAAGTGATTCGACTACGCCTGATCCAGCGGCAGATGCTTTCTTTGCCAGCACGATGCGGTATATTCAGTTCCAGAAGCAGAAAGAGGGTACAGTGGGAGAGAAATATGAACCCATTAAGGTCTGACAGATTGTATGACAAATTTACGGATGCTGAACTTAATTCTTGTCTTGAGAGAACAGGCTAGTTTTTTTTCATCTGATGCGAAGGTGTAGTGTGGAGGTGAAGCTCCAATTTGCGTAATGTTTCTCTCTTTGCCAAGGGAATCAGGTATAGTAGTCATTTTTATTTGTGGTGTTTTAAGTAGTTAGTCGCGGATATAGTCCCGTTCCGGTAAAGTACCACACCATATTTGTGTTTCTCTGTTCATAATAAAAGTTCATTTAAGTAGGTTGACTTGAACTACAATTTCGTTTTTCTTGTGTTTTGAAGGAGTTGTATTCTTGTATCATTTAGTTTTTATATGAAGTATCATGTATTGCACAATCTTTCGATGTTAAATGTATAACATACCAAAAACCTTTGTTGCTTTTATTACATGGAGTTATCACAAATGCGGGGAGGGGAGAGAACGAGTGAGTTCTTAGATTTGAAAAAGATCACTCAGATTTGAAAAAGATGCACACGTGATCTTAATTAATATGGAGCTCCAGGAGAGGGTGAAGAAAAGTCTGGAAATTTTCTCCGGTAGAGGGCAGTGGTCGAGTTTATGAGACCATTTGATCGTTGATGCCACCCAGGAAGGGTGAACTATCCGATTTATAGTACTTACTTTCGGGCTGCTTTACTAAAGATTCTTCAAGTCCCTAAAACTATTAAAAGCTGAAACCAGAAGATGAAATACTGCAACTAAAGATAAAAATTGCTTCTGTAGAAAGATCATCTACCAATCATGTTTGTAAATGTGGACGTTAATGCTGTTATCCTTTATCCGAGGGATAAAGAAAATTACATCTACGGTTGAGTACTATACTATTTCTTTTGGATCTCTTTTCTTATGGTATTAATCTTCCAAAGATTTAGTTTTTTGGCATAATTCCGAAATCTGAGGACTAGGAATAAGATAAACAAAAAATAACGGGTAAAGGGCACCAAATAACCTTTGGGGCAGTTAAAAATCAACATTTTAGTCTTCAAGCTTTCATTCTTAATCATTTCACCGTCTCTTGTCTCTGTCAACCTCTCTTCATTTTCAATAAATTCTTGTTCGGCTTCAAGTCCATGCATGTGAGATTAAGAAACGATGAAATCACCCGAAAATGACAAAGATGTAGTGTTTTTGCGCTAATTCATAAGCATATGCTTTCACGTGCTTGTTTTTGATAGTGAAAGCTAAACCTGTGATGACGAATAACAAACCTGCAAAGAATAATGAATGTATAGTAATGCTATGCTTCAAGACATGCTTGTAACAGAATGCTAATTTTGAAATGTGTGTGCTTAAATAAGAACTTCAGGACTAAAGTGTTAATTTTGGAATGTGGTGGTTGCAATTTAAAACTAAATTGCAACCACCACAAAAGCCAAGGAGGTTTTAGTACTTGCGCAGAACTAAATTATATGCAAAATCTGTTCTTAGGAACGAGTCATTAAGTTTCATGGCTTGAAAAAAACACACTAAATTATATGCACAATTTCCTTGTGAGTGAATGAGAAATTTCGTTCTCAATTTTACTTCGTTTGCAGTCTAATGTAGTCTCATTTCCCAAACACGCAGTCACTAGAGTTTCCTTTTAAAGCATGCCAAATGAAGCCTAATTGGAAAACGAATTCAGGAGGTAAACTTATAATTTACTCCTTTTCTTTTTTGNAACCCCCCCCCCCCATTTTTCCTTTTCCTGATTTAAGTTGATCTCAGTGACAGTCACCAACAGATTTTGACCAAATAATAAATGGGGCCTCGTAAAGGCTCGTGGCTGTGGAGGACAAATAGAGAGAACACAGAAGAAAACATAACAAAGTTGAAAGGAAATTAATATAACTCTGTCCATACAAAACATAACAAAGTTGCTTTTCCTAAACAAGATGTTCTGGCCCGTTAATACATAAGACTTCAAAACGGAAGTCACGGTGGATGAATATGTAAGAAACGATTCCAAGAAAAAGTAGCCATAAAACCACCACCAGATGCTTCAAATATCTGAGTTATCCGAGAATAACTCGTAATTACTAGAGCTACTCTGACAGCAAAGGAGAGAAGAAACTGGATATATGGTTTGCCATGTCTCTCTACAAATATTTTTGCTCACAATATGGAGCATGCTTTCTGAGCTTTGCTCTTCTTTTTCTTCTGCTTTGGTGGTTGAAGTACAACCCTAATTGCTGCATCAAAGACTGCCTTCACATTCTGCACTCACAAGTCAAAACAAATTAACTAAAGAAACAGAGTCAATTTAGAAATTCACTACATGATATACCTGCTGTGTTTTGGAACTGCACTCAATGTAAGCAGGTGCACCAATAAGTTTCCTTAGCTCCTCTCCCTTTGACAACAAAGAGAATAATTTTAGCCATGAAAAGAGAATAACTTACTGCAGACGAACTGGTAAATGATTTCTTCAAGAACTTACCTGAGCTGTTGAAATAGGAACAGCGCCAGGATGATCTATGAAAAACTGCTTATCATCCCGAAGATCTACTCGATAGAAATCAAAACCAGTAAAAATTAACCAATAGACAATATATAGGCAAGCATATTGGTCCCCACATTGGAGAGAAATTATACCCTAATAGAAGTAAACGGAGAAATATACGGAATTGGATACTACGTGAGCCACAAACAATCGGCATTTTTAATTTGCGAATACAATGGAGTACATGATAAAAAATAATCTGCATACAGGTAAAAAGAAAAAGGAGCTTTTGGACAAACCATTTAGAGTTAGTACAGAAGGACCAAAAGAGTGAACAAACATCAACTATGATAGATAATGAGATGGACACAGAGAATAAATGATAGATGAGTAAACAGTAATAACTACGAAAGATAGATGGGCACAGAGACTAAAGGATAGACGTCTAAACAATATTAAAGAGGGACTATCTATCAAGAGTGGGAACGTATAAGTTCAATAACCAGGATGTGTGCCAGCACAGATACAGGTACATAAAAGAAAACAAAAGTAGTTGGCGGCAGAAGTTGGATTTACAAAATTTTAAGGTCCAAAAGTAAATGTGGCCAAGTTGGATGAGCATTAAGTAAATTCTTATTTCTGAGATGTCATAACCGAAAGCTAAGCTGATTCTAGTTGCAAAGAAGAAACTTACCAAGCTTTGTTCCAACAAGAACTATTGGAACACCTGGTGCATAATGCTTCAACTCTGGAATCCACTGGAGACAAAGACAAAAAGACTGAAATACATCAACATCTTATCCAGAGTTCATGAAGAAATGGGATCTTATCAGTCAAAAAGAAAAACAGAGGATTTCACGTACAATACCTTCTTTGAAACATTTTCATAGCTAGCCTTGCTAATGAGAGAAAATGCCAGAATGAAAACATCAGCCCCACGGTAACTCAAAGGCCTTAATCTATTATAATCCTCCTGTCCTGTTTCGCGGAAAAACGGAAAACCAAATTCAAATCCAGGAAACAGATAATTTACATAATGCCCCTCACAATAGAAGAAAAGTCTATATACCAGCAGTATCCCACAACCCCAGGTTGACAGTGCTTCCGTTCACAACCACATTTGCACTGAAATTGTCGAAAACAGTCGGTACATAATCCTGCTCACAACAACGGTGCAAATAAATATCACAAGTGATACACGTTGACAAGAAAAAAAAATGCAAATAAAATCTATCATAAAGGAATCTTATTAAAAGAGAAAACAGAAACATCCGAAAAATCCATACAAATAAGGAGAAATATATGGTAAAGGAAATATCCAAATCACAAATCCAACAATAATTTCTGAATACTAACAAGACATCAAGATTTCAAATTGGTATTTCAATATCTTATGGTGACAGAAAAAATGATAAACAAGAACAAAGTTAGATAGGGTGAGAACCAGATTTTGTACTAATTAAAAGGACATTTCCGACAACATGTTTTTATCAGTAAAAGAAGGATGTATTAATCAGATAAGTTTAAACCCCTAATAAAAGGATCATGGGCTACAGCCTAACAATCTTACAACATTAAGACTTAGATAAACCAACTTCATCCATATGATATCAAATGGGACAATTTCTATTACCCTGCCAAAAACAATGCATAATTCCCACACAAATAGGATTCGATATATGGTGCAGAAGCACAAGCATTATCTAATTAAGTCATGAAATTTACCCAAATTTTCTCTTACTTGACCCAAAAAAACCGTAGACTTTAGCAATTCTTTCTTGCTTTACTAAGACGGAGATACCATGGATTCCTAGCCTATCATCATAAAACAATGATCAGAAAAAAGTAAAAAGTTCTTCTTCCAACAAATTTTGACTATACCCATTTCCTTTACAAGTTTCCCGCGAACCAAGAAAAACAAGAAAGCATAAGATTCCGGCAAGAATCACCAAATTCTGAAAGAAAACGAAAAAAAAAATATCTCAAATTCCTGGGACGGAAATTAACCAGGGCTCACCGTGGGGAAGGTATTGCTGGTGTAGGAGATTAGCAGACAAGTCTTGCCCACAGCTCCATCTCCAACTGTGACGCATTTTATGAACCTTGAAGCGCTCATTTTCCAAATGCAAATTAAAGAAAAAGAGCCTCAGATCTTCAACCTGAGGACGACTTGATCACCCACCCTCAAAACCACCCCTTCCTTTTTCTTCTACAATTTCTTCTTCTTCCTCCTCCTCCTCTACCTCAACGAAGTATCTGAACGGAACATCTAAAAGGAGTGACAACAAAACAAAATTTAACAAAACCCTAGCAAAGGGGAACCCTAAATGAACATTGCGCAAGAGGAGAAGATTGAGATTGGCTAAGAGATGAAAATGGCAAAAGAAAAAAATGGAGGAAATGTGAATCCTAACCCTTTGAGAGAGGGAGAGAGAGGAGAGAGAGAGGGAGAGAGAGGAGTTGTACAGAAAAGAGAATCCTTTGGGCCGCGAAATAATGCCGTTGAAGCGTTCGTTGAGCGAACCAATCTTCGCCAACAAATCCTGTCTGGTTTGCCTTCTCGACCTCCTTTTCCTTTTACTTATTTTTTTTTTCCAAAAATACGATTTCACCGAATTTGAACCAATTTGAAATACAAACCCATAATTTTAATGTTAGATATACAGTCTTTAAGGTGCTATTTGGTACGGATTAGATAAAAATATTAAGAAAATTAAATTACTGAAAAAGTATAAGTAGTAAAATTAGATGACAATATATTATGATTATTATGTTTGGTAACTCATGATTAAATGAAAAAAGTTATTAGAAAATATTGTTTCCTTGTTTGGTATGTAGAATACTTGGGTAAAGTTGTGTGAGAAAGTTTGATAAAATTATTTGAAAAAATTATATAAATTATATTAAAGTAATAAACTTATTTATTATTTATAATTTTTCTATCAACTTTTAATTTGTTGTCAATCATTGTGTCTTATATATACATATTTATTATTTTATGCACTAATTAATTAATTATTTTATTAACCCATCAATAAAATTAAATCAACTATTTTTCTCTTACTATACTAAAAATTAGAATAATTTTTTTACTTTCATTGAACAAATAAATTCAATGACAAATTGTTCAAAATTATATAACAAAATTGTATACAGATTCTCTATTAGCAACTACTAAAAAATAATAATAATTCATACTGTGTTTGATTAAATTTCTCTGATGTCGTAAATTAATTATCATATAATTTTCCTCATTTATGTATAAAAATAAATTTGATAAATAACCGTCATTTATATTAACACATTAAAATATTTAATAATAAATAACAATTTTCTTGTTATATGTACTTTTCTTCAGTAGACCATAGTTATCAATATTCTTCCGCTCTGGCAGGAACGGGCGAAATATTTTATTTTAGGGAAGAAACTAATTTTAATTTCAAAAAAATATTTGATATTATTAACATGTATTCTAATCATTCCGATTTTATATTTTGTATATATGAAGAATTTATCTATCCTTAATTCAAACTTAATATTTTATTTCATTCATTTCAATTAACGTGCATATATTAATCTCATGAGACGACCGGAGATGAGTTGGCGGAGTTGGAAGAGACGAAAAAAATCTCAAAATTCAGTATCAGGACCGTTTTGATTTCACTAGGATTGAGATATCTTACGACACTTTTATGAAGATTTGTTCTTAAAGAAAATAAAATATCAAAATCAAGTAGGAATAATTGAAACAAATAACGGTGTTTTATGGAGATCTGAAAAAGTAAAAATTATTTTGAAAAATGTGTAGATATGTTATAAGATGAGAAAGTTATATGGTAAAGTAGATTTTTGTGGGAAAGTGGTATGAAAAGTAATGTGAGATTATTATTTTACTAGGCTAAATAACTTTTAATTTTACAAATGAGAATGTTTGTAACAAACATGAGAAATTATTGAAAAATAAGTTTACAACGAATTTTACCAAGCGAAAATTTGGAAACAAACGACCCCTAACTATTATGTCAATTCATTTTAGTTTTTTCTTTAGATTTGATTTTTTGCGAAAGAGGAAAACTAAGAATGAGACCATCATCCAAGTTTCGATAATCTATACCAATACTACTTCTAAATAGGGCTCAGGAGGAGAAATATTTTTAGACACAAATTGTCCTTACTATTATATAAAATTTTAAATTGATAAGTATTTTGGTATTCTCTCTACCAAAATCATATTTATCATATCAATTATTAAAAATATATTAGTTGTGAAAAATTATAAGACAAATTAGTTTAAATAGATCAATTTTTTTAAGAATTTGATAAGTGAATAATTAGATATTGAACTTAATACTTCAAATATTTTTTTGACTTTTTTAAATCTATAGTATATATAAATGAGACTAAGAGAGGAAAATATTTTTGACACATGCCCTCTCCATTATATAGAATTTCAAATTGATGTCTCTTAGTCTCATTTATATTGACACATGCCCTCACCATTATATATGTCTCTTAGAATTTCGAATTACATCAAAAAATTATACAAGCATCCTTGCAAACCAACAATTCTGCATTCTCATGAATGATGGACTTCAAGATCCACATCAAGATCTTCCAAGCCAATCTTCAAACACATTAAGACCTATGTGGGCACGTAGAATAATTCAAAAAAACTTTTTATGTCTTTAGATTTACTTAACACATGAGATCTAGAGATTTACTGAGAATGATTAATTTAGTGAGATAATCATCTGAGATAATACAATGATTGACTCTTTCAGAGTTTTTAATTAACTTTTAATCACAGAGAAAAATCACCATGATAGCAACTGTGTTCTCTACTCCCAATCAACACCGATGCCAAATAGATTAATATCTATATATTTTCTAGATAATGGCATATCCAAATTTTTAAGGATAAATTAAAAATAATATTTAATTTCAAAATTACCATTGTAGTGGGATCCATTGGACTTTGTGCACTACTACAGTGCCACAACACTATTGTAGTGCCGTGTGGCACTACAGTATTGCACCCCCACTACTGCAGAGCCACGTGGCACTACAATAGTTCATGTCAATCTCTGATTCTCAATCAGTGATTGACACGTGGCAATTAAGGTGAATTAAATATTTATTTTAATCAGATAAATATCTGGGATATTAGTTAATTCAAAATTAACATATCTGATTATCCTTATCAATTAACTTATCTATTAGTTCACAAATAATAGATTTCGTTGGTTCAAATTATTATCTAATAATAATTTATTATTATCTAATTTCACAAATTAGATATTCTGTCTCACTTATCGATAATTAAAAAAATTAATCGATATAATTATATATATACACATACGTAATTTCTGAAATTTATATATAAATAATTCAATTAATTAATCACACATAATTATCTCATAATTACGTGCTCACCCAAAATAAAAATTCCTTTTGCAAGTCAATCTCTTTCTTATTTTCTGGAATATTCACACCATAGACTGTGTAGTACAAAGATGACTTGGGGACCATAAACCTATAATCTTAAACTCCAATAAACCAGATGATCAATCAAACTCTTTAATTAAATAATCTTATTTATTTATTCCATTATTACTATACTATAAATATAGAATTACACTGTTATTGATTATAGAATGTATTTATAGAGTATTTTCATGTAGTCCATTGATATAATGCTTTCATGTAGTTCTGTCCTCCAATTATTGGTTCGTAAATTAGAGCTGATCAAAATTATCGTTTTTACCCTTCTAATTATCTCTTGATTCTTAAATACCATTAATTCACTAGTGAATGGTTAATTTATAATCATATTATAAATTTGAGCTCAATAACCATTCACTTTCAGAATCAACACTTAAGTGAACCAATATAAGATCTGTTACGAAAGTTTGGTTTCCAAATCTTATAAGATCATGTTTTCAGCTATCCGCATCACTGAATCTTCAAAACAAAAGTCACTAGCCTGTTTTACAAACAAACCTTAATGAGTGAATCAAAAGATCCAGTATACATGTGTATGAGTTCATGACTACTCAAGATTTAGGTTGATCTACTTATGATTACTAGATTGATGTGTATTAAATCTTTATGATAAACAGTAAGTTAATAAAGATATTAATTCACATCGGTCCTGTCATATATAACCTTATTATATAAAGTACATTCACTAAGATATCTATTCACATCAGTGATCCAAATCTAGATCGCATGCATTCATAATGCTTAGCGAACTGTATTAGCAACCATTCATTAAAGATTTCATATTTTAATATATCGCTGACAATTTTATTCATTATCTATGATCTTAATCATCTCGTACTAATACAAGATCATAGTCTCATTAATGAATATGAAATTTTCAGATATTTATATAAATTATTCAACAATAATTTAAAAGAACAATTATAAGAAAAATAATATTTTTATTAAATTTCATATTAAAATGTCAATACACATACTTTGAAGATATGTGTCTCTAGTTGACGTTAGGCATGTGACATAAATTATTGAGGGAAAACTCTATTAACAATTCACATTTGATAAATCATTTTTCATTTATCAAACCCTATATTTTTTTAAGAAATACATATATTAATCATTAATATTTTGTAGTGAATTATGATTCAAAGATTTTCTAATAAACTACTACTAATTTGTTACACATACATATATTATCACAAATATTTTCTAATCATATATTCCGACAACATGTATTAATTAGATAAGTCAAAACCCCTAATAACAGGATCATCAGCTACAACTTAACACTCTTACAACATAAAGACTTGGATAAACCAACTTCATCCATATGATATCGAATGGGACAATTTCTATTACCCTGCCAAAACCATTGCGCTGATCATGATACAATGCATAATTCCCACACAAATAGGATTCGATGTATGGTGCAGAAGCACAAACATTATCTAATTAACTCATAAAATTTCCCCAATTTTCTCTTACTTGACCCAAAAAATATCATAGACTTTACCAATTCTTGCTTTACTAAGACGGAGATACCATGGATTCCTAGCCTATCATAAAAAAAACAATGATCAGAAAAAAAGTAAAAAGTTCTTCTTCGAACAAAATTTGACAGTACCCATTTCCTTTACAAGTTTCCCGCGAACCAAGAAAAACAAGAAAGCATCAGATCCCTTTCCTCATCCAGCCTCCCCCAAGATCTTTGGCCCCTTCTGCTGCCCTTCCTATGCCTCAGGTCCAGCTCATTGTCATTTAGACTTCAGAGGCAACCTTCTTTTCCCTCTTCTTCCAGCTCTTCTTCTTCTACTTCTCCTTCTATTCGAGAGGCTTTCGAAATGAGGCCTATTGAGATTTCTTTGAAGTGTTCTTCTTCATGCAACGTGCGCCCATGGCTAGCCATTGAGCCATAGCTAGTAGTTGCTTCTTCTCGGGTTTCTCCGATTTTCCCTTCTCTTCAGACTTCTTCTCCTCTTCCTACTCTAGCAGTTTTTCTCCTTCTTTGGCTTGATTTTGTTGGGCCGATGGCGTTTATCCCAGTTGGGTCTTTTTCTCCCAACTTTGGGTTTGGCTATTCTGAGCCTATTGACGTCCTTCCTTTGACCTTATTTCATCTGGGCACCGACTCGAGGATTTCTTTTAAATTTAATCTGATGATGGACCGTGAGTTATCTCATCAGATCATGAGTCACCTTAATGCTCAGCCAACTCTGACCAGTTAGTTGAGGAGTCAATTGAGGCCTTCTAGAAAGGCATTAATCATTATCTTCTTCAGGTAAAATTATACATATTTTTATTTTACGCATGTTCATTTTTACATTATTTCTTACATACTGATGTTGCCCTATTTTCAGGCTGATCTTTATCATAACGCTCTTTCCGCCAAGCTTAACATCATTGGTGGTGAGATGGTTAGGCACGTACAAGAAGTGTCTAACCTTAAGCGTCAGATGGCCGCCAAAGATTTGGAATTGGTGAGTTGAAGAGTGAAGTTGAAGCCGCGAGGCTTTTGATTGAGGAGTTCCAGTCTGAAGCCGACAGATTCATGAACTCGCTGAGCGGTTTGAGGCGTCTACTGCTGAAGCTTTATAGAGGAAGCTTATGAGCAGTACACTGCTCAATTCAGGCTGTTGGTGAAGGATGCTTACACGATTCGTTATCTCGATGGTATTTCTCGGCCACGTCCGCAGTTTGAGTTGACTGAAGAAATTCCTCCTTCAATTAATCAAAATGCTAGAGGTGAAGTTGTTGCTGCCCCTGAATCCACTGCCGATGTCACCAAGGAAGTCGTTGCCAAGGTGGCATGTTGGCCATATAACATGTCAGCAAATCACATCCAGCTCGACTAGCTTTTTTCTCTTTTCCTGTAATTTTTATTTTCTTTTGTACTCTTTTTTATTTTTCAAATGAATGAAAGACTTTCTCCTTAAATTCTGAGTATGAATGTTTGATTTTCTTTCACAGCTTAAATCCATACTCTAGCAACTTTCTCTTAATATTCCAGCAAGAATCACCAAATGCTGAAAGAAAACGAAAAAATTAATATCTCAAATTCCTGGGATGGAAATTAACCAGGGCTTACCGTGGGGAAGGTATTGCTAGTGTAGGAGATTAGTAGACAAGTCTTGCCGACAGCTCCATCCCCAACTATGACGCATTTTTTATGAACCTTGAAGCGCTCATTTTCCAAATGCAAATTAAAGAAAAAGAGCCTCAGACCTTCAACCTGAGGACGACTCGATCACCCACCCTCAAAACCACCCCTTCCGTTTTCTTCTACAATTTCTTCTTCCTCCTCCTCCTCCTCTACCTCAATGAAGTATCTGGATGGAACATCTAAAAGGAGTGACAACAAAACTCTTGCAAAGGGGAACCCTAAATGAAGATTACACAAGAGGAGAAGATTGAATTGGCGAAGAGATGAAAATGGCAAAAGAAAAAAATTGACGAAATGTGAATCCTAACCCTCTGAGAGAGGAGAGAGAGAGGAGTTGTACAGAAAATAATGCCGTTGAAGCGCTCGTTGTGCGAACCAATCTTCACCAACAAATCCTGTCTGGTTTGCCTTCTCGTCCTCTTTTTCCTTTTACTTTTTTTTTTCAAAGTTTCGATTTCACCGAATTTGAACCATTTTTTTTCAAATAAAATTCATTGATCATCAAATAAAATATTACAACCATTCAAAGTGTAACATTGTAAAAGCATCCTCTATACAATGAGTATAAACATCTAGCCTATATAAACTCTGAATTATAAAACTTACACAAAACTCATAGAATTTACAAAATAAAATTAGAGATAAGATACAAATGATTTGCAGAAAAATATGTTTCTGATTGTATCTAGTGACCTTTGCATACAATTTGTAGCTGTTATCTTCCATTTTGAGTATCAATGAGCCTTGTAATTCTAAGATTTCATGAAAACCACAAGAATAAACTCACACACATATGAGAGGGAATAAAGCCATAGAACTAAATCTATGGAAGAAAACTACCATAGAACTTAATCTAGAGGACGACAAGATATTAAAATAGAAAATGAAAATAACTACAAAAACTGAAAGAGACATCATTGGAGAAGTGGCAATGAGATGGCCCCCTCCCCGGTGAAGACAACTACAATGAAAATTTAAGAAGAGGACTATTGGATTCAAGCACTTTCAATTAGGAACAAGGTTGTAGATGGTGATTTTAGAGAAAAATGGAAGTTATTCTAGAGAGAAAAGTTTGTGGGTGGTTATTAATTTGAACCAATTGGAAATACTATGAGTTGAACCCATAATTTTAATGTTTAGATATATAGTCTTTAACTATTATGTCAATTCATTTTAGTTTTTTCTTTAGATTTGATTTGTTTGCAAAAGAGGAAAACTAAGAATGAGACCATCATTCTAGCTCCGATAATCTATATCACTACTACTTCTAAATAAGGTTTAGTCGGGACAAATATTTTTAGATACAGATTGTCCTATTATTATATGAAATTTTAAATTGATAAGTATTTTGATATTCTCTTTACTAAAATCACATTTATCATATCAATTATTAAAAATATATTAGTTATGAAAAATTATGAGACAAATTAGTTTAAGTAGATCGATTTTTTTAAGAATTTGATAAGTGAATAATTGAATATTGAAATTAATACTTCAAATATTTTTTTTTTATCTTTTTTAAATCTATATTATATGTAAATGGGACTAAGAGGGGAAAACTTGTTTTGATATTCTCTCTACCAAAATCACATTTACTATTTCAACTATTAAAAATAGACGAGTTGTAAAATATTCAGAGATAAATTAGTCTAAATATGTCGAATTACATAAAAAAATTGTATAAGTGAATAATTTAATATTGAAATTAATAGTTCAAATCTTGTTTTTACCTTTTTGAGAGAATAAAATCCATCAACAAAATAACAACAAGAAAACTAACTAACAAGAGTTAATATAAGTACCAAATCAAAACACTAGGATGAATCACATTAAACCAAATACGGGAAGGAACTGAGGTAGTGACCAGCTTCATAATACAATAAAAAACTAAATTACAGTATCTAGCAACATGTCAAACTGAGATATTAATTAAAAAAGTTATTAACTCTCTATAGCAATACAAAACTTTTAACAAAAAAAACATCATCGACCTTTAATAGATTGAATTCTCAGTATTTAACATAACAAGTTAGAAAGTGATCTAACATTTTTGTGTAATTCTATATGTATTTTGGTATATATTATTTATTGTTAGTTTTTCAACACGTGCAACGCACGTACAATTGAATAATTAAATGTAAATGAGACTAAGGAGGAGAAACATATTTGGACATAAATTTCCCTCACTATTTCATACAATTCTTTAATTGTCATTCGTAATTACTAAGACTAAATACTAATATTTTTAAATTAAATGATTAATGAGACTTTTAACTTTTTATACATCATTGTCTAATACAAATTTTAAAATTCCTAAATTGACCTCTATGTACCTAATATCTGAATATTTACAATTATACTTCTATCTTCTTAAATAATTAATTATTCGTTAACACTTTGTATATATTGTTTTAAATTATCTCTTATATCATGAATTTTTTGTTTAGTTAACATAGTTGTTCAAAATTCTGCAATATCATTAATAAAAAATAATATTTCAATGAACACATCATGTCATAATTTATATTTGCTCCAAAAATTTTCAAATAATGTGCATCGTACCTACAAGTGAACTAGTAGCTATAAATAAAGATGACATCAACAACTCAGTTACAATTTATATTTATACAAATAACATTACAATAACTAGTTTGATGCAGCTTGCAACCAACCACACAATAGAGAGTTTCAACTTCTAGTCATCTGAACCATTCAACTAGAGAATTCTTAGCATGAGTTTCGATAATGCAATCCTCGAAACGTGAAACATTGCTATATCAATACTAGCCTCAATAGCAAGAAGCTTCAATTCTTCATTATTGTTAGCTTTGATTCTCATGCCTTTCCAAGAAAGAATATGTTTAAAGGATTTTAGGTGATGTATGATTCAAGTGCCCTAGTCTATGACAAATAAGCCTGTGAATGTGGAAGATGTGTGATCGGAGGGGTGAAGGACAAGCAACCTTAGACAGTCGTCAGAAAGTGACAAATGCCTTTACTTTAAGGTAGGTGAGAACTTCAATGGAGGAATATTCTCTGGTGTTTGATCTCGAGAAGCGTGTGGATTGATGTCTTCATAATGACACTAGGGACCCTTTTATATAGATCGGGTCTAGTGGGGACCACATACCCATCATTTTACAACCACATGGAGATCACGCGACCACACCTAAAACGTGGTCACACACTTAAAACATGATCAATGCTTAAAACGTGGCCACGCATAAAACGTGGCTACACACTTAAAATGATGTAGCATTCATAACAAGCGATCACTTTGCATACTCACAACTAGTCGTGTCTTTGTGACATCGAGTAGCTAGATGATGAACTCACAGATGCTAAACTCACATCGCATGAAGGAACCCCGAAGGATACTACCCGCCGTCGGATTAAACTCAAAGCATGTGTTTAGACAATTTTAATATGAGATTAGTGAAATTACATTTTTCTTATCATTATTATTTTAAATTATTATTGAATAATATATATCTGAAAATTTTATATTCACTAATGTGACTACGATCTTGTATAAGTACGAGAAGATTAAGATCATTGATAATGAATAAAATAGTTCACAACATATTAAAGTATGGACTCTTTAATGAATGGTTGCTAGAACGATTCACTAAGCATTTTAAATGTGTGTGAACTAAATCTGAATCACTGATATGGATATATATCTTGATGAATGTACTTTATATAAATAGATTATACATGATATGATCGATGTGGCTTAATATCTTTATTAACTTACCGTTTATCATAAACATTCAATACACATAAAAACTTATGATCGTATGTAGATCAGTCTGAAACCTGAGTAGTTATGAACTCCTATGCATGCCAACTGGATATTTTTATTCACTCGTTAATGTTTGTTTGTAAAATAGACAAGTGGCTTTTGTTTTGGAGATTCAGTGATATGGATGGCTTGAAACATGATCTTACAAGATTTGGAATCCAAACTTTTCTAATGGATAATATATTGGTTCCCTTAAGTGTTAATTCTGGAACTGAATAGATATTAAGCTCAAATATGTAATATGATTATAAATTGGTCGTTCACTAGTGAATTAATTGTACTTACGGATCGATAGGTAATTAGAAGGGTAAAATGATAATTTTTACCAGTTCTAATTTACGAACCAATAGGACATAACTACATGAAGTGATTATATAAATGGATTACACGAGAATACTCAATAAATATATTATGTAATTACTAAGAGTGCAATTCTATATTAATAGTGGAGTGATAATGGAATTAATAAATATGGTTACTTAATTATAAAGTTTAATAATCTGATTTATTGGAGCTTAGAATTATGGGTCCATGGTCCCTGAGTCACCTCTATACTACACAGTATAGGGTGTGAATATTTTAGGACATGTGAAAAGGACTAACTTGTGAAAAGAATTAAATTTCTGAGACAAGTATATAATTATGAGACACTTATGTGATATTAATTAATTAATAATATTATTTATTGTAATTTTAGAGAATTAAAAATAAATAATAATATCGATTAATTTAATGTTGATAGTTTAGTGAGATAAAATATTTGATTTATGGCATTAAATAATATTAAATACTTATTAGATAATGATTTGATTGATTTATCTAATCTGTTAATTAAGAGATAAGATAATCGATTGGGAGAACAAATAAGTTAATTTTTAATCAACTGATATCTAGATATTTATCTGATTCATATAGATAATAAATTATAAGATAATTGCCACGTGCCATATTAGACAACCACATGTCAATCTCTTGATCTCATGTGTTGAGTACATCTAAAGACAGAAAAATGTCTTTGATTTATTCAACGTGCTCACACACATCCTAGTGTGTTTGAGTATTAACTTGAAAAATCTTAGTGTGGATCACACACTCTATTGTTGGTGGGATTACAAGTTCGTTGTTTGCAAGAACGCTTGATAAGACTGCAAAAAGTATAACTATTATCTTTGTATGTTTTTGATTTAATGTATAGATATATAATGGATCCGACGAAAAAAAGTGTTTTTATTAAAGGTTTAACAGTTTTTTTGGAAACCCTGACCTCTGGCGGAGAAGGAGCTATTTTGGAAATATATATTTTTGAAGCCCATTTTGTAATTATTTTTATTTTCAAAGGTTGTAATTTAGAAATATCCAATAGTCACTTGGTTCATCATTTGTTTATTTAATTGTTTAAGTAAATATTTATTGATATGATTGATAACGTGACCATCATTAGTCGATCACATGCCATACATAAACCCCCACAAAGTTTTATTTAATCATGCATCTCATCAGTAGAAACATGATTGATTATGACTCTCCTAATGTGTTTATATGAATGGCTTTGAGAAATCAATTGCAGGTAAACTGCTTAGTCTTAATTTGTTAAACTTGGTAATCACACCACACTAAAGGCCTTAGTAACCTTTAAGATAACTGGCTTTGTTAAAAATGTTATATTAAAGTTTGATGAATGAGTTAATTAGTTATTCTAATTTTACCTAATTTTTATTTATGCTCTTTAGAAGGTTAAATAAACTTAGACCAAATAGATTGGATAAATAATTAATTTTACATTCATAGGATTATTTTAACTAGTAATTAATTTAGAATTAATTAATTAGTTATATATGAGAAGATTGATATGTCAATGTAACCTATGGTTTCCATTATTTGTACAACATCGTGAGATACAACGAGATCCTCTAGATGTCATTGTTTTAATCCCCCTAAGGTAGGTTTTGAACTGTATCAATATCAAGGTTGAACTTTTTAAGAAGATAGGACTAAGTGATGTAGTTTAAACTTGACTGACCCTAAGGAAGCATATTCTAAATCATGTTATGGAATATGAAATAATGGGCCCACTCAGAATGTTACAATTAAGCTTTGATTGAATAATTAAACTTGACCAAATAAATGATACTTTATTGTTAAAAGAAAAAATATGACATGTTTTAAGTTTTAATTAATAATGATGAGAATGTCTCATAGACAGTTTAAAATTAATCTGACCAACCCTAAAGCAACACATTAATTTTTAGGTTGTCTTATCGTGTATTAGTAATTATTAAGTTTATGTGTTTGATATGTTGCTTTCGTGCATCACCTTTACTTTCCAAATTTCTTGATATTTATTTCAATTATATTGAATGATGTAAGTTTTATTTTCCAGTTATTATTATGTCAACCATGGGCAACCCTATTATTGTTTTACTCGTGCTTGAAAAGTTAATGGTGTTAACTTCATAAGATGGATGTCAAATTTAAATTTGATGCTAATATGTGAGAACCACAAGTTTGTTCTTACTGAAGAATGTCCTGAGTAGCCCGTTGCCAATACACCTAAGAATGTTAGGGACAAATTTGATGCTTAGATTATGTCCAACAACAAAGCTGAGTGCTACATGCTTGTGAGCATGAATGATGTTCTGAGAACTAAACATGAAATCATGGAAACACCCTATAAGATTATGGAATCTCTACATGTGATGTTTGGGTAGCAGTTTGATCAAAGTCGTCATGAGGCTACTAGGAGCTACGTGACTACTAAGATGAAGAAATGTACTTCTGTGCGTGAACATATTTTGAACATGATCAACATAATGCATGAGGCAGAAGTACATGGGGCTACCATTGATGAGCGAACTCAAGTCAGCATTATACTTGAATCGCTCACACCTACTTTTTCTGCTTTCACTATAAATTATGTTATGAAAAAGTTGAAATTCAACATGACTCAACTATTGAATGAACTACAGATTTTTGAGTCTCAACAAGAGTATGACCAAAGAAGGCGAGGCAAATGTTGCTGAGCAAAATCCTTCTTCCAATGTTGTTAAGAACAACAAAAGGAATAAGAACAATGGTAAGGATACGAGTAAGAACAAAAGAGGAATGAAAGCTAAAATGTCACCCAAGGCCAAGAAGAACAAAGGCGACATCAAACCCAAGGGAAAATGTTTCCACTGTGGAGTTTAAGGTCACTGGAAGAGAAACTGTAGTAAGTATCTCTCTGAGCTGAAAAAGAAAGGTAAAAGTGATTTACTTGTACTTAAAGCTTGTTTAGTGAAATATGATTTTTCATCCTGGATATTGGACTCAGAAGCCACTAACCATATATATTCTTCTTTGCAGATGCTTGATTCGTCAAGGGAGCTGACTGATGGCGAGGCGATAATGAGAGTTGGCAGTTGTGCGCTCGCGTCAGCAAAAATATTGGGGATAGTCCATTTAAGCTTTGGAAATAATTTTCTTGTTTTGAACAATTTTATTTTATTCCTGATTTTTTGAGAAATTTGATTTCTTTATCATCATTGCATGAATAATTATTTGATATTTCTTTTATTAATAATCAGTTTATTATTTTGAAGAATGGATTCAATATTTGTCATGCGAAAGTTTCAAACGAACTGCATATACTTAAACTGATCGAACGTGCGTTAAATAATTCAGAATTATTTAAAGTAGAAAATCCTAAAAGTAACTAACGAAAAATATTTTTTGGTGATAAAGACACATATCTATGGCATCTTAGGTTTAGACATATTAATCTTGATAGATTAAACCGATTAACAAAGTATGGTGGTTTGAGAGAACTAAAAATTGGTACTCTTCCAGTTTGTGAATATTGTATAGAGGGTAAAATGACCAGAGACATTTCTCTGGAAATGGCCCAAGAGCCAAAGAACCCCTTGAGCTAGTACATAATGATGTTTGTGGACCGATCAATGTACAAGCTAGAGGTGAGTATGAGTATTTCATCACATTTATTAACGATTACTCTAGATATGATTATACTTACCTAATGCATATAATGTCTGAAACTTTTGAAAAGTTTAATGACTTCAAAGCCGAATCTTAAAAGCAAATAGGTAAATCTTTGAAAACACTTCGATTAGAATGAGATGGTGATAACTTGGATTTAGAATTCAAGGATTAACTACTGAAGTATGTCATTCTATTCCAACTCACAGCACCTAGAACGTCATAGCAAAATGGTATTTCAGAAAAGAGAAACCGAACCTTATGAGATATGGTTAGGTCGATGTCAAAGTACTCATCATTAACACACATTCTGGGGATATGCACTTCAAACAGTAACCTACATTTTGAATGTAGTGCCTTCTAAATCTGTAAGCAAGTCACCTTTTGGCTCCAAACCTAGTTTGGGTCATTTTCATATATGGGGGTGTCCAACTCACGTTCTTAGACCCAAGACTGGAAAGTTAGACACAAGGTCTGAAATGTGTACATTTGTTGGCTATGCTCCAGAAGTAAAAGGCGGGTATTTTTATAGTCACATGGATCAAAATGTGTTTGTATCAACAAATGCCACTTTCCTTGAACAAGACTATATGAAAAACTACAAACCTTGGAGCAAAGTAGTTTTCGAAGAATTAGCATATGATGAGATCATACCAACTTCATCACTAAGTGATAAATGATAAACCAAACTATTCCTGTTCAAGAAACCCCGGTGCAACGCATAGTGGGAGGGTTGTAAGATAACCTATTCGCTATGAACTAAAGACACATGTTCTAGTGTCAGACACTGATAATGACAATCCATTATCCTTTAAAGAGGTGATGGAAGATCGTGGAGAGGAGAAATGGCAAGATGTCACAAACCAAGAAATGGAATCGATGTATTCTAATTCTGTCTGAGAACTTGTAGATTAACCAGAAGATTTCAGGCCCATTAGATGTAAATGAATCTTCAAGAAGAAAAGAGGTGCATATGGGAAAGTAGAGACTTTCAAGGCACGTCTGGTACCCAAAAGCTATACACAAAGGGAATGAGTCAATTATGAAGTGACATTCTCTCTTATTGCCATGCTAAAATCCATTCACATTTTTTATCCATAACGGCTAGTTTAGACATGGCAAATAGATGTTAAAACAACTTTTCTGAATGACTCTCTTGAAGAAAACATCTATATGATGCAACCAAAAGGGTTAGCAAAAAAGGAAAAATACCAGAAACTATGCAAGTTGCTTAAATCCATTTATGGATTAAAGGAAGCATCAAGACCTTGGAATCTTACCTTTGATGAAATTAATAAATCGTATGGCTTCAAGCAAAATGATGACGAAGCTTGTGTTTATAAATCATCAAAGATAAGATCAGGGTTTTCATAGTTCTTTATATAGACGATATTCTACTCATTGAGAATAATGTAAAAATTTTGTCGAAAGTAAAGAAGTGGTTAGTTGAGAAATTTCAAATGAAAGATTTAGGAGATGTGAGCTATGTTCTAGGCATCCAAATCCTAAGGAATAGGAAGAACAAGCTCTTGACACTTTCTTAGGCATCTTATATTGATAAGGTGTTGGAGAGATTCTCTATGGAAAATTTCAAAAAAGGTCAACAACTGACCAAATACAAAATTGTCCTTTCCAAGGAGTATTGTCCTAAGACACCTCAAGAGGATATGATATGAGAAAGGTTCCTTATCCTTCAACTGTTGGTAGTCTCATGTATGCAATGTTATGTATGAGACCATACATCTGTTCTATAATAGGAATTGTCAGTCGTTAGTATATAAGTAAAGTGATTGATAGATCAGATAAATTAATTTTGAATTAATTGATTTATAGATATTTATTTGATTCATACAAATAATAAATTATAGGATGATTGTCACATGGCATATTAGACTATCTTATGTCAATCTCTGGCAAGGGTCACTCCCATCTGAACATTCCAGCACCCCCACCGATACGCCCTCCAAGTCTCGTTGTTCGCACGAAGGTAAATGCATTTTCTTATATTACCATGATTGCTTATACTTTGTCATTTCTGACTTGTTTCTCTCTTTCGACAGGATTCTTAAGCAACATTTGTAAATATCCTTGAGTTTTTATCTCCTAATCCACGACGTGAATCCATCGGTGAAGATTTGACCAGGTTTCAATTTCCTTTAGAAGATCTGCATGATTTGGGGCTTGACCTTACCTTTGAGTCCATGTTCTTCAACATTTTTGGATCGTCCATTATAGCTTGGCCTATACAACGGGGGGAATCTTTCGCGTATCCAGAGATGGTAAAAGAGGTGCATTTACCTCTGTAAATAAGGCTCACCCTAACTCTTCTCAGGATGCTTGTAGTGCCGTGGAGGATTTCCCTGGTCCTACGTCCACTGCCAAAGTTGAATCAGACTGAGACACTTCGATCTCCAACACTGGCCAGTACTCCTCCTTTGATCTTGACTTTTTTGTTCTGCCGCTGTCTGAGGTAATATGGGAGTTTCATGGCATGATGATCGACATCCTCCTACTCCCGTACCTACAGAGAGCAGACCATTCACACCCTGGTATGGGTTTTAGTAGGATGAGGGGAGTGCCAAAAATTCATCAGTGGTGTCTCGACATTTTGGCCCACATCCTCTATATCTTAGATCACTCGGCTCATGAAGATGCGGATCCTCAGGCTCTTACTTAGTTGTTGGCGTGACTTTAGCTCTATGGAGCTAGACTTGGGATAGCTTCATCCTCATATCCATACGTGTATGAGGCTTCAAAGGCGACTACTTAGGATCAGTCAGGTCGAAGCTTTAGACGCAGAAATGGCAGAGTAAGACGCGAGCTTAATAGAGTGCTAGAGCGTTATCCCAACACCTCAGGAAAACTCACCCTGACTTATTTCCCGAGCCGTAGCTTTTTTGTATTACCTCTCTTGTATTCTTGGATACTCAGAGGCCTGTAACATGTTAATGTAAAAGAGCATGTTATTATTTTTATCTAACAACATGCATTTATTCATACTTTCATTTTACGTCGTTCTTAGTCATGACTTAGCATAATCATTATCAATCAAAGATAATCTATAAATTTAATCAATGTACGGAGGCCACATTCTACTAAGTAAACAATAATTAAGACAAGATTCACATATTAATACTTTAAGATATGACATGAAAGCTAGATTCCGCACTTGGTAATAATGTTTATCTTAACAGAGTGAACATCAAATGTATATTTCAAAGCCCATTGAGTAAGGACGTGATCCTGTGATTTATCCTTCAATTGCTGAGGGAAAGTCTTGGAAGATTGTCCTTTTTGGTTTTTTATTTTAATTGGAGATTTGACTTTACAGATAATTCAAAGTCAGAATCAGTATTGTCTTCTAGGAGGAGAAGTATTTT
This sequence comes from Datisca glomerata, assembly GCA_003255025.1. Taxonomy (NCBI): domain Eukaryota; kingdom Viridiplantae; phylum Streptophyta; class Magnoliopsida; order Cucurbitales; family Datiscaceae; genus Datisca; species Datisca glomerata. The sequence goes on along the minus strand of QANY01007567.1, from coordinate 730,896 downwards.
TTGCTTTAATTCTTACTTCAATATGGATTTGGATTTTGTGGATTTGGATTTTTTGGATGAATTTAGACTGGATGAAGTATGGGTAAGAGGTTTGCCAATTGTAGGCTAGGATGGACATTTGTAAATTCGTGGTTGATGGAGGCAATTTTTTTCTGGGTATTAAATTTATCCCAGAATTAAACATAATATTGTCTGGTGAGAATTCCATCTTCAATTGAGTATTGCCACTTTAGGATCTAAAGTGTTTTGTATTTATTTGAAAAACAAAGTATTTGGGGAAATGAGACCTCAATTGGTGAGAGCTTATAAACCTTTAAAAATAAATTGAGAACCTATTTGGAAAACTAATTTTGGAATTTTTATCAAAATTTAGAACCCAAGAGTGAGAAAATTCACTATTTTGATGCCATACATCAATATAGTCAAAATAATTATATTGTTTTATATTCGAAAGTATTTTGAATGCTGAAGGATGAAATTTTCAAACCTCCATGTGAGTCTGAGAATGTAGAAGGAATGATAGGAGATCTTTCCTTCAGAACTTTTGATTGGGCTAATACTTATGGATTTTGTTTTTGAGAGAATGTCTCTATAGAAACTTAGATTTTTATCATTGTGTCTGGGGACATAATGGAATTTAGGAATGAAATGGGTTTCGGCAATTTATGCAGGATCCTTCTGAGCAAATGGAGGCTTAATATGAAAGAAATTTTTGCTGGGGATTTTTTTGAAATATTGAGATGATTTCTTGTATTTTATAATTGGTTGATTGAATGATTGTGATTAAAATGTTGAATAATTGAGAATTGGTCAAATTGGTTGACCATGATCGATTGGTAATTGGGTCTGATGGACCTAAGTATTGTTGATTGGGCATGGTTAGAAGTAGAAGACTTCTATTTAATTTGGGCCTTAAGGGCCAATTGTGGAGTCGAAGACCCTTCTATAATTGAACCATTCATCATTTTTACATGATTTCTGACGGTGATACTGATTTTTTTAAATTCGTTAGGCATGGCGAAGAAAGTTCCTTCCAGTATTAGAAATTCTTTGATTGTTTTGTCTGAAAATTTAATTTTAAAAATTATTTGTCCTAAAAGGTTCACAGTTAAAATTTTTCTGTTATCATAACAGATTTCATTATTCTTGTGAAAACCTATTTTCCACCTTTTTTATAGCATTGGATTGGTGCTGCATTGAAATCATGCTTCAACCCAACATCTTCCAAAATTTCATCTTATCCATAAATCCAGGCATTTCTTAGATACTCAAATCCATCATGATCATAATTAATGAATGAGAGTTTTAAGAAAAAAGTGGTTGTTCTGCATTGAGCTTCTTGATTTTAAAAGAATTTTGATTGAGTATTATGAGTTTTACCTTCCCATATTCTAATAGGTCAGAATTTTCAAATTCTGTCATGACACATTCTTGAAATTTTTTCCTACATAAATTCATGAAAAGAAAGTCCGAAACTAAATTATTAATATCTTGAATAAATTTAGAATTGAGATAAAAAATGTTAAAAGTAGACCACTACCTGGCAAAACTTTGTTTGGAAGTAATGTCACAACATGTTTTGTAAATTTGTAATGAATTAAAAACAAATTTTGACTTAACAAATTATCTTTATTATGAATTTTTATGATTTGATTAATTATTTTAATAATGGAATAATAAATTTCAAATCCTAGAAATCTAATTTTAGATTGAAATAATTTGTTTCTTCTTGCAGAGATAATTAAACTATTTTATTTTATTATCTTGGTAAACAATTTAAAGTGCTTCCAATATTGTTTAACACATTTACACAAAATAAGAATATTACTAATGCAAATAATCATGAAATCAATGAATTAGTTGAAAATTTTAGTCATTTTACTTGGAGTATTTTTAAGATCAAATGACATTACTTTCCATTTCTAACAACCAAATGCAATTTTTTATTTATCAATTATATTTGTCTGGATTTGCCAAAATATATTAGGATTGCCACTACATAAGATTTTAATTTATTTTTGAAGAGCACTATTTTGAAGTTGTTCTTTAATTCTTTTAAATTTTATTGCATCTTGTAGAAAAAACAATTGTTTTTTCTTTATAAGAAATTAAATTTATGGATTTAAAAACATATTTTTGTTTTAAAGTTTATCCATGAGATAAGTAATTATCCCATCATGCCCTGTTATAAAAGTATACAACATAAAAATAGATGTTAAACCCAAAATGATTTTGTCTATCATATTTTTTACTAAAACAAATGATGTTTTAAAACATACATTACCTTGGCAAATATGAGTTTTGGGGATTTCATAATTAATATGCATTCGAGTACCATTAGTAGATGACAAAAATTATTTTATCTTCTTAAAGTACTTGGTAGGAACAAATCCTCCCTGCATACAATTTAAATCAGCTTCTGAATCAATAACAGCCGTTGAAGTGAAATCAAAATCTTGAATTATGATTTTAGCCATTATATGCCATTTTTTTTATTTTAATGTTATTAAGAATTTAGATGAAGTTATCATCATCTTGATTGTTGACAATATGTTCTTCAACTTCATTATCAGAAATTGAGAATTTACTAGGTTCTCTAGTTCAATAGATTAATGATTTTTAATTAAATTTCCTATTTTTTAGAAATTTTAATTCTTTTAATTCTTTTATTTTGATTTCTTTTTGAAGCTCCTGTAAAGTAACTTCTTTTTTCTTTTCCTTTAACTTTGTTGAATTCAAGAGTTTATGAAGGCTTGCAGTATTGTTATGAGACTTAGAATTTTCTTTCTTTTGAATTACTTTCCTAAGTCTTTCAAAGTATTCTAATTTTAATTTTAGATTTTCAAATTTACTAATTAAATCTAACAAGGGATTTTTTTGTTCTTAGGGTTTATTTGAAACATTAATATTTTTCCGACAACATCTATCTCTGCACCTCATAGAGATGTTAGGAGAGTCACTGTCAGAACTCGAAGAGCTTGATTCATTAGATTCAAATTCTCCTAAATCTTGTTTATTTTTATCAGAGATTTTTAATTGATTAATTTTACTTTTTAATTCATCAATAATTTTTTTATTGAATTTTCTTTTAGAATTTATTCTAAAAGAAGTATTTGTCCAAATTTTATTTTTCTGTTTGTGGTATTTAGAAGGAAATTTTTCTATTCTTTTAGGAAGGAGCAATAGCAGGTAAACTATATTGCTCACAGAAATTGCCTAATTCATATTTGATAGTTTTTTTTTTCCTTTTTAATTTCTTAGACCTTATTTTTGTATTGTAGTCATTATTGTACCATAGGGAAGACTATTATGGTCTATGTTTCCTAGGTCCTCACTAATGACTGTCCTAATTTTATGGGCTAACAAATTAGGTAAGCCATTGATGAATTTTTCTTTCCAAAAGGGTTGATTACTTTCATCCCTAGACATTACTCTAGACAAAAATATATTTTTGTACAATCAAAATCACTTAGGGTAGGACACCTAAGATTGGTTAATTGATCATGGATATGCGAAGTAACATTACTTGGCATCCCAATAAAATGTTCAATTATTGTGTAAAGAAGTGTATTGATAACATTATGCATTATTTTCTGATCTTCTCCAATAATTGAGGTTTCTTCAGCATCAATCTTTATTGCTGTAAGGATAATATATTTGGATTCTCCAGAGATGCTTTTCCCACCAGAAATGACGCATTCATGTGAATCATGTCATTAAAAGGTTGATTACCTCACTGTGAGGCAAATTGTGTGTGGTAATGTAACTGTTGGATACCATAGCCATGTGCTGTAATTTGTTCATGACTTCCTGTTCTGAAAGCCCATCAATATTTCATTCGTATAATTTTTCTGTAGAAATAGAGAAGTGATTAACTAAAGATGATTCAGTAATTTAGATGTCTGGAGGAATAGGCTTTTTATGCCATTTCCTTTCCAATGTATTAATTTCTAAATTTTTGAATGTTTATTCAATATTATGAATGTTTGAAGTGTCATGAATTGTAGATGATTCATAGGTGGATTCTGACTATGGCTCATTCAGCAAGGATAATTGTTTTTGATCCATATTATATGTCTCTCTGAACCTATTTCATCTATTAAGATTGGCTGGGTCATTCATATGTTGGGTTAAACCCTTCCAATCAGGCTTGTATTCTTGGCTCAGGGAGCCTAAATTTAAAACTAAGAGTTGAGGATTAACAGGAGGTAAGGTTCCTTGGAAATCTGATTCAATGAGTGTTTCACTTTCGTCTGATTGTTTAGTCTTATTATCAAAAATTGACTGACTGACTTGAGAATTTATGGCTATGCCTTTAAGTCTTAAATTTTTATGTTTTTAATTCTTCTTCTAATTGTCGAATCCTAAGATCTTGATAATTATTAATAGATGATTCAGAAAAGTAATTCCTAGGAGTGCTAGACTGGCTAAACTCCCTATTTTGAGGATTAGAACTAGAAGATTGAAAATTAATTTTAACACTACCATCCATGTACTGTTGGATGTAATCAATATCTTCAACTGGGCGTTGAGTTGGAGTGGGTTGGCTTTCATTGGTTAAAAGCCAATTCGAAGGTAAAGTAATATCAGACCACCTAATGGTTTTAGGGATTCTAATATTATCATTACTTTGACTAGATTGAATCAAAATGGCTTAATTTTTGGACTCCTATTGATGGCTTAGAAATTCATATTTGTTTTGTTAACTTTGTAATGAATTCTAAAAATTAAAGCTAGGGGTTGGGCACCTTCAAAAATTTGGTAACTACTAGTTTTGATATTTAAAGTTAAGGATTTAAGAATATGGGGATCTGTTAGACTAACAGATAAATCTTAAAAATAATCGAAATGGATTGGACCATTACAAAGTGAAGATTCAATTAATCCTAAAATACTATCATTAAAATTTATAAATCTTATATCATGCAAGGCTAACAAGACAAAGATATTTAGGCCTCTCCTTATGAGTGGCTTAACTCTAATCTGGACTAAACCAAAGTGAAAGATTATATCCTTCTTCAATGTGATGTTTAGTTGCATTTGGGGATAGTAATTGATAAGTTTCATGCTCTTTTCTAAGAGCATATATTTTTTCAATTATTTTTATATGATGTTGAGGTTTGATGGAAGCAACAAATCATGTTGATTCATAAATTTCTTTATTAGGGATTTTGGGTATATTCCATAACCTATGATTTACTTGATCATCTGCTAAATATTAAAATGTTCTACATTAACTATGTCAGAGATTGTATTTATTGTAGACCTATTGCTAAATAATCTACTCATGACTCAAGATAACTAAATTATTCTTATGATTAAAAATTATATCATGTATTTTGATTCTCAAACTTGCTATGAATTCTACAACCACCTATGAAGTCACTCTTCTTCCTTTTTCCTCTACAACTACCATATCCTCAGGATTTACATATCTAAGAGGTATTATTGGGGTGGGTGAAGCAAATAAAATAAAAATTGATGTGTCAGATTCACATATTAGATAATCAAATATTACAGAAAAATAATCAAGCATAAAAATAACCAACCACTTAGGCGGAGAGTGAGATTAAATAAAAATAATTATTCAAGTAAGAAATTAAGCAAAAATTAAAGCAAAATAACCAGTCATAAAGACGATGAAGAATAATAAGTAAGCAGATCAATTAAGAATTGTAAATTATCCTATCAGGTTAGGCTCTGATATCAAAAGAGTTGGGTATTTGATGTAGGCCCATCTAGTTTAGCTGAAATGTCTTACACGCACTTCAGGAACAAAATATCACTGAAATGTCTCAGGTTCATCTCAGGAATGACCTAATTACAAGCTAGCATCATTTTGAAAAAATAAAATCACAACATTAAATATAATACTTATTAATGTACTTAAAGTTGACTGTTGTTGGGATGACTTGGTGCATTTGGGGTCGGCCATTCGACAATACCCACTATTAGTACGGAAGCGATCTCGTAGGATTCTTCCCACTTAGGCTAGAATATCTTGGTGTGTATTCCTTTCATCACATGTTCAGTCGCCTTCAGCACCAGGTCCTCCACGACGAAGGTCTAGGGTTTTACAATGGCTTCATACGTCTAGCCCATGCATTTTTGGTACGCTTGAATGTTCTCATTTTCCTTCTCTCATCTTTCCTCTAAGGCTTATGGGTCTCTTAAGCGTGTAGCCTGTTCTACCCCAGCGAATAACAAGAGATCGGCAAAGGGTGTCATTGCTTCTGCGGGTACGAAAGCTTCGCATCCGTATACCAATGAGAAAGGCGTTGCTTGAGTGGGTGTTCGTTTCGACATTCTGTATGCCCAAAGTGCTAAGGATAGAAGCTTGTGCCAATTTTATTGGGCATCATGAACCATACTACTAAGGATCCTAAACAATGTTTTATTGGTCGCCTCCGCTTGCTTATTTCCCTTGGGGTAGTAAGGCGAGGATCTATCATGGTGGATATTATAGTTCTCGAACAACTAAAATACTACCTTGCTTGTAAACACAGTGTCATTATCCGATATTATTCTCCTAGGCAGTCCAAATCTACAAATTATGTTTTCTTTGATGAAGTTGTAGACTGGTTCCCTTATCCCATTTTTCAATGCAACCGCCTCCACTCACTTGGTGAAGCAGTCCGTGGCGGCTAATATCCAAATGTTCCCCTTGGAGGCAAGTGAGAGCGTGCCTATGAAATCACCTCTTCCATGATCGCGCGTTGTTCCTCGCGCCCAAGGCACTTGCACGGGGGATCATCTATCCCTCTTCGTAATAATTCTTCCCTCAAAAGAAAGAAGCTTGAGCTTTTCCTTTGCTATTGATGGCTTCTGCGGGGTGGTAAAACTCCATATACAGGTAGGTGATGTAGGGTTGTCTCAGATCAGTGGCAACTTCAATGATATTCACGTGTTTCGGGTTTGGTAGGAGTTGGCACTTTGGGCTGGCCTTTTGGAGTGCGAGGGCCTCTTCATTCATGTTCGGACAATGGTACCCCATCCTTTGTAAATGTCTATGTAACAGTGGCCTGGAAGTGGAGCAAATTTCCTTGTGAAGGCACTGAAGCCGCCCTCGGCCTTCTTTGACACTTATAAACCTTGTGAGAACCCCATTATATTCCCTTCACTGAGCCGATTTTGGACGTTGTCTCTCTAGTCTTGATGCGTTGTCTCTTCAAGGTTCTTAGAAATTGTAGGGCTAGTCTAGACAAACACTTTTATGATAGGGATAAGATCTGAGACCGCGAGCTTGGAGGGGAGCGTGGATAGGGCGTGTGTTCAAAGACTCATTTCTCGAATGTGCCAGTCAACTTTTGGACTTCGTGTCTGTACTGAGCGAGGGCGGGTACCTTGACAGTTAACTCCCCATTGACCTGGTTTATTACAAGGTTGGAATCAGGCTGAGACATTTCGGACCCATTGTCTACGAGGGCCCTCCTGACCTGCATTTCATTGACCAATGCTTCCACGTACAAAGGGCAGTTGTGCCCAACTCTCTTCACCATCCGGTTAGCGTTGGTGAAGGTGATGGCACCCTCTTTGTTTCTCCTTATTATCCCCAAATGTGATTGGGAGAAGTAGCACTGCGCCCTGGCCTTGCTCTGTTTGGAGACGTCCACTAACGTTTACGTAACCTCTAAGCCTCTTGGTCTAGTTCTAGCGTGTCACAAAAGTTTTTGTAAACTCTTGTCCTCAGTAATGATTTGATGAAGGGGGCATATGTCAATATATACCCGCTTTTGTCTTCTTCTTCTCCGTCTGTCGTGACCCTTCGTGATGAAGGGAGACCTCCTGCACACTTAACATGCGGTGGGAATGGCTTATATAGGACGTGACCGATGTGAATTAATATCTTTGTTAACTTATTGTTTATCATAAAAATTCAATACACATCAATCTGATGATCACATGTAGATCAGTCTAAATCTTGAGTAGTCATGAACTCCTATACATTTCAACTAATAATATGATTTATTGGAGCTTAGAATTATGGGTCCATGGTCCCCGAGCCACCTTTGTACTACGCAGTCTAGGGTGCAAGGTTGTCAGAACGCGATCCGGATCGTACGATCCTATAAGGGGTCAGCGATCTAGATTGTGTAGATAATATGTTTTAGTAGGAGCAGTCCAGGATCATGGAACCAACTATGTGTATTGAAACAAAAATGAACATCTTTAATATTTATTTAAACATTTGACTATTTTTATGACATTTCAATTTATTTTTTTATGACTTACATCTATTAAAGTTATCAAAATTAGGCGTACACCTCTTAAAGTTATCAAAATTAGAACAAATTCACACACTACTATTTTATTATATTTAGACATTAATTTTACTATTGTTACAAACTTATTAAATTTTAACTTATAAGCAAACACTCTCAAACTTAATGCATTAAAAATTTATAATAATGATCTTAACATATTTAATCAATAATTATCTTTACATATTTATTTAGTTATATTTTATAATAATGACCATTTAACCACTATACCAACTATGCTTATGTAACAAAAATGAACATCTTTTATATTTAATTAAACATTTGACTATTTTTATGACATTTCAATTTATTTATTTTATGACTGACACTATCAAAATTAGAGCGAATTTCACCACTATTATTTTATTATATTTAGACATTAATTTTAATATTGTTGGAAACTTATTAAATTTTAACTTCTAAATCAAACATTCTCAAACCTAATATAGTATAATAATGATCTTAACATATTTAATCAATAATTGTCTTTACATATTTATTTATTTATCTTTTATAATTTGAAACCGCTTATCTAGGGGATCATATATATGTTTCTATAAGAACTCTACTTAATATTATGTTATCTTAGATAACTTGATGTTAGTTTTATTTAATAGGTAGATGACTTGGTATATTATAATCATTTTTAATATATTGAAGTATTATTAGCATAAATATATTTTTTACTAATAAATTATTAAGAATTGATAGAATCTTACGATTCTCGATCCTATACCCTTCCACCAATCCTAGGTAGGATCATGATCCTGACAACCTTGCTAGGGTGTGAATGTTTCAAGAATAAGAAAATGACTAGTTTGCAAAATGAATTAAGTTTTTGGGGCAAGCACATAATTATGAGAAAATTATGAGATAATTATGTGAAATTAATTATTTGAGAATTAATTACCATAATTTTTGAAAATTAAAATTAATTAATTATATCGATTAGTTTTTAGATTAATCAATAAGTGACACAAAATATTTGATTTATGAAATTAAATAGTATTAAATTATTATGAGATAATAATTTGAATTTGAATTAACTAATGTATTAATTTTGAATTAACATATAAGTTAGTTGATAGGTGTGATCATATAAATTAATTTTGAATTAACTGATGTTAATATATTTATCTGATTAAATTAAAATAACAAAGTTTGAAAAATTATCACGTGGCACATAGTATTGCCACACACGCCAATCACTTATTTCAAATTAGTGATAAGCGTGTAGTACTGTAGTGTCAGATGACACTACAATACATGGACGAGAGTGTAATGCCACACAACACTACATTACTTCACGACATTGGCGCATACTATAGTATCCTGTATCAGTATGGCGCAAAATATAGTGGGTCCCAGTGCAGTATGGCACAAAATGCATTGGGTCTCATTACAGTGGCACATTTGTAAGTAATTTATTATTTTAATAAATCTCTAAGCCTAATGAGCCTTGATCTAGGATATATATATATATATACTCTATTCCGCGCATTTTGGTATCAAAGCCGAACCTTGTGTGGAAATTTACTGTTTACTTTATTATCTGCATAATTAATCTATTCACGGCCTATTATGACTGGTTATTACTTTTATTGTTGCTTAATTGCTTACTTGAATAATTGTTTATATCTAATCTTACTCTCCACCCAAGTGGCTGGTTATTTTTATACTTGATTATTTCTCTGTATTATTTGATTATTTAATCTGTGAATCTGCTTTGACAAAGGCTAACGTATCAGCTTCTATTTGGTTAGCTTCAGGCACTACAATAAGACCTCTTAGAGACCTAAATCCTGAGGGTAGGGTGGTTGTAGGGGCAAAGTGGCGAAAAGATAACCTGGTAGGAGGTTGTAGAAGTCACAACATATTATCAATCAAAATACAGTATGAAATTTTTAATCATTAGAATAATTTAGTTATTTTAGCCATGAGTAGATTATTTAGAAGTAATTCTTCTAGTAGTAATAGATCTACAATAACTTCAATACCTGACATAATAAATGAAGAACATTTTGAATTAGCAGATGATCAAGTAGATCATATGGTATGAAATATACCCAAAGTCCCTAATAACAATAGTTACAAATCAACATGGTCTGTTGCTTTTTTCAAGCTTCAGCATCATGTAAAAATAATTGAAAAAATGTATGCACTTGGGAAAGTGCATGAAACTTGTCAATTACTTCCCTTAATTCAATAAAACATCACATTGAAGAAGGATATAATTTTCTTCACTTTGGTTTAGTCCAGATTGGAGTTAAACCACTCAAAAGAAGATGCCTAAATACCTCTGTCTTGTTAGCCATGTGAGATGCCAGATTTAGAAACTTTAATGATAGTATTTTAGGATTAATTGAATCCTCATGGTTCAATCCATTTTGATTGTTTTTCACATTTATCTGTTAGCTTGACAGACCCTCATGTTCTAAAATCTTTAACTTTAAATATTAAAACTAGCGATTACCAAGTCCTAATAGGTACTCAACCCCTAGCTTTAATTTTTTAGAATACATTACAAAGTCACTAAGACAAATATGAATTTCCAAGCCATTAATAGGAGCCTAAAGAATCAGACCCTATTGATCCAACCTAGACAAAGTAATGCCAAATTAGAGTTCCAAAAATAATTAGGTGGTCTGATATTACTTTGCCCTCAAATTATCTTTTAACTAATGAAAGTCAACCTACTCCAATTCAAAGATCAATTGAAGAGATATATTACATCCAGCAGTACAAGAATGGTACTGTTAAAATTAATTTCTAAGCTTTTAGTTCTAGTCCACAAATTAGGGAGTATAGCCAGTCTAGTACCCCTATGAATTCCTTTTCTGGATCAACCATAAGTAATGATCGAGATATTAAAATTCAAAAATTGGAACAAGAATTAAAAAGTTTAAAAATTAAAAATTTAAGACTCAAAAGCATAGCCACAAGTTCTCAAGCTAGTCAGCCAGTCTTTGATAATAAGTCTGAACAATCTGATGAAGTTGATGCACCCATTAAATTGAATTTCCAAGGAAAGATTCATCGTTTTAATTCTCAACTCTTAGTCCTGAATATAGGTACCCTAAGTCAAGAATATAAACCAGATTGAGAAAGGATAACCCAACACAATGATGACTCAACCAATCTTGATAGATGTAATAGGTTCAAACAAAAATATAATATGGACCAAAGAAGAATTATACTTGCTGAATGGAAGGAATTCATGCAAGAATTTAGAATTTGTATATTTTTTCTTGATCATATCGAGGATATTTATAAGAAAAATATCAAAGTAATTTCAAAATATAAATGGGTCAAGGAAGACTCTAGTATAACGTCTGCCAGTCGTCCTCCTCCTGAGAAAATAATGATTAATCATAAAAAAGTTTAATTACCGCTTCTCCTTTCAAGATTACAAAGGAAGAAGAAAAAATACACCAATCAGAGTCTAATCATAATAGGTAAACAATTAGACAAATTTGAAAATAAGGTTGATGATCTTCATGAACCTAAAACTAATGAAACTCTAAAAGAAAAATCTTTCAAAAAAACCACTTAAAACATTGTTCCCATTAATAAACATATCGATAAAATGCTTCAAGAATTAGAAAATAAATCTGTAGAATCATCTTTTTCTGTTAAGGTCATTAACTAAGGTAGTAGTTCTAAGTCAGATAGCCATAGGACAGAATCCTCCTACGAGTCATTCACAATCCATGAATCGTAAAAATTAACAACATTGAAGAAACATTTAAAAATTTAGAAATCAATAAATTAGAAAAAAAATGGCATAAGAAACCTATGCCTCCAGATTATAAATTACTGAATCTTGTTTCGTTAATCAATTTTCTGTATCTACAGAGAAATTATACGAATGGAATATTGATAAACTTTCTGAGCTGGAAGTTCTCAATAAATTGCAACACATGAAAATGGTAGCCAACAACTACATCACTACTCATAATCTGCCTCATACTGAGGTAGTCAAACTCTTAGTCACATGATTCACATGAATGCTTCATTCCTGGTGGGAAAAACATCTCACTGAATAATCCAAAAATTCTATCCTTTTAACAGTTTAGATTGATGCTGAATGAACCCTAACTATTGGTGAAGATCATGAGAAAATGTCTAATACAATTAATACACTTCTTTACATAAAAATTGAACACTTCATTGGAACGCCAAGTAATATCACTATGCGTATCCATGATCAGTTAACCAATCTTAGGTGTCCAACCTTAAGTGATTTCGGCTGGTATAAACATATATTTATGTCCAGAGTAAAGACAAGGGATGATAGCAATCAACCTTTTTGGAAAGAAAAATTCATTAATGGATTAACCAATTTATTCGCACACAAAATTAGAACAATCCTTGTAAAAGGTAATATAGACTATAATAGTCTTACCTATGGTACAATAATTACTACAATACAAAAAGAAGATTTAAAAATGTGTATTGATATGAAATCAATAAACATATCAAAAAAGAAAATGAGACTGCCAAATATGAATTAGGCAATTTTTGTGAGCAATATGGTTTACCTGCCATTGCTCGTTCCCAAAGAAATAAGAAAAATTCCTATTTAAGTCATAGAAGGACCAATAAGCCTTATAGGACAATTTACCACAAAGATAAAAGTTTTGATCAATACTTTTCTGAAAATAAAAATTTTGATAAACCTTTTCGCCAAGAGTAAAAATTATTCAAGAAGAAAACCCAATAAAAGATTTGACAAAAGCAAAATTAAGTGTTTTAAATGTGGTAAGAATGGTCATTTTTCCAACACTTGTTAAGTTAAAAATAAAATCAATTAGTTAAAAATTTCTGAAGAAGATAAACACGAATGGTTTAGAATCTTAGAAACAATAGATTATTATGAGAGTGATAGTGAAGATTTAGGAGAATTGGAATCCCATGAATCCTCTGAATCCGAATCCTCAAGTTCTGACAGTGATTCTCCTAAGCTCTTAATGGGGGTGTAGGGATAGTTGTTGTCAAAAAATTACTGTCTTAAACAAAAATGAGGAACAAGAAAACCTTTTGTTAGACTTAATTATCAAAATTGAAAATCTAGAATTATAACAGGAATATCTGGAAAGACTTAAGAAAGTAATCCAGAAGAAAGAATATTCTAAGTCTAGTAATAATAATACTGCAAGCCTTTCACAAACTATTGAAAAGAAAATGAAGTTAGCCTACATGAATTTCAGAAGGAAATTAAAAGTATTAAAATTGAAATAAGAGAATTAAGAAATTATAATACAGAAATAACCAAAGAGTTAAATCTTTTGAAAATAGAGAATTTAATTAATAAATAAGAATCTAATGAACCTAGTAAATTACTAATTTCTGATAATGAGGCTGAAGAACCTATTATCGACAATCAGGACATTTATAACCTTATCCAAATTCTTAATCATGTCAAAATAAAATAATGGCACATAATGGCCAGAATAATTTTTCAAGATTTTGATTTCACAACAATAACTCTTGTTGATTCAGGAGTAGATTTAAATTGTATACAAAAATGACTAAGTACTTCAAGAAGACGAGAGAATCCTTATCCTCTGTCAATGGTATTCGTATGCATATCAATTATGAAATACCCAAAATCCATATTTGCCAAAATGATGTATGTTTTAAAACATTGATTGTCTTAGAAAAATATGATTGATAAAATAATTTTAGGTTTACCATTTATTTTTCTGCTACATCCGTTTACAACAGAGTATGATGAGATAAATACCTATGTCATGAATAAACCTATAAAATTCAAATTTCTTTCCTTTCCTCACAATGAAAAGTTAAAAACTTTAAAAGAAAAATCTATTTCCAATTCCATAAATCTCATTTCTTGCAAAGAAAAACAATTGTGTTTTTTACAGGATGAATTAAAATTCAAAAGGATTAAAGAACAACTCCAGAATCCTACTCATCAAAACCAAATCAAAATATTTGAACAAAGAATCTGTAAAGAATTATGTTCTGATATTCTTAATGCTTTTTGGCATAAAAAGCAACATACTATTAGTCTGCCTTACATTAAGGGATTTGATGAAAATAATATCTCAATAAAGGCAAGACCGATTCAGATGAATTCTGAAATGTTTGAGTTTTATAAAAAGGAAATTGCAGAACTTCTCAATAAAAATATCATTAGAAGGAGCAAGTCTCATTGAGCCTGTCGACATTTTATGTTCAAAATGCCAGTGAAATTGAATGAGGGGTTTCTAATTTAGTAATCAATTATAAGCTCCTTAACAATGTTTTGGAATGGATAATATATCCAGTACCAAACAAAAGGAACCTAATCAACAGACTTGGAGATGTTATTATCTTTAAGCATAGCATAAGATCTGGATTTTGGTAAATCTAGATAAATATGATTGATAAATATAAGATTACATTTGATCACCATAAATGAAAATACTTCCATTTGATCTTAGATTTACTCCAAGTAAAATTCAAAATATAATAATTTTCAATTCGTTAAACAAATTGCTAATTCTTGATTGTTTACATTTATAAACAATAATGGAAATACTTTAAATTATTTGCCAAGATAATAAAACAAAATAGTTTGGTTATCTTTGAAAAAAGAATCAAATTGTTTCAATCTGAGAATAGATTTCCATGATTTGAAATTTATTATTTCATTATTAAGGCTATTAATCAAATCATACAATTTGCCTTATTAAATAAAAAAATTCTTTTAATTTATTACAAATCTGCAAAACGTGTTTTGAAATTACTTCCAAACAACATTTTATCAGGTAACAATCTATTTTTAGCAATTTTGATTTCAATATTTGATTTGTCCAATATATTAATAATTAAATTTCTGACTTCCTTATTTGTCATCTTTTACAGAAAACCATTTCAAGAATATGCAATGGAGGAATTTGAGGAATCTGGCCTATAAGAATATGGAAAGATAGAACCTCGAATACTCGACCAAAACTTCTTCAAACTCAAGAAGCTCAATGGTAAGGTAGCCGTTTTTTGCTCAAAACTTCCATTTATTAATTATAGTCATAATGGATTTAAATATCCAAGAAATGACTAGATTAATGAATTAGATGAAATTTTGGAAGAAATTAGATTGATGTATGATTTCAATGCAGCTTTAATCCAGTGGTATGAAAAAAATGGTAAAATAGGTTTTCACAAAGATAATGAAATCTGTTATGATAATAGAGACATTTTTACTGTGAAGCTCTTGGAACAAACAATTTTTAAAATTGAATTTTCATACAAAACAATAAAAGAATTCTTGATGCTGGAAGGAACTTTCTTCATCATGCTTGACGGATTTCAAAAATGACATAGGCATGCTGTAGAATCCTTAACCAGAAAAATCAACATCACTTTCAGAAAACATGTGAAAATGATGAATGGTTCAATAATAGAAGAGTCTTCGACTCAACAATTGACCCTTAAGGCACAAATCAATGAGGAGTCTACTCCAAACCATGCTCAATCAACAATACTTGGGCCCATAAGACCTAATCACCAATCAACACTAGTCAACCAATTTGGCCCATTCTCAATATCATTTGATGCCCAATCATTTTCAAAATACAAGAAATTATCATTTGATTTTCAAAAAATATTCAGCGAATATCTCTTTCATATTGAGCCCCAATTTGCTCATCTTAAGGATCTGACACAAATAGCCAAAACTCATTTCATTCCTACATTTCATTATGTCCCTAGACACAATAACAAAAATCTTAGTTTTTACAGAGATATTCTCTTAGAAACAGAATCCATAAAAATTAGTCCAATAAAAAACTCTAAGGAAATAATCATTTACCATTTTTTCTCTATCCTCAGGATCATAACTATAGAGGATTAGAAAATCCATCCTTCAAGTTTCAAAATACTTTTGCATAAAAAACAATATAATTATTTTGACTATGTTATTGCATGGCACATGATTTTCTTGCATCAAAATAGTGGTTTTTTTCTCACTTTTGAGTTTTGATTTCTTATAACAATTTCAAAATTAATTTTTGAAATTGGTTCTTAAAATGGTGATCCATTCATGGTCTTACTTTAGAAATTTTTCTAATTGATTTACAACAATGTTTCAATCTATTTTTAAAAGTTTACAAGCCCTCACCAATTGAAGTTTTTTTTCCCCAAATACTTTGTTTTTTTAATAAAATATAAATACCTTAGATTTTGAAATGGCAATACTCAGTTGAAAATGGATCCTCAATAGAGAGTATTATGTTAAATGGTGGGATAAGTTGAATACCCAAAAAATGATTGTTCATCAATTCTGAATTTGCAAGTGTCCATCCCATTATGAGACTAGCAAATCCTTTTATCCAAGCTCCTTTAAAAATTAATTAGCCCATTGACCTAGATCCACAAATCAAACCATCCAGTCCAAATCCATCCAAATCTAGATCCATAACCAAATTAGAACCATCTTCAAAGGGAGAATCAAAGGCCACAAGCGAAAATCCAAACTGGAGAAAAAATTAATTCAAAAAACGCTTCTCTTTTGGAAGATAATGACAAATCTAACTCTAAATCATCCAAAAAGTCAAGTTACTAATAATCCAGAAAGGTTACTCTTAAGCAATTTGATAATATCAATACCAATAATAATGAATAAATTCATATCAGTCAATGAATGAATCTTGGAATTCACCATCGGCAGAATGCCAATGTTTGAACAAAATCATAATCAAATAATCAAGGTAAATTTGAAGATGTATTATGGTGACACCCCAGCACAATGCAACACTTTAGTGATAATTGTACTAATTGTCAAATAATTATGCAACTATTAATGCTTTTACTATTCTTAGTCAAAAGTAGACAAAAGTAGAAATGCAAAATGTTTTTGCTTTTGTAAAATATAATTGATCAGATAAGTGATGGGTTCTCGGTGAACTTCACTTTACTTAGCTATAAATAGGTAGTCATTTCCTATTTGTTCCTCAGAACTCGTTTCTAACTCTTAGCTATTTGAGAGCTAAAACTTGTTTTGTGATTAAAGCTTTCTTCTGCTCCCTCTTTTGTAAATCTTTCTTCTTTTTTTCCTTCAACTTTAAATAGTGAGTGAGATCACTATTTAATTGTTGCAAATAAATAGTGTTTGTGTAAGTTTTTAAACTTACACCTTAATATGGTTTTACTATTTTTGTGTTTCTTTCTTACATCTTAATACCCCATGTTTATTTTCTTTAAAGTATACTCGATTTCACGCCTATATATATATATATATATATTATTTCATCGACCTGATTAAAAAGAAGAAGCGATTTGTGTGATTAATTGTTAATCAAAAGCTTTGCGAATTCTCTAATTCTTTCTCAGATTTCTGTCTCAAAAAGTCATTCTTCAAATATCTAGATCTCATGTGTTGAGTACATCTAGAGACAGAAAATGTTCTTGAATTATTCTACGTGCTCATACACGTTCTAGTGTGTTCAAGAATTGATTCAAAAGATTTTGGTGTGGATCTCACGGTTCGTTATTCGTGGAAACTCAAGTTTGTTGTTAGTGAGGATGCTTGATAGACTACAAGAGGTATAATTCCTTTCTTTGTATGTCTATGATTTAATGTATAGATATATAATGGATCCGATGAGAAAAATTATTTTTGAAACATGTGGTGTCGCAATTGTTTTATGATCGATAATTTTTTTAACTAAACAGCCTCCGCTGCGCGCGCCTCGATTTTTAAGAATTGGTATTAGAGAGCGGTCTATATATATGTATACAGTAAATACCATGTCGGTTTTCTTGCATTATTCCATATATATTTTGATGTATGAATGAATTAATAATTATATTTTTTAAATGTATGTTTAATGATGAATCATTAATTGTAAGGTGACTTTTGAGTTTAGCCTTTGTCCTTAATTTTATTTTAAATCTTGTGTAAGCCGTTTGGGGCATAGAATTTTTTGTAATTTTATTTTGAATTTTATGTTGTAAAATTCCGTACGCAAGAAGATGAAGAACGCACGAGATGAACAAGGAGAAGAAAAGGAGAATGAGCTCCGTTATGGAGTTCCGGCGCCAGCAATAGTGTTCCTTTGCCGACATTGGCGTCGCCAGCAATTTCGGCGGCAGAATCACCGCCGGAAAAATGGCGGCAACAACGCCGGTAGTAGTTGTGCGGGTGGTAGTCGGGCAACCGGCAATAACAGTGGGAGTGTCCAGCTACCACCGCCGGTGGCAATCACAGGGATTGTTAGGGTACTATTCATAGATACCTTGATACCGTGTTATCTTATCGTTGTGATGCTTTGCGAAAACCTTAATCCTATCTTTTATTTTTTAATTTTAAAATTAATGTAATTTTAAAAATTAGTTAATGATTTTAATTTCTTAAAAAGTAAAATTAATTAATTGATTGAGCTTGACCCAAGTTTGATGAATCATCAAATTATTTTTTGACTAATCAGATTCAATTAATTATAGAAGGATAATGAATGATCAAAGCTTAGGAAAATAGTTTATCCTAATTATTAATTAGGAAAATAGTTTATCCTAATTAAAATTTTTTTGATCAAAACTTGAAGATTATGAAGATGGACCTCTAATGGAGAATGAGTAATTTTAGATAAATGTATTCTTGAAGTCCGTTTTATAATTATTTCTATTTTTTCAAAGTTGGTAAATTTAGAAATACTCAATAGTCCCTCGGTTCATCATTTTTCCTTTATTTATTTCAATAAATATTTATTGATTTAATTAATAATATGACAATGCATTAGTCGATCGCATACCATACATAAAACTCTACACATTTTTATTTAATCATGCATCTCATTAGTAGATTTGGAAATACCCAATAGTTAGTCGGTTCATCATTTGTTTATTTATTTGTTTAAAGTAAATATTTATTGATTTGATTAATAATATGACCATGCATTAGTCAATCACATGTCATACATAAAAAGAGGAAACTTGTATGAAATGAAAGGGTTTCGCGGGAATTGTCTTGATCGTCGGATATCATTGAGAAATAGGAAGAAGTGTTATCGAAGGATTTCCTGCAATTCTTCCCAGTATGGAATGAGTAAAGAATCAAGCTACAAGTGTCAATCTATACAAAACGCACTGGGTTTTTGTCTTTCTTTCGGTTTCATTGATAGCAGAAGTACTCTATATGGGCGCTAGTGCTTTACTAATATAATAGAAAGTCAAGGGGCCTGAAAAACGTAGTAAGAGGCTGCTACTCTAGGCTCGCTTCACTACTTCAAGCTCATACAATTTTATTTAATCATGCATCTCATTAGTAGAAATATGATTTATTAGAATTATCCTATTGTGTTTATATGAATTGCTTTACAAAATCAAATACATGTAAACTGCTAAATTTTAATTTGTTAAACTTGGTAATCACACCACTTTAAAGACATACAATTAGTTAGGCCTTTAGGATAACCAACTTTATTAAAAGTGTTTTTATTAAAGTTTGATAAATGTAATTAATTGGTCAACTAAATTTGTCTTAAGATCTTTAGAAGGTTAAATGAACTTTAGACCGGTAAGATTGGATTAATAATTAATTTTACATTTATAGGATTATTTTAACTAGTAATTAATTTAGAATTAATTGATTAGTAAAATAGAAACACATTAATTACAAAATAGTGAGTGTAACAAAGTTGACATGTCAATATAACCTATGATCTCCATTATTAGTACAACAACGTGAGATATGGTGAGTGCCTCAAGACGACTTTGTTTTCGTCCCCCCTAAGGAAAGTTTCGAACTGTATCAATATTCATGTTGACCTCTTTAGAAGACATGACTAAATGATGTACTTTATACTTCACCGACCCTAAGGCAACATTTTCTAAATTAAGTCATGGAATCCAAAATAATGGGTTACACTCACAAAGTTACAATTAAGTTTTGAGGAGATAATTGCGACTTGACCAAATAAACGGTACCTTATTATTAAACAAAATTAGATATTTTAAGTTTTTATTAATACGGATGAGAATGTCTCATAGACAGTTTAAAATTAATATGACCGACCCTAAGGCGACACATTAATTGTTAGGTCGTCTTATCGTGGATTAGCAATTGTTATGTTTATGTGTTTGTTATATTGCATTCATGCATCACATTTATTTTATGAAAATTTGATATTTATTTCAATTATATTGAATAATGTATATTTTATTTCTTTTAAGTTTTTAATATGTCTAGCATGCGCTACCACATTCTTGTTTTTTTTGCACTCGAAAAACTTAATGATGATAACATTATAAGATGGAAATCAAATTCGAATTTGATGCAAATATGTGAGAACCACAAGTATATCCTTACTGAGAAAAGTCACAATTAAGCTTCGAGTGAATAATTATGACTTAACCAAATAAATGATACTTTATTATTAAAAGAGAAAATATGAGATATTTTAAGTTTTAATTAATAAGGATGAGAATGTTTCATAGACAGTTTAAAACTAATATGACCAATCCTAAGGCGCCACATTAATTGTTAGGTGGTCTTATCGTGGATTAATAATTGTTAAGTTTATGTGACTGATATATTACATTCATGCATCACATTTATATTATGAAATTTGAATATTTATTTCAATTATGTTGAATGATGTATATTTTATTTCTTTTATTTTTTAATATGTCTACCATGCGCTACCCCATTCCTATTTTTTTTTGCACTCGAAAAACTCAATGGTGATAACATTATAAGATGGAAATCAAATTCGAATTCGATGCTAATATGTTAGAACCACAAGTTTATCCCTACTGATAAATGTCTTGGATTGTCTGCTGCCGACGCCCCGAAAGAATGTTCGAGAATAATATGATACTTCGATTATAGATTCAAGGGCTACCATTGATGTGCGAAGTCAAGTTAGAATTTATACTTGAATCACTCACACCTTCTTTTTCGGCATTCCTTACCAACTATGTTATGAACAAGTTGTAATTCAATAAAACCTCATTATTGAATGAACTGCAGATTTTTGGATCACTCAACAAGACTATAGCAAAAGAGGGCGATGCAAATGTTGCTGAGCAAAAGCTTTCTTCCGCTGTTGTTAATAGTAACAAAATGAAGATGAACAATGGTAAGGACAAAAGTAATAATAAGAAAATAAAAGAGAGCCGAAACATCATCCAAGGCTAAGAAGAACAAGAACGACAACAAATCCAAGAGAAAATGTTTTCATTATGGGGTTGAAGGTCACTGAAAAAGAAACTGTAATAAATATCTCTCCGAGCTGAAAAAAAAAGGTAAATATGATTTACTTGTACTTGAAGCTTATTTAGTGGAATATGATTTGTCATCCTGGACTATAGATTTAGGAGCCACTAGCCATATATGTTCTTCTTTGCAGATACTTGATTCATCAAGGGAGCTTACTGAAGGCGAGGTGATAATGAAAGTTGGTAGTGGTGCGCTCGTATCAGCAAAAGCATTGGGAACATTCCGTTTGAATTTTGAAAACAAGTATCTTGTTTTGAAAAATGTTAATTTTATTCTTGAATTTTCTAGAAATTTGATTTCTTTATCGTTATTGCATGAACAAAGTTTTGATATTTCTTTTGATAATAATATGTTTATTATTTCTAAGAATGGATTCGATATTTTTCATGCAAGGGTTTCAAACGGACTGTATATGTTTAAACCAAATGAACGAACATTAAAAAAAGTAAAATTATTTAAAGTAGAAAATCTGAAAAGTAACAAACGACAAAGGGTTTCTCAAGAAGATGATACATATTTATGGCATCTTAGATTATGACATATTAATCTAGACATAATAGATCGATTAACAAAGCATTGTGTTTTGAGATAACTAAAAGTTGAGACTCTTCGAGTTTGTGAATCTTGTCTATAAGGTAAAATGACCAAAATAACTTTCTATAGAAAGGGCCAAAGAGCCAAAAAACCACTTGAGCTAGTACATAGTGATGTCTGTGCACCGATCAATGTACAAACCAGAGGTGGGTATGAGTACTTCGTCACTTTTATTGACGATTACTCAAAATACGGTTATACTTACCTAATATATAGAAAGTTTGAAACTTTTGGAAAGTTTAAAGATTTTAAAGCTGAAGTTGAAAAACAATTAAGTAAATCTTTGAAAACACTTCAATCAGATCGAGGTGGTGAATACTTAGATTTAGAATTCAAGTATCACCTGCTAAGATATGGCATTCTATCCCAACTCATAGCATCTGAAACGTCCAGCAAAATGATATTTTAGAAAGGAATAATTGAATCTTATTGGATATGGTTATGTCGATGTTAAACTACTCATTACTACCACTCACATTCTGGGGATATGCACTTCAAACAACAACTTACATTTTGAATGTAGTTCATTCTATATGTGTAAGCAAGATGCATTTAGAGTTATAAAATGGCTCCAAATCTTTAGAGTTATGGAATGTCCAGCTCATGTTCTTAGACTTAAGATTGGAAAGTTAGACTCAAGATCTGAAGTGTGTATTTTTTTTGCTATGCTCCAGAAACAAGAGATGTGTACTTTTATAATCACAAGGATCAACATGTATTTGCATCGACAAATGCTACTTTCCTCAAACCCGACTATATGGTAAACTACAAATCTCAGAGTAAAGTATTTCTCGAAGAACTAGCATATGATGAGATCAGACCATCTTCATCATTAACTGATAAAAGGAAAACCACGGAAACCACTGTTCCTGTTCAGGAAGCCCTGGTGTAACGTCGTAGTGGGAGGGTTGTAAGATAACCTATTTACTATGAACTCAAGGTACATGTCCTAGGACGTTCCATTAACCTTTAAAGAGGCGATGGAAAATCTTGAAAAGGAGAAATGACGAGATGCCGTGAACCAAGAAATGGAATCAAAGTATACCAATCCGTTCTGGGAATTTGTAGATTCATCTGAAGAAGTCTGGTCCATAGGATGTAAACGGATCTTCAAGAAGAAAAGATGTATAGTTGGGAAAGTAGAGATTTTCAAGGCACGGCTAGTAGCTAAAGGCTATACTCAAAGGGAAGGATCTGATTACGAAGAGATGTTCTCTCCCATTGCCATGATCCATTCATATTCTTTTATCCATAATCGTTAGTTTAGACTATGAAATATGAAAAATGGATGTCAAGACAACCTTTCTAAATGACTCTCTTGAATAAATCATCTATATGATACAACTAGAAGAGTTTGTGAAAAAAAGATAAGTACAGAAAGTATGCAAGTTGCTTAAATCTTATAAATTAATGGATTAAAGAAAGCATCAAGATCTTTAAATCTTACTTTTGATGAGATTATTAAATCATATGGATTCGAACAAAATGTTGACGGAGTTTGTGTTTATAAATACATCAATGATAAGATAGTAGTTATCTCAGTTCTTTATGTAGACGATATTCTACCATTGGGAATGATGTAGAAACTTTGTTGAAGGTATAGAAGTGGTTAGATGAGAAATTTCAAATAAAAGATTTGGAGAAACGAGCTATGTTCTAGGCATCCAAATACTAAGGGATAGGAAGAACAAGCTCTTGAGACTTTCTCAGGCATTTTATATTGATAAGATGATATAAAGATTCTAAATAGAAATTTTGAAGAAATGTCAATTACTAACCATACATGAAATTATCCTTTCGAAGGAGTAGTGTCCTAAGACACTTCAGGAGAAATATGATATAAGAAAGGTTTCTTATGTTTCAGCCGTTAGGAGTCTAATGTATGCCATGTTGTGTACGAGATTGAATATCTGTTATGCGGTATGAATTGTCATTCGTTATTAATCGTAACCTGGTTTAGAACATTAGATTGCACTAAAGCACATTTTTAAGTATCTCTCAGAAAATGATAAATTATATGCTTGTTTATTCAAGTGGAGACCTCAATCCTACTAGAATATACTGATTCTGATTTTCAATCAGATAGAGACAGTTAAAAGTCAACGTCTAGATCAGTATTCACCATAGGTGGAAGAGATGTAATATGGAGAAGTATTAAATGATCTAGTGCTGCAGATTTCGTTATGAAAGCGAATATATAACGACTTGAAAAGCTGCGCAAGAAACGGTATGACTCTTCTAAAGAAGCGGTCAGATTAGAACCTGGTTGATCCTTTTACCATGATACTTCCTGCGAAGTCATTTGAGGGTTATGTGTGAAATATGTGGTTGAGAGAGATGCCACATTTGCTTTAGGTTAAGTGGGGGATTGTTGGGCATAGTGCACTCAAAGTATGTGCAAAGACATTTTTAATTTGAAATTAATAAAATTATATTTTTTTTAATAATTATCCTCTTAATTTATTGAATAATTAGTATAAATATCTGAAAATTTCATATTCATTAATGAGATTATGATCTTGTGTTAGTACGGAAGGATTATATATGACATGATGAATAAAATAGCCCGTAACATATTAAATTATGTAATCTTTAATGAATGATTGATTACTAGTACAATTCGCTAAGCATCTTGAATGCGTGTGATCTAGAGCCGGATCGCTGATGTGGATAGAAATCTTAGTGAATGTACTTTATATAATTAGATTATATATGACATGACCAATGTGAATTAATATCTTTATTAACTTACCGTTTATCATAAAAATTTAATACACATCAATCTGATGATCATATATAAATCATTCTAAATCCTGAATAGTCATGAACTCATATACACGTCTACTAGATCTTTTGATTCACTCGTTAAGATTTGTTTGTAAAACAGACTAGTAACTTTTATTTTGGAGATTCAGTGATATGGATGAGAACATGATCTTACAAGGTTCGGATCCAAGCTTTCCTAAAAGATCATATATTAGTTGTTTTAAGTGTTAATTCTGGAACTAAATGGGTATTGAGCTCAAATTTATAATACAATTATAAAATGACCATTCACTAGTGAATTAATGGTACTTAAGGATCGATGATTTAGAAGGATAAAAATGTAATTTTAATCAGATCTAATTTACGAACAAATAATGGGAGAGTAGAACTACATGAATGGATTACACAAGATTACTCTGTAAATATATTTTGTAATCACTAAGAGTGCAATTTCATATGTATAGTGTAGTAATAATGAAATTAATAACAGGAAAAGACATGTTTCAAGGGCGGAGTTGCAAAAATAGCCAAACAAGTTTTTAATTTGTAAAATTGGCCAGAATATGGCCGCGATAAGTAATTTATTTACCAAAATTATATGGTGGTAAATAAATTATTTACTATATTTAAGTCACTTTTACAATAAAAAATTTTCTGAACATTTTTGCAACTTGAGCTAGGAAAATGACCATTTTTGTAGTTCTCGCTGATAAATAAGATTATTTAATTAAAAAATTTCATTAATAATATGACTTATTGAAGCTTAAAATTATAGATCCATGTTCCTCAAGTCACCTCTGTACTACACAGTCTATAATGTGAATATTTCAAGACATAAAAAATGACGACCTTTTAAAATGAATTACGTTTCTAAGGCAAAAACATAATTATGAGATAATTATGTGAAATTAATTAATTCTTAAAAAATTAAAATTAATTACTATAATTTTTAAAAATTAAAATTATTTAATTGTATCGATTAGTTTTTAGATTAACCGATAAGTGAGACAAAATATTTGATTTATGAAATTAAATAATATTAAGATAGTTAGCCCAAATAGTTGAATTTTATTTAACCAAATAGTTAATTCAGAATTAACAAATAAGTTAGTTGATAAATGTGATCAAATAAGTTAATTTTGAATATACTGATATTAAGATACGTATATGATTAAATTAGAATAATAAAGTTTAAAAAATTGCCACGTGGCACATAAGATTGCTACACACGCAATCACTGATAAGTTCGAGTACTGTAGTGCCTCTCGACACTACAGTACATGGATGAGATACTGTAGTGTCACCAACGCTATAGTACTTCACGACGCAGACTAAAGTGGGTCCCACTGTAATATGACTTAAAATGTAGTGGGTCCCACTACAGTAAGGCGCAAAATGCATTTGGTCCCATTGCAATTTACACATTTACAAATAATTTATTATTTTAATAAATCTCTAAACCTAATGAGTTTTGACCTAAAATATATAAATATATATTATTATCTCAGCCTGATTGAAAAAAGAAGCAATCTGTGATATTAATTGTAGACTCTGTAAATTCTCCAATTCTCTCTTAGAGCTCTGTCTTAAAAAGTCATTCTTAAAATCTCTAGATCTCATGTGTTAAGTACAACTAGAGACATATGAATTGTTTTACGTGCTCACACACGTTCTAGTGTATTCGAGGATTGATTCGAAAGATTTTGGTGTGGATTTCACAGTCCGTTGTTCGTGGAATCTCAAGATCATTATTAGCGAGAACGCTTGATTGACTACAAGATGTATACTTCCTTTCGTTGTTAGTGAGGACGCTTGACCCACATTCTGGTCACTATTCAACAGGAGAGCGGTCAACGTACCCAAAAAGGTTATGGATCTTAGCGTTAAAAGCCTGCAGATCCCAAATGGCATTGGTCTACTCTACCGCAGTCATGGTGGTAGCGGCGACAGCGGCTAGGTTGGGCACCTCCCCGGAAGTGGTCTCTTCCAAGTCATGGTTTTCTATTGACGGATTGACATTGTCTCCTTCTAGACGGGGAGAAGCTCGGGTGATTCTACGACGTCCAATCATACTCAAAGAAAAAGTAGATAGGTCAATCCCTAGTGGAGTCGTAAAATGTTTAAGGGA
Organism: Datisca glomerata; assembly: GCA_003255025.1. NCBI lineage: Eukaryota > Viridiplantae > Streptophyta > Magnoliopsida > Cucurbitales > Datiscaceae > Datisca > Datisca glomerata. The sequence goes on along the minus strand of QANY01007567.1, from coordinate 703,922 downwards.
TTTTGGGTAATGTGTGATTCGAGTGATCTAGTCTATGACAAGTAAGCCTGGGAACATGAGAGAAGTGCACCCAGAGGGTGAATGACAATCAACCTTAGGCAGCGGTCGAAAGGTGACAAATGCATTTACTTTAAGGTAGGTGAGAACTTCAATGGAGGAATATTCTCTAACGTTTGAATCTCGAGAAGCGTGAGGATTGATGTCCTCATAATGATACTAAGGACCCCTTTATATAGATGGGTCGAGTGGGGATATAGACCCATCATTTACAACCACATGGAGATCATGTGACCACGTCTAAAACGTGGTCACACATTTAAAACATGATTAAAGCTTAAAACGTGGCTACACACTTAAAACGACGTAGCATTCATAACAGGCAATCACTTTTCATACTCGCAAGTAGTCGTGTCTTTGTGATTTCGAGTAGCCGGATGACAAACTCACATCGCGCGAAGGGACCTTGAAGGAAACTACCCCCGACGGGTGTATGGCGTCGCCGCCGGCGACCCCCGACGGCGGGTGTGTGGGCATCGCCAGGTCTCCCCGACGGTGGGCCATGTGGGATCCGCCGGAGACAAAGCCAAAAAGACTGAAATACACCGACATCTTATCGAGAGTTCATGAAGAAATGGGATCCTATCAGTCAAAAAGAAAAACAGAGGATTTCACGTACAATACTTTCTTTGAAACATTTTCATAACTAGCCTTGCTAATGAGAGAAAATGTCAGAATGAAAACATCAGCCCCACAGTAACTCAAAGGCCTAAATCTATTATATTCCTCCTGTCCTGTTTCACGGAATAAAGGAAAACCAAATTCAAACCCAGGAAACAGATAACTTACAGCCTCACAATAGAAGAAATGTCTATATACCAGCAGTATTTCACTACCTCAGGTTGACAATGCTTCCGTTCACAACTACATTTGTTCTGAAATTGTCGAAAACAGTTGGTACATAATCCTGCTTGCAACAAAGGTGCAAATAAATATCACAAGTGATACACGTTGACAGTGCTACAGCCTAACACTCTTACAACATAAAGACTTAGATAAACCAACTGCATCCATATGATATGAACTGGGACAATTTCTATTACCCTGCCAAAACCATTGCACTGATCATGATACAATGCATAATTCCCACACAAATAGGATTCGATATATGGTGCAGAAGCACAAACATTATCTAATTAAGTCATAAAATTTCCCCAATTTTCTCTTACTTGACTCAAAAAAATACCGTGGACTTTAGCAATTCTTTCTTGCTTTACTAAGACGGAGATACCATGGATTCCTAGCCTATCATCATAAAAACAATGATCAGAAAAAAGTAAAAAGTTCTTCTTCCAACAAATTTTGACAATACCCATTTCCTTTACAAGTTTAGCGCGAACCAAGAAAAATAAGAAAGCATAAGATTCCAGCAAGAATCACCAAATTCTGAAAGAAAACGAAAAAAAATTAATATCTCAAATTCCTGGGTCGGAAATTAAACAGGGCTCACCGTGCGGAAGGTATTGCTGGTGTAGGAGATTAGCAAGACAAGTCTTGCCCTCAGCTCCATCCCCAACTGTAACGCATTTTATGAACCTTGAAGCGCTCATCTTCCAAATGCAAATTAAAGAAAAAGAGCCTCGATCTTCAACCTGAGGACGACTCGATCACCCACCCTCAAAACCACCCCTTCCTTTTTCTTCTACAATTTCTTCTTCCTCCTCCTCCTCCCTACCTCAACGAAGTATCTGAGCGGAACATCTGAAGGGAGTGACAACAAAACTCTAGCAAAGGGGAACCCTAAATGAAGATTGCGCAAGAGGAGAAGATTGAGATTGGCGAAAGAAAAAAATGGAGGAAATGTGACTCCTAATCCTTTGAGAGAGGAGAAAGAGAGGAGTTGTACAGAAAATAATGCCGTTGAAGCGCTCGTTGTGCGAACCAATCTTCGCCAACAAATCCTGTCTGGTTTGCCTTCTCGTTCTCTTTTTCCTTTTACTTTTTGCAAAATTTCGATTTTACCGAATTTGAACCAGTTTTTTTTTTTACAAAGTTTAACGTTATAAAAATATCCTCTATATAATGAAGAAAAACATCTAGCTTATACAAAATTGGAATTATAAAACTTAAAACAAAAATTCATAGAACTACAAATAAAATTAGAGATAAGATACAAATGATTTTGTAGAAAATTATGTTTCTGAATGTATCTAGTGACATTTGCGTATGATTTGTAGCGTTGTTATCTTCCACTTTAAATATCAACAAGCTTTGTATTTGTAAGATGCCATGAACGAGAACAAAACCATAGAATTAAATTTAGGGGACAACAAGATATTAAAATAGAAAATGAAAATAACTATAAAAACTGAGAAGAGACATCACCAGAGAAGGGGCGATGAGATGGCCCCCTCCCAGGTGAAGAAAACTACAATGAAAATTTGAGAAGAGGACTATTGGATTCAAGCACTTTCAATTAGGAAAGAGGTTGCAGACGATGGTCTTAAAGAAAAGTGAAAGTTACTCTAGAGATAAATTTGTGGGCAGTTATTAATTTGTACCAATTTGAAATACTATGAGTTAACCGATAATTTTAATGTTTAGATATAAAGCCTTTAACTATTATGTCAATTCATTTTAGTTTTTTCTTTAGATTTGATTTTTTTTGCAAAAGTGGAAAACTAAGAATGAGATCATCATACATGTTCTATAATCTGTATCACTACTACTTTTAAATAGGGTTTAGGGGGATAAATATTTTTAGACACAAATTGTCCTTACCATTATATGAAATTTAAAATTGATAACTCTTTTGGTATTCTCTCTACTAAAATCATATTTATCATATCAATTATTAAAAATATTAGTTGTGAAAAATTATGAGACAAATTAGTTTAAATATATCGATTTTTTTAGATTTTGATAAGTGATTAATTAGATATTGAAATTAATACTTCAAATATCTTTTTTTTTTATCTTTTTAAGTCTATACTATATATAAATGAAACTAAGATGGGAAAATATTTTTTGACACATGCCCTCACTAATATATAGAATTTCAAATTGATACATCTCCTCATATTCTCTCTACCAAAATCACATTTACTATTTCAACTATTAAAAGTATATGTGTCGTAAAACATTCAAAGATATATTAGTCTAAATAGATAAAATAACATCAAAAAATTATATAAGTGAATAATTTAATATTGAAATTAATAGTTCAAATCATTTTTTTCCAATCGTGTTCTCAATTCAATTATTGATTGACGAACTGATGATCTGATCAACTGATTCTCTCATCTTCGTTCAATAACCAAGGCCGTTAGAATAATATTTATATATATTTTAGATAATGGCGTATTAAATTTTTAGGGATAAACTCATATTTAATTATAAAATTATCAATTACTGTGGGACCCACTTCAATTGTGCACAACTGTAGTGTCACATGGTACTGCAGTGTACCGTGATCTAGCATAGTGCCTTACGGCACCACTGTAGTGTTAGGTGGTACTACAGTGCTGCACACTCACTACTGTAGTCTCACGTGGCACTACATTAGTCCATGTCGATTTCTGATACCCTATTAGTGATTGACACGTGACAATTATTACAAATTAAATATTTATTTTAATAAGATAATATCTAGATATCAATTAATTCAAAAGTTAACATATCTGATTATCCATATCAACTAACATATATTTTATTTCACAAATAACAGATTTAATTGATTTAAATTATTATCTAATAATAATTTAATTATCTAATTTCATAAATTAAATATTTTGTCACACTTATCGATAATTAAAAAAATTGATAATTATTTATATTTATATAATTTTCGAAAATTATATTTAAATATATAAATCATTCAATTAATTAATTCTTAATTAATTAATCACACATATTTATCTCATAATTATGTACTTTCCCCAGAATAAAAATTTATTTCGCAAGTAAGTCATTTTCTCATGTCCTGAAATATTCACACCATAGATAGCGTAGTATAGAGGTGACTTGGGGACCATTGATCTATAATCCTAAGTTCTAATGAATCAGATTATTAATTAAACTCTTTAATTAAATCATCTTATTTATTAATTCCATTATTACTTCATTATGAATATGAAATTACACTCTTAGAGATTATCGAATGTATTTACATAGTATTCTTATGTAGTCCACTGACATAATCATTTTGTGTAGTTCTATCCTCCAATTATTGGTTTGTAAATTTGAACTGGTCAAAATTATCATTTTACCCTTCTAATTACCTCTTGATCCTTAAGTACCATTAATCCACTAGTGAATGATTAATTTATAATCTTATTATAAATTTGAGCTCAATAACTATTCAGTTCCAGAATTAACACTTAAGGGAGCCAATATACGATGCGTTAGGAAAGCTTAGATTCCAAATCTTGTAAGATCATGTCCCCAGCCATCCACATCACTAAATCTTCAAATTAAAAGTCACTAGCATATTTATCAAACAGACCTTAATGAGTGAATCAAAAGATCCAGTAGAAATGCATAAGAGTTCATGACTACTCGGGATTTAGACTGATCTACATATGATCATCAAATTGACATGTCGTATATAATCTTATTATATAAAGTACCTTACTAAGATGTCTATCCACATCAATGATCTGAATCTAGATCATACGCATTCATAATGCTTAGTGAACCGTACTAGTAACCATTCAATAAAGATTCCATACTATAATATGTTGCTGACAATTTTATTCATTATCTATGATCTTAATCCTCTCGTACCAATACAAGATCATAGTCTCATTAATGAATATAAATTTTTTAGATATTTATATAAATTATTCAACAATAATTTAAAAAGATAATTATAAGAAAAATGTAATCCTCTTTTAGTTTCATATCAAAATGTCAATACACATGTTTTGAGGGCATAACCCCCCAACAATTTCCCACTTGCCATGTGGCATCTCCCTTAATCCCATGTTACGCACTTGACCCTTAAATGATTTCGCAGAAAGTGTTTTTGTAAAAGAATCAGCCATGTTCTATTTTGATGTATCTTCATAACAATCTCATCCCCTTGATGCATGATCTCTCTTATAAGATGATATTTCCTCTCTATGTGCTTGCCTCTCATGTGACTTATCAATTACTTGGAATTTGCTACTGTCCCACTGTTATCACAGTATATGATTAGTGGTTTGTCCATATCTGGAACTACTTCTAGATGAAAATAGAACTTTCTTAGCCATACCGCATCTTTCGCAGCATTACAAGCCACTATATATTCGTCTTCCGTATTGGAATCAACAATGCTAGATTGTTTAATACTTCTCCAAACTACAACTCCTCCACCTAGGGTGAATACTTATCCATATGTCAACATTTGACTGTCTCTGTCTAATTGAAAATTAGAATCAGTATATCCAGTGGGGTTCAGGTCTCCACCTGAATAAACAAGCATATAGTTTCTCGTTCTCCTAAGATACTTGAGAATGTGCTTGACTGCAATCAAGTGTTCCAAATCAGGATTCGATTGATAATGACTGACAATTCCCACTGTATAACAGATGTCTGGTCTCGTACACAACATGACATACATGAGACTTTCAACTGCTGAAGCATAAGGAACCTTTCACATATCCTCTTCCTCCTGAGGTGTCTTAGGACATTGTTCCTTGGAGAGGACAATTCCATGTCTGGTCAGTTGTTGACCTTTCTTAGAATTCTCTATTGAGAATCTCTCCAGCACCTTATCAATAGAAGATGCCTGAGAAAGTGTCAAGAACTTATTCTTTCTATCCCTTAGGATTCAGATGCCTAGAACATAACTTTCTTCTCCCAAATAGTTCATTTAAAATTTCTTAGCAAACCACTTCATTACCTTTGACAAAGTTTCTATATCATTCCCAATGAGTAGAATATCATCAACATAAAGAACTAAGAAAACCACTATTTTATCTTTGGTGTATTTATAACACATGCTTCGTCAACATTTTGCTTAAATTCATAAGACTTAAGAATTTCATCAAAATTAAGATTTCAAGATCTAGATGCTTGCTTTCATCCATAAATGGATTTAAGCAACTTACATGCTTTCGGATCTTGGCCATTTTGTACGAACCATTTTGGTTGCATCAATAGATGCTTTCTTCAAGAGAGTCATCCAGAAAAGTTGTCTTGATGTCCATTTACCATATCTCATAGTCAAAACTAACGGCTATGGACAAAAGGATGTGAATGGATTTTAGTATGACCATAGGGGATACTAAATGTGCTTTGAAAGTCTCCCTCCCTGTGTGTATAGCCCTTGGATATTAACTATGCTTTGAAAGGCTCTACTTTCCCATCTGTACCTCTTTTCTTCTTGAAAATCCTTTTACATCGAATGAGCCTAACATCTTCAAGTGGATCTACAAGATCCCAGACGGAATTGGAATACATAGATTCCATTTCCTGGTTCATGGCATCTTGCCATTTCTCCTTTTCAAGAAAATCCATTGTTTCTTCATAAAATAATGGATCGTCATTATTAGTATCTGACACTAGGACATGTGCCTCTAGTTCGTAGCAAACTATTTGTCTCACAACCCTCCACTACAACGTTGCACCGGGGTTTCATTTGGATGAACTGTGGTTTCTCTAGTTTGTCGTTTATCAGTAGAAATTGAAGGTTATATGATCTCATCAGTCGCTAATTCCTCGAGAACTACTTTACTACGAGGTTTGTAGTTTTGCATATAGTCATGCTCAAGAGAGGTTGCATTTGTCGACACAAACACATTTTGATCATTGTGGCTATAAAAGTACCCATTTTTAGTCTCTAGAAAATAGCCAACGAATATGCATACCTCAGACCTTGAGTCTAACTTTCAGGTCTTGGGTCTAAGAACGTGAGCTGGACACCCCCATAGACGAAAATTTCGTAAACTAGGTTTGGAGTCATTCCATAAATCTAAAGGCGTTTTGCTTACAGACTTAGAGGACACTACCTTCAAAATGTAAGTTGCCTTGTGTAGTGCATATCCCAAAAATGTAAGTGACAATGATGAATAGTTTAACATCGACTTAACCACATCCAATGAGGTTCGATTTCTTCTCTCTACAACAACATTTTGCTATGGTGTTCCAGGTGCTGTAAGTTGGGATAAGATTCCATACTCCAGCAAATAATCCTTGTATTCTAAATCCAAATATTCACCATCTCGATCGGATCAAAGGGTTTTCGATGATTTACCTAATAGCTTTTCAGCTTCAGCCTTGGAGTCTTTAAACTTTCAAAAAGTTTCACACTTTTGATGCATTAGGTAACTATAACCATATCTTGAGTATTCGTTAATAAAAGTGACAAAATACTCATACCCACCTTTAGACATGATTCACAAACAAGAAGAGTTCTAACTTTTAGTTTTCTCAAAGCACTATACTTTGTTAACCAGTTTAACCTATCTAGATTAATATGTCCCAACCTAAGATGCCATAAATATGTGTTATCTTCATGAGGAACTCTTTGTCGTTTGTTATTCTTTGGATTTTGCTACTTTAAACAATTCAGAATTATTTAACATGCGTTCAGTCAGTTTAAGCATATACAGTATGTTTATGATTTTATCATGATAGATATTGAATCCATTCTTAGAAATAATAAACTCTTTATTAATCAAAGAAACTTCGAATAACTATTCTTGCAAAAATGGAAGAGAAATCAAATTCCTTGCAAAACAAGGAATGTAATAAACATCGTTCAAAACTAAGTAATTATATCTAAAAAGTAAATGGATTGTCCCTAATACTTTAGCTGACACGAGAGCACCACTGCGAGTTCTCAAAATGACCTCGCTATCAGTCAACTCCCTTGAACGAACTTATGGTTATCACAAATCAACATTAAGTTCATATTGGTTTTCAACGTACGGAATTATCACCATTAGATTTCTCAAGTGCGAGTAAAGAAGTAATAGGGTTTCCCATGGTAGACATAATATTGATAGCTGAAATTCAAAACATACATGATTCAATATAATTGATAAATATCTAAAATTTGAAAAGTAAACCTGATAATGAATTCAATAATAATAAACACATAAATTTAGCATTTACTAATCACGATAAAACAACTCAACGATTAATGTATTGCCTTAGGGTCGGTCAGATTAACCTTAGACTGTCTATGAGACGTTCTCATCTTTATTAATTGAAACTTAAAATATCTCATATTTTCTCTGTATCGTTTGTTCGGTCAAGTCACAACTATCCACATGAAAGCTTAATTGTGATTTTGTGAGTGTAACCCATCATTTCAGATTTCATGACTTCATTTAGGCTGCCTTAGGGTCGGACAAAACTAAACTACATCACTTCCTCCTATCTTCTTAAGAAGTCCAACCTTAGTATTGGTACAACTCGAAACCTTCCTTAAGGGGATGAAAACAAAGCCATCTCGAGACCCTCACTGCACCTCACAATGTTGTACTAATGATGGAGACCATAGGATACATTGACATGTCAACCTTCTTTCACTCACTATTTTAGGATAATGTGTTTCTATTTTAACTAATCACTTAATTTCAAATTAATTACTAATTAAAATAATAACTCTATGAATATTTAATTTTCAGTTAATCTAATCTCATTGGTCTAAGTTCATTTAACTTTCTGGAGCGCCTAAGTCATAATTAGATGAACTTAGATTTGCTAATTAATTATATTCATCAAACTTTAATAAAACTCTTTTACTAAAGTCGGTTAACCTAAATGTTACTATAGCATTTAGTGTGGTGTGATTACCAAGTTTTAACTAGTAAAACTACCTAGCAGTTTACGTGTAATTGATTTCATAAAGAAATACATATAAACATATTATAACAATCCTAATAAATCATGTTTCTACAGATGAGATACATGATTAAATAAAATTGTGTGAGATTTCATGTTTGACATGTGATCGACTAACGCATGGACATGTTATCAAACATAATAACTAAATAATTATTTAATAGTTAAATAAAATAATAATGGACCGAGTCACTATTGGATATTTCTAAATTACAACCCTTGAAATAAATAAATAAAATTACAAACCGGACGTCAAGAATACATATTTCCCAAATAATGCATTCTCCTCCTGATATCCATCTTTATAATCTTCAAACTTTGAGCAAAACTCTTTTTAATTAGAAAAACTATCTTTCTTAATTAAAACAATTTCAATAATGATCCTTTTTAATATAGGTGACTTTGACTTAGTTAAATAAATATTTTATTTGATTTGATCAAACTTGAGTCAAATCCAATCAACCTATTAATTTTTTAATTTCATAAAATCAAAAATTAATAATTAATTTAAAAATTATATTAATTTCAGAATTTAATTGGATAATTAAAAGAGTTTGGGTTTTAATGAAACACTTATGTGATAGAGTTGGTTGCGTGGTTTGTTGGAAAGTTTCCGAAAATGTGACAACTGTTGTCACCTATGATAGGACTATCCGATCGCCACCCACCACCACCACTGCCCGTCTAACTGCCGGCAGCCGTCTGCCGCGCCGGACAACCACTGTTCACCGTCGGTACAATATCGCCATCAATGTTCACTTTTGCCGGAACAAAAAATTTCCGGCGTGAACAGTTTCGCGGATGAACAGTGTTTGTGTGAATAGTAAATTTTTGCCGTTCGTTTCCTGCGTTCTTCATCTTCTCGAGTTCAGAATAATTACAATAATATTCAAAATAAAATTATAAAAACTTTTATTAAGAACTTTTTTTCAATTAGTCAGGATCCATTATATATTTATAAGTCAAACCTACGACATATAAGGTTAGGAATCATATACCTCTCGTAGTCTATATCAATTGTCCTTGTAAAAAACTTATCGATCCTCCGTTATCATGAATTTGTTCCAACAATTAGTAGACTCCGTGATCCACACCAATATCTTCCAAGTCATCCTCAACGCACTAGGACATGTGTGGGCACGTAGAATATTACAGGACATTTTTTTTGTCTCTAGATATTCTCAACATATGTGATCTAGAGATTTACTGAGAAAGACTTTAGTGAGACGATTCTGTAAAAGAACATGATGATTATTCTTTTACAGATTTGATTAACATTTAATCACAGAAGAAAATCTCTTTAACACCAATCGTGTTCTCAATTTAACTCTTGATTGACGAACTGATAATCTGATCAACTGATTCTCTCCTGTTCATTCAACAACCAAGGCCATTAGAATATTATCTGTATATATTCTAGATTATGGTATATCATATTTTTAAGGATAAACTAAAATAATATTTAATTGTAAAATTACTAATTGCATTGGGACCCACTGCGATTGTGCACAATTGTAGTGCCACATGGCACTGCAGTGTGTCGTGAGCCAGCATATTGCCTCACGACACCACTATTGGTACTACAGTGTTGCACACTCACTATTGTAGTGCCACGTTGCACCATAGTAGTCCATGCAATTTCTAATACCCTATCAGTGATTGACACATGACAATTACTGTGAATTAAATATTTATTTTAATCAGATAATTATCTAGATATCAGTTAATTTAAAATTAATATATTTGATTATCTCTATCAACAAACTTATCTGTTATTTCACAAATAACACATTTAGTTGATTTAAATTATTGTCTAATAATAATTTAATTATCTAAATTTATAAATTAGATATTCTGTCTCACTTATCGATTATTAAAAAAATTGATAAATATATATATATATATATATAATTGCCAAAAATTATATTTAAATATATTAGTAATTCATTTAATTAATTAATCACACATAATTATCTCATAATTATTTACTGACCCTAAAATAAAAATTCATTTTGTAAGTCAGTCATTTTCTCATGTCCTGAAAATTTCACACCCTAGATAACGTAGTATAGAGGTGACTTGAGGACCATTGACATATAATACTAAGCTTTAATAAACCAGATTATTAATTAAACTCTTTAATTAAATAATCTTATTTATTAATTTCATTATTACTCAACTATAAATATGAAATTGCACTCTTAGAGATTATACAATGTATATATAGAGTATTCTCATGTAGTCCACTAACATAATCATTTTATGTAGTTCTGTCCTCCAATTATTGGTTCATAAATTAGAACTAATCAAAATTACCATTTTACCATTTCAATTACCTATTGATCCTTAAGTACCATTAATCCACTAGTGAATGGCTAATATATAATCTTATTATAAATTTGAGCTCAATAACCATTCAGTTCCAGAATTAATACTTAAGGGAACTAATATACGATCTGCGAGGGAAGCTTAGATTTTAAATCTTGTAAGATCATGTCCCCAGTATCCACATCACTAAATCTCCAAAATAAAAATCACTAACCTGATTAACAAAAAGACTTTAACGAGTAAATCAAAAGATCCAGTAGACATGTATACGAGTTCATGACTACTCGAGATTCAGACTGATCTATATATGATCATCGAATTGATGTGTATTAAATTTTTATGATAAACGGCTCGTTAATAACGATATTAATTCACATCGGTCCTGTCGCATATGATCTTATTATATAAAGTATATTCACTAATATGTCTATCCACATCAATGATCCGGATCTAGATGACACGCATTAAAGATAACATATTTTAATATGTTGCTGATAATTTTATTCATTATCTATGATCTTAATCCTGTCGTACTAATACGAGATCATAGTCTCATTAATGAATATGGAATTTTTAGATATTTATATATATTATTCAACACTAATTTTGAAAAACAATTATAACCCCCAACACTAGGAACATGTCAAACTGAGATATTAACTAAAAAACGTTATTAGCTCTCTGTAGCAACACGAAACCTTTAACAAAAAATATTATCAACCTTTAATAGATTGAATTTTTAGTATTTGATATAACAAGTTAGAAAGTGATCAAACATTTTTATGTGTGATCCTATATGTAATTTTGTACATATTATTTATTGTTGGTTTCTTCAACATGTGCAACGCACGTACAGTTGACTAGTTAAATATAAATGAGACTAAGGAGGAGAAACATATTTGGACATAAATTACCCATATTTTTTCATAAAATTCTTTAATTGTCTTTCATAATTACTAACACTAAATATTAATATTATCAATTTAAATGATTAATGAGACTTTTAACTTCTTATACATCATTGTCTAACACAAATTTTAAAATTCTTAAATTGACCTTTACGTACCTATACCTAATAACTGAATATTTAAAATTATACATCTATCTTCATAAATATTTAATTATTCATTAACACTTTGTATATATTGTTTTAAATTACCTCTTATTGAAATTTTTGTTTAGTTAACATAGTCGTTCAAAATTCTGCAATATCATTAATAGAAAATAATATTTCAATGAATACATCATGTCATAATTTATATTCGCTCAAAAAATTTCAAATCTTGTGCATCGCACCTATCAGTGAACTAGTAGCTATAAATAGAGATAACATCAACAACTGAGTTACAATTTATATTTGTCCAAACAACATTACAATAAACTAGTTTGATGCAACTTGCAACCAACAACACGGTAGAAAGTTTTCTACTTCTAGTCATCTGAACTATTGAGCCAGAGAATTCTTAGCATGAGTTTCAATAATGCGATCCTCAAAACATGAAATATTTCTATATCAATACCAGCCTTAATAGCAAGAAGCTCCAATTCTTCAATATTGTCAGCTTTGATTCTCATGCCTTTCCAAGAAAGAATCTTTTTAGGGGATATTGGGTGATGTGTGATTCGAGTGACCTAGTCTATGGCAAGCAAGTCTGGGAATGTGGGATATATATGACCGGAGGGGTGAAGAACAAGCAACCTTTGGCAGCCGCCGAAAGATGACAAATGCCTTTACTTTAAGGTAGGTGAGAACTTCAATGGGGGAATACCCTCTGGTGTTTGGATCTTGGGAAGCGTGAGGATTGATGTCCCTATAATGACACTAGGGACCCCTTTATATAGATGGGGTCGAGTGGGGACCACAAACCTATCATTTTTAACCACATGGAGATCACGTGACTACGTCTAAAATGTGGTCACACACTTAAAATATTATCAATGCTTAAAACGTGGCTACACACTTAAAGTGACATAGCATTCATACTGGAAATCATTTTTTAGACTCACAACTACATGTGACTCGAGTCGCCCGCCGTCGATAACCGTTGACGGTGGGTGTGGTATCACCACTAGCGACCTCCGGTGGTGGGTGTATGGCGCCAACGCAACGAACCTCGACACGGGTGTGTGGGCGCTACTGCCAGTAACCACAGACAGAGTATGTGTGGGCGCTGTCAGGTGTGTGGGTACCACTGGGCATCCCTAGCGGTGGCAAAATGGGCCACACGCCATCGGGCCTCCCCGATGGCGGGTTTTCGAGACCCACTGACTGTCGGGTTCCCCAACAGTAGGTGTACTGCCTCGCTAACCTTTGGACTTCCCGAAGGTAGTCTGACTTGGGTGCTCCCCAGCATAATTGCACCATGCTTTTGAACCCTTCTTTATCAGAATGAGGCACTTCCAAGGTGCCCAAAGAGGTCATACCTTTCAAGGATATTTTCCTATCTTGGTACAATGTGACCTTGTCATAATCTTACCAGACCACAACCTCTAGTTTGTTCCCAGGCAAGAAAGAGCCTTCGAGTCGTTGTCACTAAGCTCGAAGGCAATACACCACACTTAACGTATAATATTCGTATAATAGGATTGCCACCTTATGGGTCTAGGGGAGTCCCTTACAAATATGTTTTTTTATCATCATACATCGATTGATCGTTATGCCACGTAAGCACCGTGTTGCTATACATTTAGACGCCACGCGTCATTTTTTGACACATCACACTTGATGATGTGGCTCACTATTTACATTAGCCCCCTGTTCAAGGTTGAGGGTATAGCAATTAAGCTTGGGCATATCTTCCTATTTGAGTGTTGCATCACTCACTAACATCTTTACTAACATTACCAAATAAGTCAAGAAAACATATACCGTCATTTTCTCAATAATGATTGCGAGAGGATTGACACCTCTGCCCATCATCCCTGGAAGGTATGAGGGAGCCCCCTGACCTCTGGGTGAAGCGTCGGGGGGGTTACCCAAGCTTTCCATGGTGTTGGGGGAATCCGAACATCTCAGGCATCGTCACTCCTCGTCTTAAGGCATGGGGGGATTACCCAAGCTTTCCATGGTGTTGGGGGAATCCGAACATCTTAGGCATCGTCCCAAGGTACCATGGGGAACCTCAACGCCTCGGGCCTCATCCCATTCCTTGTTTCAACGTGGGGGGGATTCCCCACACCTCAGGGAGATCCCCCTACGCTTCCTTACGCCTAGGGGTACAACATGGGGGAGTTGGCTCTTCTCCTTCTATTTATAGCCACCAAGGGGGAGACGGGGTCTAAATATATGTATCCCTTATGCTTCCTTATGATTATGGCTCTAAAAAATTCCGAGAGAACAGTCCTTAAAGCTCACAAAGATGGCCCTAAAACTGAGTGTCCTCTCAAACCTTGGAATATTCCTAATTGTGATGTCCAACGCATCATTCGTGAAATTGAGAATAATGTGGAGGCTGTTACTCCAACTGGTTCAGTACTTCTGATGGAGGAGGAAACTACCGGCACTTCCTATATCTATAGGCGAGCTCTATCCCACTACTAAGGATGACTCGTGGCAATTTCCACCATCTATATATTGGGTGTAGGACCCTCAAAGCATATGTTTAGGCAATTTTAATATGAAATTAATGAAACTACATTTTTCCTATGATTGCTCTTTTAAATTATTTATTGAATAATATATATATATCTAAAAATTTTTTATTCATTAATGAGACTATGATCTTGTATAAGTACGAGATGATTAAGATAATTAATGATGAATAAAATAGTTCATAATATATTAAAGTATGAAATATTTAATGAATGCACTACTATAAAATGAGGCTTCGATAACGGTGAAAACCTGTCATTAAGACCCCTTAATGACGATGATGTGACTGTCACCTATCAGACTGTCATCTCAACTCATTTTACCAAAAATCATCATAAAAAAGTGCCGCCAAAACACTTTTGATGACGGGGAATGCCCGTCATTATAGGTGCCACAAAACACCTTTAATGACAGGGATTGCCCATCATTAAAGGATCATTTTTTTAAAAATTGTCATGGAAAGGCAAAAACCTGCCTTTCTATGAAGTCCTAACACAGTTCAAAATTATTCAATTTTTAACGAACATAAACTGTTAGAATCCACTATGCAGAAGAGTAAACAATTACCATGGATTCCAATGATTCACATCACCTGCTGATACTTGGTGGTGTAGTACAATTCTTATCCTTCAAAAAGGAATAGAAAACAACAAAGATATCTCATGACATCATGAACCCATTTTTCTGCTTGTAGTTTCATGTATGCATTAGTACTAAATGCTGATAAGTTTAAATTCGTTTTCCAAGGGTGCAAATCTCTTAGTTTTTTCATATTCTTTCTTTGCATTTGACCTTTTGTATGCTGTTTTAAGCAACTTATTCCTTGTCTTTTACTGTTAAGTTTTTGACATTTTGGTTTTTCCTTTTGCAGATACAAAACTAAATATGAACTGAAAATATAAATCTAGAAGATATATTTGGAGGGATAAACAAACCTTGATGAGCTCTCTGACACGAGTAGAATACCGCGTTCTTTCAAGCTTTTGCATAAATTTTCTGGTGTTATTTTTTAGTCTTCTTCTATGTCAAAAAATATCTGGTACTTTAACCAAAAAGAAAAAAAAGTTTAGTTTATCATTGCACATAAAAATCAAAAGAACAGTAGCTTAGTGTTAGAAATTTAAGGAAGATAAACTAAGTAGTGGGAGGGAAGAAGGAAATGAAGTGAAGAGCCTCATTCTTCCCTTGTTCTTTAGAAGGTAGACAATGCATTACTATCTCTCTCTTCATGTTGTCTAAGTCTTCACAATTGTCAATCTCAAAGCTAAAATAGAGCATAACAATGATTGGAGTTCACCAATTTTTAGTGTCAAATCCCTGTTACTCAATGCTTTGATCTCTGTTAGTCAATGTTTATTCTGACACGTCCATTAAATCAATATTAAAATCATATCTGTAACTCAAAGATCAATTATTATAGAATCAAGCTGGAAAAAAATGAATAACGTTGCAAAAACAAAAGAATAGATCAAAATCTACCCAACTACGTTTAGTTTATAAAAATAACTTCAAATTCAACCAGATAAATTGAATTCTAATTGATAGAGTCTTACCCGCTGCATTGATAGTAAGCAATTTTTATCTAAAGCACAAAAGATGAAAAAAAAAGTATACAATCAAGTATATTCAAATCGTTCAAATCAAACTTATAATAATTCTCTAAGCATAACCTAAATGCCTTAGAGAGTGAGATGATGTCCAGGTGGAACCTGTCATGGTATTGATGCATAAAGTAAGAAAACAATCAAAGCAGATGGTGGATTTTTGAAAAATAAAACACTATAAAGAGAGAGAAATCTCTAAAACCATGTTCACAAGCGTATCAAATATGATTATAACCTCAAAGATGAGTTGCAGAATCTTAAAACAATATAAAGCAGAGAGAAATCTCTAAAACCTATTTCTTTCACTATAATCCCTATTCCATATTCACTAGATAGTTTATATTCTCTTATTTTCTCTTCCCAGCAAGCAAAGAGAATCTTAAGAACTTCCACAGACAAAAACATTACCATCGTATAAAGACAAAGGTTTGCATAACTCACTTGAGTTTCTCTTGATACCTTGCATGCAAGAAATTCAAGAGTAACGATCAATACGGTACATTTTGAAAGTGTAAAGACTGCAATTATCAGAGCTGATATGGTATTTATAACAGCCATGAACTATCCTATATAACTTATATGTAACAAGAAAAGGAAAAATTAGAAACTAAATTTCTTCAATTTCTTCTGCAGACTTTCTGTTTCTTATGGCATCCAGTTCTCAGGTATGAAATAATTGCTAAAAGAAACACATGGGAAAAACAGACCTAAAATCTTTGAAAACCATCAACGATTTGGAAATAACTTTATGAGAAAAACTATATTATTAAGTCGATATATTGTCCTTCTTGAAAAACCTAAACATGAATTAGATAGATAGCCAAGAATCTTAAGCACATATATAAAAAGATACAAACATAACTCAAGAAAGATTCATTAAGTAAGGAAAACCAAAACATAAATTAGATGGATAACCAAGAATCTTAAGCACATAAAAGTTATAAATAGAACACAAAAAATCAAAACCCTAACTCAAAATCTAAACCCTAAATCTTAATAAACTAAATCAGAACAAATAATATTAAATAAAGCGGAAAAAACTAAATAAATCTGAACAAAAGAATCTGTCAGTTCACCAAGTTCTCTTCAGAGACGTTAGTCTAAATTGTAATAATCAAGCAGATCTAGAGACTAATAGATCTAAATTGCAAGAGTAGCAAATCTGAACTAACGCAAGACTAACATATCTAATAAACCCTAACAAAGGCTTCTTTTCTAGGGAGAAGGAGGCGCAAGGGATAAACATTATAGAGCCCAGAAACACACACACACACACACATACAGAGAGCGAGAGAGAGAGAGAGATACACACATAGAGAGGTATTGGCAATAACCAGTGACGATGGTTGATGACGAGGATGAAGGGAGAGGGAGATGGCGTCGCAAGTTTGAGAGAAATGAAAAGGTTAGGGTTATTTAGGAAAGTATATATAATGGAAAATTTGTAATTAAAGAAATTTAATGACAATGAAATAGAATAGGTGTCATATTAGGTAATATATTTATGACAGTTAATGTAAAACCTGTCGTGTTAGCCAAACATCAATTTTTTTTACACTTTAGAGTCTTTTTTTACATGACATGTTTAAGAGACGTGTCATTAATTCTAATAACCTGCTGTCATCTAAAGTCCATTTTGTAGTAGTGATGGTTGCTAGTACGATTCACTAAGCATTTTGAATGTATGTGATATATATACGGATCACTGATGCGGATATGCATCTTAGTAAAAATACTTTATATAATTAGATTATATACGCCATGACTTGTCTGAATCCTGAGTAGTCATAACCTCATATGCATGTCTATTGGATCTTTATATTCACTCGTTAAGGTTTGTTTGTTAAACAGATTAGTTACTTTTGTTTTAGAGGTTCAGTGATATGAATGGCTGGGAACATAATCTTACAAGATTTGGAATCAAATCTTTCCTAATGGATCTTTTATTGGTTTTCTTAAGTGTTAATTCTAGAACTGAATGGTTATTCAGCTCAAGTTTATAATATGATTATAAATTGGTTGTTTACTGATGAATTAATGGTACTTAAAGATCAAGAGGTAATTTGATGGGTAAAAATGATAATTTTGACCAGCTCTAATTTATGAACCGATAATTGGAGGACAGAACTATATGAAGTGATTATAACAATGGACTACACGAGAATACTCTGTAAATATATTCTGTAATTACTAAGAGTGCAATTCCATATTCATAATGGAGTAATAATAGAATTAATAAATATGATTATTTAATTAAAGAGTTTAATTAATAATCTAATTTATTGAAGCTTAGAATTATGGGTCCATGGTCCATGAGTCACCTCTATAATACACAGTCTAGGGTGTGAATATTTCAGGACATGAGAAAATGACCAACTTGTGAAAGGAATTAAATTTCTGGGGCAAGTATATAATTACGAGACAATTATGTGATATTAATTAAGTAAGAATTAATTAATAATATTATTTATTGTAATTTTAGGAAATTACAAATAAATAATAATATCGACTAATCTAATGTAGATCGATTAGTGAGATAGAATATTTGATTTATGAAATTAAATAATATGAAATCCTTATTAGATGATGATTTGATTTGATTTATCTAATTTATTAATTAATAAATAATATAATTGATTGGTTGATCAGATAAGTTAATTTTGAATTAATCGATATCTAAATATTTATCTGATTCAATAAATAATAAATTATAAGATAATTACCACGTGACATATTAGACTACCACATGTCAATCTCTGATTTTTTAATCAGAGATTGACATGAGTTACCGTAGTGACACGTGGCATTATAGTAACACATGGCACACTGTATTGCCGCGTGGCAAACTACAGTGCCTTGTGGCACTGTAGTCTTGGCTCAATTACAGTCATTCCCACTGCTTGGCACATTTGTAATTAATTTATTATTTTATAAATCCCTAAAAATTTGATAGCCTTGACCTAGAGATATAGGTATATATTATTCTATTGGTCTTAGAGTATGCAACAGTGTGATTAAAGGTTGAATTTTCTCTTAGAGATTTGTCTCACAATGCCATTCTTCAAAATCACTAGATCTCATATGTTGAGTACATCTAGAGACAAAAAAGTGTCTTTGATTTATTCTATGTGCTCACACATGTCCTAGTGTGTTTAGATATTTGGCTTGAAAGATCTTGGTGTGACTCTCACAGTTTATTATTCGTGAGATTACAAGTTTGTTGCTTGCCAGGATGTTTGATAATACTACGAGAGGTATAATTTTTATCTTTATATGTTTTTTATTTAATGTGTAGATATATAATGGATCCGACAAGAAAAATTATTTTTCATTAAAAGTTTTTAAAGTTTTTTCGGAAACCATGACGTTGCAATTGTTTTTGTTTCAATCGATAAAGTTCTTAAAGATTTTTTTAAAACCACCACGCCTCCGCCGCTGATTCCAATAATTGATATCAGAATGGTCTTAATATATGAATACATTAAATACTGTGTGGGAGTTCTTGCATTATTCATTATATATTTTGATATGTATGATTGAATGGATGGTTATGTTTTTTGAATGAATGGTTTAATGATGAATTGTTATTTGTATGGTGACTTTTGGGTTTAGGCATTGTTCCTTTTTGTCCCTTCGATCTTGTGTAAGTTTTTTTTTGGGCATCGGAATTTTGTAATTTTTATTTTGAATATTATGTTGTAAAAATTCCGTACGTGAAAATACGAAAAATGTATGAGACGAATGAGGAGAAGAAAAGAGAAATAGGAATTCTATTGAGGAATTTCAGCGCCGACACCGGCAATATGATTGCCGGCATGGCATCGCGCTGCCATAAGGTATGACGGCGGTGGATGGGCCACCACCGCCAGCGGCAATCTTTGTGATTGCCAGGGTATGTTTGCAGATGTTCTGATACCGTGATGCCCTATCCCTGTGATGTTTCACGATAACCCTAATCATATATTCTATCTTTTCAATTTTAAAAGGATAATTATCCATTTTATTTTTTTAATTAAAATTAATTAATTGACTGGATTTAACCTAAGTTTAATGAGTCATCAAATTTTTTTTGGCTATCAAATTCAATTAATTTTAAAAGGATAATTAATGTGATTATTTAGTTAGGAAAAATAGTTTATCCTAATCAAAGGGTTTTGATCAAAGCTTGAAGATTATGAATATGGACTTCTGGCCGAGAATGAGTTTTTTTGGAAATATATATTCTTGAAGTCCATTTTGTAATTATTTCTATTTTTCAAAGGTTATAATTTAGAAATACTCAATAGTCACTCGGTTCATCATTTGTTTATTTAATTATTTAAGTAAGTGTTTATTGATATGATTGTTAACATGACCATGCATTAGTCGATCATATGCCATACATGAAACCTCACACAATTTTATTTAATCATGCATCTCATCTGTAAAAACATGATTGATTAGAACTCTCCTAATGTGTTTATATGAATTGCTTTGAGAAATCAATTGGATGTAAACTGCTTAGTCTTAATTTGGTAAACTTGATAATCACACCACACTAAAGGCCTTAGTAACCTTTAGGATAGCCGACTTTATTAAAAATGTGTTATTGAAGTTTGATGAATGTAATTAATTAGTTATTCTAAGTTCACCTAATTTTCGCTTAAGCTCTTTAAAAGGTTAAATGAAATTATGCCAATTAGATTAGATAAATAATTAATTTTACATTCATAGAGTATTTTAACTAGTAATTGATTAATTAGTTAAAATAGAAACACATCACTTATAATATAGTGAGTGGGAGAAGGTTGACATGTCAATATAACCTATGGTCTCCAGTATTAGTACAACACTGTGAGATACAGAGAGAGTCTCTAGATGGCTTTGTTTTGATCCCCCTAAGGAAGGTTTTGAACTGTATCAATATCGAAGTTGAACTTTTTAAGAAGATAGGATTAAGTGATGTAGTTTAGACTTGACCGACCCTAAGGTAGCATATTCTAAATCATGTTATGGAATCTAAAATAATGGGTTACACTCACAAAGTCACAAGTAAGCTTTGAGTGGATAGTTGTGACTTGACCAAATAAGCGATACCTTATTGTTAAAGAGAAAATATGAGATATTTTAATTTTTAATTAATAAGGATGAGAATGTTTCATAGATAGTTTAAAATTAATCTGACTGACCCTAAGGCGGCACATTAATTGTTAGGTTGTCTAACCGTGTATTAGTAATTGTTAAGTTTATGTGTTTGATATGTTGCATTCATGCAACACTTTTACTTTCCAAAATTTTTGATATGTATTTGAATTATATTGAATGATGTATATTTTATTTTTCACTTATTATTATGTCTACCATGAAAAACCCTATTACTACTTTACTCGCGCTTGAAAAACTTAATGGTGATAACATCATATGATGAAAGTCAAATTTAAATTTGTTGCTAATATGTGAGAACCACAAGTTTGTTCTTACTATGGAATGTCCTGAGGAGCCCGCTACCAATGCCCCTAAGAATGTTAGGGATAAATTCGATGCTTGGATTATATCCAAGAACAAAGCTAAGTGCTACATGCTTGTGAGCATGAATGACGTTCTGAGAACCAAGCATGAAAGCATGGAAACAGCCTATGAGATTATGGAATCTCTACAGGTGATGTTTGGGAAACAGTCTGATCAAATTCATCATGAGGCTACTTGGAGCTACATGACTACTAGGATGAAGAAAGATACTTCTGTGCGTGAACATGTTTTAAACGTGATTAACATAATGCATGAGGCAGAAGTACGTGGGTCTACCATTGATGAGTGAACTCAAGTCAACATTATACTTGAATCGCTTACACCTACTTTTTCTACGTTCCCTACCATGTTACGAACAAGTTGAAATTCGACATGACCCAATTGTTGAATGAACTACAAAATTTTAAGTCACTCAACAAGAGTATGACTAAAAGGGTGAGGAAAATGTTGCTGAGCAAACAAGCTTTCATCCAATGTTGTTAATAACAACAAAGGAAGAAGAACAATGGTAAGGCCAAGAGTAAGAACAAAAGAGGAAATAAAGCTAAAAAGTCACCCAAGCCAAGAAGAACAAAGGCGACATCAAAGCAAGTATCTCTCTGAACTGAAAAAGAAAGGTAAATGTGATTTACTTGTACTTGAAGCTTGTTTAATAGAATATGATTTGTCATCCTGGATATTGGATTTAGGAGTCGCTAACCATGTATGTTCTTCTCTGTAGATGCTTGATTCGTCAAGTGAGCTGACTGATGGTGAGGTGATAATGAGAGTTGGCAGTTGTGCGCTCGTGTCAGCAAAAACATTGGGGACAATCCGTTTAAGCTTTGGAAGTAATTTTATTGTTTTGAACAATATTTATTTTATTCCTGGTTTTTCGAGAAATTTGATTTCTTTATCCTTATTGCATGAACAATTATTTGATATTTGTTTTATTATTAATCAGTTTATTATTTCGAAGGATGGATTCAATATTTGTCATGTAAAAGTTTCAAACGGACTGTATATGCTTAAACCGACTGAACGTGCGTTAAATAATTCAGAATTATTTAAAGTAGTAAATCCTAAAAGAAACAAACGACAAAGAGTTTCTCATGATAATGACACGTATCTATGGCATCTTAGGTTGGCACATATTAATCTAGATAGATTAAACCGGTTAACAAAGTATGGTGCTTTTAGAAAATTAAAGTTGGGACTCTTCCAGTTTGTGAATCTTGTCTAAATGGTAAAATGACCAAGAGACCTTTCTCTGAAAGGGCCGAAAAGCCAAAGAATCACTTGAGTTAATACATAGTGATGTTTGTGGACCGATCAATATACAAGCTAGATGTGGATATGGATATTTCATCATATTTATTGACAATGACGCTAGATATGGTTCTACTTACCTAATGCATACAAAGTCTGAAACTTTTGAAATGTTTAAAGATTTCAAAGCTGAAGCTAAAAAAGCAAATAGATAAATCTTTGAAAACACTTCGATCAGAACGAGGTGGTGAATACTTGTATTTAAAATTCAAGGATTACCTGCTGGAGTATGGCATTCTATACCAACTCACAGCGCCTGGAACGCCATGGCAAAATGGTGTTTTGGATTGAGAAACCAAACCCTATTGGATATGGTTAAGTCGATGTTAAACTACTCATCACTAACGCTCACATTCTGGGGATATGCACTTCAAACGGTAACCTACATTTTGTCTGTAAACAAGACACTTTTAGAGTTATGGAATGACTTAAAACCTAGTTTGCGTCATGTCCGTATTGGGGGTGTCCAGCTCACGTTTCTTAGACCCAAGACTAGAGAGTTAGACTAAAAGGTCTGGAGTATGTACATTTGTTGGCTATGCTCCAAAAACAAGAGGTGGGTACTTTTATAGTCACAAGGATCAAAATGTGTTTGTATCGACAAATGCCACTTTCCCTAAACACGACTACATGGAAAACTACAAACCTCGAAGCAAAGTAGTTCTTAAAGAATTAGCATATGTTGAGATCATATCACCTTCATCACTAAGTAATAAATGAAAAACCAAAGAAATCAATGTTCCTGTTCAAGAAACCCTGGTGCAACGTCATAGTGGGAGGTTTGTAAGACAACGTATTCATTATGAAATAGAGGCACATGTCCTAGTGTCTAACATTGATATGGACGATCCATTAACCTTTAAAGTGGCGATGAAGGATCTTGGAGAGGAGAAATGGCAAGATGCCACGAACCAAGAAATGGAATCGATGTATACCAACTCTGTCTGGGAACTTGTAGATCAACCTGAAGATGTCAGGCCCATTGGATGTAAATGAATCTTCAAAGAAGAAAAGAGGTGCAGGTGGGAAAGTAGAGACTTTCTAGGCATGGCTAATACCCAAAGGCTATACACAAAGGAAAAGATTCGATTATGAAGTGACATTTTCTCCCATTTCCATGTTAAAACCCATTTGCATCCTTTTATCCATAGTCGATAGTTTAGACATGACAAATGGATGTCAAGACAAATTTTCTGAATGACTCTCTTGAAGAAAACATCTATATGCTGCAACTAGAAGGGTTAGTGAAAAAGGGGAAATATAAGAAAGTATGCAAGTTGCTTAAATCCATTTATGGATTAAAGTAAGCATCAAGATCTTGGAATCTTACATTTGATGAAATTATTAAATCGTATGGCTTCAAGCAAATTGGCTACGAATCTTGTGTTTATAAATATATCAAAGATAAGATATGGGTTTTCTTAGTTCTTTATGTAGATGATATTCTACTCATTGGAAATGATATAGAAACTTTGTCGAAAGTAAAGAACTGGTTGGTTGAGAAATTCCAAATGAAAAATTTGGGAGAGGTGAGTTATAATCTAGGCATCCAAATTCTAAGAGAGAGAAAGAACAAGCTCTTGGCACTTTCTCAGGCATTATATATTGATAAGGTGTTGGAGAGATTTTCTATGGAAAATTTCAAGAAAGATCAACTACCGACCAAACATGAAATTGTCCTTTCCAAGGAGCAATGTGATAAGACACCTCAAGAGGAAGATGATATGAGAAAGGTTCCATATGTTTCAACTGTTGGTAGTCTCATGTATGAAATGTTGTGTACGAGATTAGACATCTGTTATGCAGTAGGAATTGTCAGTCGTTATCAATCAAATCCTAGTTTAGAACATTGGATTGTAGCAAAGTACATTCTTAAGTATCTTCGGAGAACGAGAAATTCTATGCTTCCTTATTCAGGTGGAGACCTTAACACCACTGGATATATTGATTCTGATTTTCATTCAGCTAAGGACAGTTGAAAGTCAACGTCTGGATCAATATTTATCCTAGGTGGAGGAGCTATAGTCTGGAGAAGTATTAAACAATCCAATATTGTAGATTCCACTATGAAAGTCGAATATATGGCGGCTAGTGAACCTGCGAAAAAAGCGATATGACTCAGAAAGTTCTATACTGATATGAAAGTAGTTCTAGACATGGACGTACCACTAATCCTATACTGTGATAATAGTGTGTGGTAGCTAATTTCAAGGAGCTGAGGAGTCACAAGAGGGGCGAGCACATAGAGAGGAAATATTATCTTCTAAGAGATATCATGCATCGAGGGGATGTGACTGTTATGAAGATAATATCAGATCTGAACATTGATGATCATTTACCAAGACACCTCTTGCGAAGTTATTTGAGAGTCATATGCGAAATATGAGATTAAGAGAGATGTCACTTTTTTTAGGGCAAGTGAGAGAATGTTAGACATAGTGCCCTCAAAGCATGTGAATAATATATATATATATATATATAAAGTTAACACATTTTTCCTTGATTATATCAAAGATATTTATGAGAAAAATAACTGTTTGCCGCCTATTATGGCTGGTTATTGATAATATTGTTTGCTTATTTGCTTACATGAATAATTACTTATATTTAACCTCACTGGCTATTTCCTTTCTAATTTATTAATTTCTAAATTTCTATGTGATTCTGTCAATGTTAGTAACTATGACAATATATTTGAATTAGAAATTCATTGGTTAGAGCCCACCTATGAATATTCCATAATTAATGAATCTTCAAATATTAAAGAAAATATTAAAGAATTTAAAAACTAATGAATCATCTTATTCTGGTATGATTGATAATCAAAATAATTGTTCAGAATTCGAAAACCTTATTAATAATATACTTCAAGAATTAGAGGACAATAGTTCAAATTTAGAAAATCATAGGTAAGAATCAACCTATGAATCTTTCACAATTGGTGAATCTTCAAACGTTAACAAAGTTGAAGAAACATTAAAATGTTTTGAAATAAAATATTCAAAACCGAACAAAAGAGACTTAATCAACAGACTTAGAAATACTAATATATCCTCTAAATTTAATATAGAAACTAGATGTGGCAAAACCAGACAAATTAGATTGAGAAATACAAGATTATATTTGATCATTATAAAATAATGCCATTTGCTCCAAGTAAAATTCAGAATATAATAAGTAAATACTTTAATCAAATTGTTGATTTCTCGATTGTCTGCATTCTTATTAAACAATACTGGTTAAGTTTCTTAATTGTTTACAATTATGAATATGTTAAACAATATTGGAATTATTTTAAATTATTTCATAATAGATTTCCAAGACTTGCAGTTTATTATCCCATTAATCAAATCATACAATTTTCCTTAATTCAAAAATAACTTTTAAAAATTAACTGCAAATCTGTAGAATGTATTTTAAATGGTAAAATTATACTCCCAAACAAATTCTTTCCAGTTAGCACCCTATTCTCAGTACTTTTAATTTCAATGTCCAATTTATTAATCTAATTTCTGACCTTCTTTCTTATAAATTTATGCAGGGAATCATTCCAAGATTCAACAATGGAGAAACTTGAGAATTCTGAACAACTAGAATATGGAAAGGTAGAACTCAGAATACTCAATCAAAATTATTTTAGAATCAATTAACTTAATGGCAGAACAGCCGCCTTTTGTTCAAAATCCCCATTTATTAATTATGGTCATAATTGATTTAAATATCCAAGAAATGACTGGATTAATGAATTGGATGAACTTTTAGAAGATGTTTGATTGAAGGATGACTTCAATGCAGCATTAATTCAATGGTATGAAAAAGGTGAAAAAATAGGTTTTACAAATATAATGAAATATGTTATGATAACAGTAAAATTTTTTTAACCGTAAACATTTTGGGACAAGCAATATCTAAAATTGAATTTTCAAATAAAACAATAGAAGAATTTCTGATTCCAGAAGGAATTTTCTTCATCATGCCTAACAGTTTTCAAAAGAGTCATAGGCATGCAGTGGAATCCTTAACTGAAAAATAAGCATTGTTTTCAGAAATCACGTGAGAATGATGAATGGTTCAATAATAGAAGAATCTTTGACTCAACAATTGGCCCTTAAAGCCCAAATCAAATAAGAGTCTTTTACTCCTAACCAAGCCCAATCAACAATACTTGGGTCCAATAGACTCAATCACCAATCAACCCTGGCCAACCAATTTGACCGATTCCCAGTTTCCTTTAATGCCTAATTAATTTTAAAATACAAGAAATCATCATTTGATTTTTAAAAAATGTTCAGTGAAAATCTCTTTCATATTGAGCCTCCATTTGCTCATTTGAAGAATCCTACTCAAATTGGCGAAGCCCATTTCATTCCTAAATTCCATTATATCTCTGGACATAATAACAAAACTATTAGTTTCTAATGAGACATTCTCTTAGAAACAGAATCCATAAAAATTAGCCCGATCAGAAATTCTGAAGAAAGAATCATTTACCATTTTTTCTCTATCCTCAGAATCATAACTATAAAGGATTGGAGAATCCATCCTTCAAGTTTCAAAACAATTTTAAATAAAAAATAATGTAATTATTTTGACTATATTGATGCATGGTACAGGATTTTCTTGCATCAAAATAGTGATTTCTCTCACTTTTAGTTTTTAAATTTTAATAACAGTTTCAAAATTGATTTTTTAAGCTGATTCTTAAAATGGTGGTCCATTCATGATTTTACCTTAGAACTTTTTTCAATTGATTTACAACAATATTTCAATTTATTTTTAAAAGTTTACAAGCCCTCACCAATTGAGGCTTTATTTCCCCAAATACTTTGTTTTTCAATAAAATACAAAATACCTTGGATTTTGAAATGACAATACTTGATTGAAAGAGGAATCTTTACAAGAGAATATTATGTTAAATGGTGGGATAAGTTGAATACTCAGATAATTATTGAATCCATCAATTATGAATTTGCCAATATCCATCCCAATATGACACTCGCAAATCCTTTCATCCAAACTCCATTAAAAATTAATGAGCCCATTGACCTAATCCAAATTCTTCCAAACCCAAATCAAAATCCAGATCCAAACCCTTTCGAAAGGGTAAATCAAGAGGCACAACTCCAAAGTCCAAATTAAAGAGAAAATTGCTCCAAGAAATACTTATCCTTTTGGAGGAAAATAATGAATCTGATTCTAAATCACTTACAGAATCAAGTTACTAAACAAAAGGAATCTAGGGAAGCCACTCTTCAACAATTGAAGGACCCATCCAATAATGATGATCTCAATAATAATTCGGACGAAATAAGTAAATGAATTTATCTTTGCCAAAATGCCAATGTTTGAATAAAAATATTTGATCATGATGACACCTTGACCCAATGGAACGTTCATGATGATCTCCAAGAAAAGACAATTATCAATAATCATAAACACAAGAGTCCAAAACAACAATTATCAAGGACCCAAATATACAACAATATCGACTTTCAAAGAGAGTAATAATGACTTCTAAGGATGAAGGCACAAAGACCAAGATAACAATGATTAAAGAATCTTTATTTTTTTATCTTCTTCTGTAATTATTGTACTAAGTTGTCAAATAATTAGGCAATTATTGATGCTTTTTACTATTCTTAATCAAAAGTAGACAAAAGAAGAAATGTAAAATATTTTTACTTTTGTAGAATAGAATAGTCAGGTAAGTGATGGGTTCCCGGTGAACTCCACTTTCCTTAGCTATAAATAGGCAGTCTCTCTCCCATTTGTGAATCAGAACTCATTTTACAACTCTTACTATTTGAGAGCTAAAATCTGTTTGCGAAACAAAGCTTTCTTCTTCTACTCCTCTTTTGTAAAGCTTTTCTTCTTTTTTCTTCAACATAAATTAGTGAGCAGGAGCACTAATTTATTGTTTCCAATAAACTTTGTTTGTGTAAATTTTTAATCTTACACCCTAATACAATTTTTTTAATTACTGTTTGTTATTATCGTTTTTACTGTTTATCTTCTTGCTTCTTAATACACCCTCTTAAATACTATTGAATTCCGTGCCTTTTGGTATCAAAACCAAATCTGGTGGGGATATATATATATATATATATATATATATATATATAATGTGTGTGTGTGTGAAAATTCCAAAATCATTAATGAGAATATGATCTTGTATAAGTACGAGAGGATTAAGATCGTAGATAATAAATGAAATAGTGCACAATATATTAAAGTATGAAAATCTTTAATGAATGATTGTAGTACGGTTCACTAAGCATTTTGAATGCATGTGATCTAGATCTAGATCACTGATGTCGATAACCATCTTAATGAATGTATTTTATATAATTAGATTATATAGGACATGACTTATATGGACTAATATCTTTATCAACTTATTGTTTATCATATAGATTTAATACACATCAAAACTGATGATTATATGTAGACCAGTCTAAATCTTGAGTAGTCATGAACTCCTATGCTTATTTACTGGATCGTTTGATTCATTCGTTAAGATTTGTTTGTAAAACATACTAATGACTTTTGTTTTGGAGATTCACTGATATGGATGGCTGGGAATATGATCTTACAAGATTTAGAATCCAAGCTTTCCTAATCGACCGTATATTGGTTCTCTTATGTGTTAATTCTATAACTAAATGGTTATTGAGTTAAAATTTATAATATGATTATAAATTGGTCATTCACTAGTGAATTAATAGTACTTAAGGATCAAGAGGCAATTATGAGGGTAAAATGATAATTTTGTCTAATTTATGAACCAATAATTGGAGGACAGAATTAAATGAAGTGATTATATCAATGGACTATACGAGAATACTCTGTAAATATATTATGTAATTGCTAAGAATGTAATTCTATATTTATAGTGGAGTAATAATGAAATTAATAAATATGATTATTTAATTAAAGAGTTTAATTAATAATTTGGTTTATTGGAACTTAGAATTATTGTTCATAGTATTTGAGTCACTTTTGTACTGCACATTCTAGGGTATGAATAACTTGTGAATGAATTATGTTTCTGAGGCAAGTATATAATTATGAGACAATTTGTTATATTAGTTAATTAAGAATTAATTAATAATATCATTTGTTGTAATTTTTGGAAATTATAAATAAATAATAATATCGATTAATTTAAAGTTGATCGTTTAGTGAGAGAAAATATTTGATTTATGAAATTAAATAATATTAAATCATTATGAGATAATGATTTGATTTGGTTTATCTAAATCGTTAATTAATAGATAAGAAAATTGATTGGGAGATCAGATAAGTTAATTTTGAATTAACTGATATCTAGATATTTATCTGATTCATATAAATAATAAATTATAGGATAATTATCACGTGACATATTAGACTGCCACATGTCAATCTCCGGCGAGGGTCACTCCCGATTTGAACATTCCGGCACCCTCTCCAACACGCCCTACAAGTCCTGTTGTTCGCACGGAGGTAAATGAATTTTCCTTAATTACCATGGTTGCTTATAATTTATCATTTTAGACTTGTTTCTCTCTTTTGTAAGGATTCTCGAGACAGTCATAAATATCCTTGAGTTTTCATCTCCTAATCCATCGGTGAAGCTTTGATCGGTTTCAAATTCCTTTGGAAGATCTGCATGAGTTGGGGCTTGTCCTTACCCTTGAGTCCACATTCTTCAACATTTTTGGACCTTCCATTGGAGCTCGGCTTATACAACAGGAGGAATCTTTTACCCATCTAGAGACGAAAAAAGAGGTACAGGTCGAGAATGAGGCTCACTCGGTCCCTTCTCAGGATGCTTGCAGCGCTGCGTAGGATTGCACTGATCCTACGTCCACTGCCATAGTTGAATAAGACTGAGACACTTCGGTCGCCAACAATGGCCAGTACTCCACCTTTGATCTTGACTCTTTCGTTCTGCCGTTGTCCGGGGTAATGAGGGAGTTTTATGGCATGATGATCGACAACCTCCTACTCTCATACTTATAGAGAAAAGCCCGTCACACCCTTGTATAGGTTTTGGCAGGACGTGGGGAGTGTCAAAAATCCATCAGTGGTGTCTCGACATGTTGGCCCACATCTTCTATATCTTAGATCACTCAACTCATGATGATGCGGATCCCCAGACCCTTGCTTACTTGCTTAGTAGTAGGCGTGACTTTAGCCCTATGGGGCTAGACTTCAGATGGCTTCATCCTTATAGCCACACGTGCATGAGGCTTCAAAGGTCACAACTTAGGATCATTCAGGTTTGAAGCTTTAGAGGCAGTGATCGCAGAGCAGGATGCGATTCGGGCCAGAGCAAAGGCTACGGTGAACATCATTAGGGGCTAGAGCATTACCCCAACACCTCAAGAAAATTCTCCCTTGACTTGTTTCCCAAGCCACAACTTTTTTGTATTACCTTTTGTGTATTCTTGTATACTTAGAGGTCTGTAACATGTTAATACAAAAGAGCATGTTATTATTTTATCTAACACCATGCATATTTATTCATACTTTCATTTTACGCCATTCCTACTCACGACTTAGCACAATCATTCATTTTACGCCATTCCTACTCTAAATTTAATGAATGTATGGCTGCTACATTTCGCTAAGTAAAAAATAATTAAGACAATATTCACATATTAATATTTTAAGATATGACATGACTGATAGATTCCACCTTTGCTAACAATGTTGGTCTCAACAGAGTGAACATCAACTGTATATTTTGAGTTTCGCGCATCCTTCTCCTATATTTTTTTTAAATTAGATCATTTTGTAACGGCCAAGTTCTGTTGTAGGGAGGATCACAGTAGTGGTTAAGTTCCGCTTAGATGCTAGGGGGATTCAGTAATTTCATCATTACTATGTCTCACTAAACATGAATTTTGATAGAGCAAACAAGACGAAGCTTATATTAATATTCAAATATATATATATATATATATATATATTATCTTGGTCTTCATGTCTTCATTATTGGAGGTCATGATTGACACTTCGAAAAGTCATTATGACTATTGCCGTATATTGGAGTCCTTGATAATTGCTATCTTGGATTCTTGTGCTTGGATTGTTGATTTTGGAGAAGTCATTATTGTTTATCTTGATAGGTATCACGACTATTGCATTGTGCTGGAGTGTCATCATGATATATCTTGATTCTTTGATATTTTGACTATTCAAACATTGGCATTTTGCTAAAGGTAAATTATTTTATTTATTCATCTTCATTGAGATTAATACTGTCAAATAGGTCTTGTGAGTTTTGAAAAGCATAATAAGCCTATTGAGGAAGGATGTGACCATTGATTTATCCTTCAATTGCTCAGGGAAAGTTTTGGATGATTGTCATTTTTGGTTTTTTATTTTAATTGGCTGATTTGACTCTACAAATGATTCAGACTCAGAATCAGTATTGTCTTCTAGGAGGAATAGCATTTTTTGCATTGAATCTTGTTTCAATCTGATTTGGATTTTATGGCTTTATATTTTTTGGATGTATTTGGACTAAATTGTTTAATTTGTGGATTTAGGTTAATGAGTTCATTACTTTTTAATGAAACTTGGGTAAAAATGTTTGCTAATTTTCGGCTAGGATGAACATTTGCAAATTCTTGGTTGATTGAGGCAATTATTTTCTGAAAATTAAATTTATCCCACCATTTAACGTAATATTGTCCGGTGAGAATTCTATTTTCAATTGAGTATTGCCATTTTCAATTGAGAAAATTCATTATTTTGATGCAAGAAAATCATATGCCAAACATCAATATAGTCAAAATAATTATATTATTTTTTATTCGAAAGTATTTTGAAAGATGAATGATTGACTTTCCCAACCTCCATGTGATTCTAAGAATGTAGAAAGAATGATAGAGGATCTATCCTTCAGAACTAATAATTGGACTAATACTTATGGATTTTGTTTCTAAGAAAAAATCTTTATAGAAACTGAGATTTTTGTCATTGTGTCCATGGATATAATGGAATTTGGGAATGGAATGAGCTTTGACAATTTAGGTAGGATCCTTCAAATGAGCAAATGAAGGCTCAATATGAAAGTGGTTTTTGTTGGAGATCTTTCTAAAATATTGAGATGATTTTTTGAATTTTGTAATTGGTTGATTGAATTATTGTGCATTAAAATGTTGAATGATTTATAATGGGTCAAATTGGTTGATCATGGCGGATTGGTAAATGGGTCTGATGGACCCAAGTATTGTTGATTGGGCTTAGTTAGAAGTAGAAGACTTCTGTTTAATTTGAACCTTAAGAGCCAATTGAGGAGTCGAAGACTCTTCTATAATTGATCCATTCATCATTCTTACATGATTTCTGAAAGTGATACTGATTCTTTTAGTTAAAGATTCTACAGCATGCTTATGAATATTTTTAAATTCGTCAGGCACGACGAAGAAAGTTCCTTGCGGTATCCTTTAAGAGCCATTGTGGAGTCGAAGACTCTTCTATAATTGATCCATTCATAATTCTTACATGATTTCTGAAACTGATACAGATTCGTTCCTTGCAGTATCCTTTAAGAGCCATTGTGGAGTTGAAGACTCTTCTATAATTGATCCATTCATCATTCTTACATGATTTCTGAAACTGATACAGATTCTTTTAGTTAAGGGTTCCACATCATGCCTATGATTTTTTTAAATTCGTCAGGCACGACGAAGAAAGTTCCTTCTAGTATCAGATTTTCTTTGATTGTTGTGTCTGGAAATTCAATTTTAAAAATTGCTTATCCCTAAAGGTTCACAGTTAAATTTTTTCTGTTATCATAACATATTTCATCATCCTTATGAAAACTTATTTTTCACCTTTTTCATACCATTGGATTAGTGCTGCATTGAAGTCATGCTTCAACCCAACATCTTCCAAAATTTCATCCAATTCATCAATCCATGCATTTCTTGGATATTCAAATCCATTATGACTATAAGTAATGAATGAGAGTTTTGAGCAAAAAGCGACAGCCCTACCATTGAGCCTTTTGATTTTAAAAGAATTGTGATTAAGTATTCTCGATTTTACCTTCTCATATTCTAGTAGGTCAGAATTTTGAAATTCTTTCATGACAGATTCTTGAAATGTTTTCTTGCATAAATTCATGAGAAAGAAAGTCATGAATTAAATTATACATATCTTGAATAAATTCAGTATTGAGATAAAGAAATGTTAAAATAGACTGTTACCTAGTAAAACTTTGTTTGGAAGTAATGTCAAAACATGTTTTGTAAATTTTTAATTAATTAAAAAGAATTTTTAACGTAGCAGATTATCTTTATTATTAATTTGTATGATTTGATTAATTTTTTTAATAATGTAATAATAAATTTCAAATCCTGAAAATCTAATTTTAGATCGAAATAATTTGTTTCTACTTGTAGAGATAATTAAACTATTTTATTTATTATCTTGGCAAACAATTTAAAGTGATTCCAGTATTGTTTAACATATTTTAAGAAAATAAGAATATTACAAATGCAAACAATCGTGAAATCAATGAATTGGTTGGAAATTTTATTCATTGTACTTGGAGCATTTTGAAGATCAAATGGCATTGTTTTCCATTTATAACGACCAAATGCAATTTTGTATTTATCAATTTTATTTGTCTAGATTAGCCAAAGCGTATTAGGAAAGCCAGTACATAAGATTTTAATTTTTTTTAAGAGAAATAATTTGAACCTCATTATCAAAAATTGAGAATTTAATAGGTTCTCCTAGTTAAGCTCCTATAAGGTAACTTCTGTTTCCTTTTTTTTAGCTTGGTTGAATTCAATAGTTTGTGAAGGCTTGCAGTATTATTATGAGACTTGGAATTTTCTTTCTTTTGAGTTGCTTTCCTAAGTCTTTCAAGGTATACTTGTTTTAATACTAAATTTTCAATTTTACTAATTAAATCTAACTATAGATTTTCTTTTTCTTCATTTTTATTTGAAACATAAATATTTTTCTGACAACAGCTATCTCTGCACTCCATAGAAATGTCAGGAGAATCACTATCAGAACTCGAAGAGCTTGTTGATTCATTGGATTTAGGGGATTCAAATTCTCCTAAATCTTCATTAATATTTTCATAATAATCTATTGATTCTATGATTCTAAACAATTCTTGTTTGTCTTCATCAAAGATTTTTAATTGATTAATTTTATTGTTTAGTTTTATCAATAAATTTTTTATTGAATTTTCTTCTAGATTTTTTTACTTAGAGAAGTATTTGTCCAAATTTTTATTTTTTTGTTTGTCGTATTTTTTTCTTATAAGGTTTGTAAACTAATCTAGAATTTAAATGGGAATTTATTCTATTCTTTTGGAAAGGAGCAATAGTGGGTAAACCATATTACTCACAAAAATTGCCTCATTCATATTTGATAGTTTTCTTTTTTTTTTTTAATTTGGTTGTTGATTTTCATGTCCATGCACATTCTTAGACCTTCCTTTTGTATTGTAGTGATTATTATACCGTCGGTGAGATTATTGTAGTCTATGTTTTCTAGGTCATCACTAGGGACTGCCCTAATTTTGTGGGCAAACAAATTGGGTAAATCAATGATGAATTTTTCTTTTCAAAAAAGTTGATTACTATCATCCCTAGACATTACTCTGGACAAAAATATATTTTTGTACTAGTCAAAATCACTTAGGATAGGACACCTAAGATTGGTTAATTAATCATAAATACGCATAGTAACGTTACTTGGCATCCCAATGAAATGTTCAATTATTGTGTAAAAAAGTGTATTGATGGCATTATACATTGTTTCCTAATCTTCTCTAATAATTGGGGTTCCTTCAACATGAACCTTTATTGTTGTAAGGATGGTATTTTTGAATTCTTTAGTGAGATGCTTTCCTCACCAGAAATGAAGCATTCATGTGAATCCTATGACTAAAAGTTTGATTACCTCATTGTGAGGTAAATTGTGTGTGGTAATGTAATTGTTGGCTACCATAGCCATGTGCTGTAATCTGTTGAGGACTTCCTGTTCTGAAAGCCCATCAATATTCTATTCGTATAATTTTTCTGCAGAAACAGAGAATTAATTAACTAAAGATTGTTCACTAATTTGGATGTCTAGAGGAATATGCTCTTTATGCCACTTCCTTTCCAATTTATTAATTTCTAAATTTTTAAATGTTTCTTCAATATTATGAATGTTTGAAGATTCATGGATGGTAGATGATTCATGGGCGGATTCTGACCTATGAATTTCTTATTCATAACTACTATCTTGGTTAATAACCTTAATAGAAGAAGATGAGTCAACAGATTTATTCTTCAATTCTTGAACCATTTTATCAATCTTTTTATTATGAGGAATGATATTCAAAGTGATTTTTTCTAAAAGATTTATTAAAAGAGTTTCTTTCATAGATTCGATAGATTTAGGTTCATGAAGATCATTAACCTTATTTTCAATTTTATCTAATTGTTTTCCTATTGTTATGAAACTTTAATTCTTCTCAACATTTTTATTAAGTTCTTATTCCTTTGAAATCTTAAAAAGAGAAGCAGTGATTAAAGATTTTTTATGATTAATAATAATTTTTTCAGGTGGAGATGACTAGCAGACACCACACTGGAGTCTTACTTGACCCATTTGGTCTTCAAAATTACTTTAATATTCTTTTTGTAAATGTCCTCAATATAATCAAGGAAAAATGTATCAACTCTAAATTCTTGCATGAATGCCTTTCATTCAACAATAATAATTTTTTTATCCATATTATGTCTCTCTGAATCTATTTTGTCTATTAAGATAGGTCGGATCATTCATGTGTTGGGTTAAACCCTCCCAATCAGGCTTGTATTCTTGGCTTAGGGTGCCTAAATTTAAAATTAAGAGTTGAGGATTAACAGGAGGTAATGTTCCTTGAAAATATAATCCAGTGGGTGTTTCATGTTTGTCAAATTGTTCAGTCTTATTATCAAAGATTGGCTGAAAATCAGAATCAGTATATCTAGTGGGGTTCAGGACTCCACGTGAATAAACAAGTATATAGTTTCTCATTCTTCTAAGATACTTGAGAATGTGTTTTACTGCAATCTAGTGTTCCAAACCTGGATTCGATTGATAACGACTGGCAATTCCTACTGTATAACAGATGTTCAGTCTTATACACAACATGGCGTACATGAGACTTCCAACTGCTGAAACATAGGGAACTTTTCTCACATCCTCTTCTTGTTGAGATGTCTTATGACATTGTTCCTTGGAAATGATAATTCCATGTTTGGTCGGTTGTTAACCTTTCCTGGAATTCTCCATAGAGAGTCTCTCCAGCACCGTATCAATATAAGATGCCTGAGAAAATGCCAAGAGCTTGTTCTTTCTATCCCTTAGGATTTGGATGCCTAGAAAAATAGCTCACTTCTCCCAAATCTTTCATTTGAAATTTCTCAGCTAACCACTTCTTTACTTTTGACAAAGTTTTTACATCATTCCCAATGAGTATAATATCATCAACATAAAGAACTAAGAAAACCGTTATGCCTTTAAGTCTTAAATTTTTTATTTTTTACTGGATTGCAGTAAAGGCTATGCCTTTTAAGTCTTAAATTTTTTATTTTGAAATTTTTTAATTCTTGTTTTAATTATCGTATCCTAAGATCTTAATCATTATTAACAGATGATCCAAAAAATATTTCCTAGGAGTACTAGACTGATTAAACTCTCTATTTTGAACATTAGAACTAGAGGATTAGAAATTAATTTTAACAGTACCATCCATGTACTGCTGGATGTAATAAATATCTTCAATTGGGCGTTGAATTGGAGTGGGTTGGCTTTCATTGGTTAAAAGCCAATTCGTAGGTAAAGTAGTATCAAACCACCTAATGGTTTTAGGGACTCTAATATTGGCATTGATGTGGCTAGATTGAATCAACATGGCTTGATTTTTGGACTCCTATTGATGGCTTGGAAATTCATATTAATTTTTATAACTTTGTAATGAATTCTAAAAATCAAATCTAGGTGTTGGACACTTTCAATGATTTGATAACCACTAGTTTTGATATTCAAGGATAAAGATTTAAGAATATGGAGGTTTGTTCAACTAACAGATAAATTTGAAAAACAATTGAAATGAATTGAACCATTAGAGAGTGAAGATTCAATTAATCCTAAAATACTATTACTAAAATTTGTAAATCTTACATCATGTAAGGCTAATAAGATATAGGTATTTAGGCATCTCCTTGTGATTGACTTAACTTCAATCTCGACTAAACCAAAGTGAAGGAAATTATATCATTCTTCAATGTGATGTTTAATTGCATTGGGGAATAGTAATTGACAAGTTTCATGCTCTTTCCCAAGAACATATATTTTTTCAATTATTTTTACATGATTCTGAGACTTGAAAGAAGCAACAAACCATGTTGATTTATTTTTTTATTAGGGATTTTTGGTATATTTCATACCCTATGATCTACTTGATCATATGCTAAATATTCAAAATGTTCTTCATTAATTATGTCTGGGATTGTATTTATTGTACACCTATCACTACAAGAAGAATTACTTCTAAATAATCTACCCATGACTCAAGATAACTAAATTATTCTTTTGATTGAAAATTTCATCATATATTTTGATTCTTAAACTTGCTATAACTTTTACAACCTCCTATGAAGTCACTCTTCTTCCCTTTGCCTCTACAACTACCCTACCCTCGGGATTTATGTATCTAAGAGGTCTTATTGGGGTGTTTGAAGTAACCAAATAGAAAGTGATACGTTAGATTCACAGATTAGATAATCAAAGATTATAAAGAAATAATCAAGCATAAAAATAACCAGCTTGGGCGAAGAGTGAGATTAAATAAAATCAATTATTGAAGTAAGCAATTAAGCAACAATTAAAGCAATAACCAGCCATAGAGGCAGTGAAGAACAATAAGTAAGCATATTAATTAAGAATAGTAAAATACCCTACTAGGTTTGGCTCTGATATAAAAAAAGATTGGGTATTAGATGTTGGCCCATCTACTTCTGTTGAAACGTCTTACACGCGCTTCAAGAAAAAAACTTCGCTGAAATGTCTCAGGTTCATCTCAAGAATGTCCCAATTTTTAGATTAATTGATAAGTGAGGTAAAATATTTGATTTATGAAATTAAATAATATTAAATTATTATAAAATAATAATTTGAATTTGAATTAACTGATATGTTAATTTTGAATTAACAGATAATTAGTTGATAGATGTGATCAGATAAATTAATTTTGAATTAACTGACATTAATATATTTATCTGATTAAATTAAAATAATAAAGTTTGAAAAATTACCACGTGGCACATAGGATTGCCGCACACGTCAATCATTTATTTCAAATCAGTGACAAGTGCGCAGTACTGTACTGCCACACGACATTGCAAAACATGGATGAGATAGTGTAGTGCCACACGACACTACAATACTTCACAGCATTGGCACAGACTGCAGTATCCCATAGTAGTATGGCGCAAAATACGGTGGGCCCACTGTAGTATGGTGTAAAATGCAATAGGTCCCACTAAAGTGAAACATTTGTAAATAATTTATTATTTNTTTATCCCTAAAAATATGATATGCATTATCTAATATATATATATATATTATTCTATCGACCTGATTAAAAAAAAGAAGCAATCTGTGTGATTAATTGTTAATCAAAGACTCTGCGAATTCTCCAATTCTCTCTTAAATCTCTTTCTCAAAAAGTCATTCTCCAAATCTCAACATCTGATATGTTGAGTACATCTTGAGACAAAAAAGTGTTCTTGAATTATTCTACGTGCTGATACACGTTCTAGTGTGTTTGATCATTGGTTCAAAAGATCTTGGTGTGAATCTCACGATCCACTGTTCGTGGAATCTCAAGTTCGTTGTTGGCGAGGATGCTTGATAGACTACAAGAGGTATAATTTCTTTCTTTCTATTTTTATGACTTAATGTGTAGATATATAATGGATCTGATGAGAAACTTATTTTTTCATTAAAAATTATTTTTGAAACATGTGGCGTCGCAATTATTTTCTGATCAATAATTTTTTTAACTAAATCACCTTCGCTGCTCGCGCCTCGATTTCTAACAATTGGTATTAGAGAGCAGTCTTTATATATGTATACATTAAATAACGTGTGTTGTTTCTTGCATTATTCCATATATATTTTGATATGTATGAATGAATGGATGGTTATGTTTTTTGAATGTATGGTTAATGATGAATAGTTAATTGTATGGTGATTTTTCGATTTAGGCTATGGTCTTAGTTTTTCTTTAGATCTTGTGTAAGTCGTTTATGATAAAGGAATTTTTGTAATTTTATTTTAAATATTATGTTGTAAAAGTCCGTATGCAAAAAGATGAAGAAGCACGAGTCGAACAAGGAGAAGAAAAATCAGAAGGAGCTTTGCTCTGAAGAAAAAGGAGAAGGCATCTGCAATAGTGTTTGTTGCCAGCATTGGCGCCGCCGGCAATTTCGGCGGCAGAATCACCGCCGGGAAAAACAGTGGCAGCGGCACCGCCGGTGGTAGTCGGGCAACCGGTAGCGGTAATGGCAGTATCCTGCTACCACCGCTGGTGGGTGATTGCTAGGTGGGATTACTAGGGTACTATTTACAAATACCCTGATACCGTATTACCCTATCACTGTGATGCTTCGCGAAAACCTTAATCTTATATTTTATCTTTTAATTTTAAAATTAATGTAATTTTAAAAGTTAGTTATTGATTTTCATTTTTTGGAAATTAAAATTAATTAATTGTTGGGTCCATCAGACCCAACTATCAATCGGCCCTAGTCAACCAATTTGACCTATTTATAATTTCTTAGCCCTTTGATGCTCAATTAGTAAATCAACCAATTACAAAATACAGAAAATCGTCTCCTTATCTTCACAAAAAAAACAAGTAAGAATCTTTTTCATATTGAGCTCTCATTCACTTATCCGAAAACCCCTGCTGAAATAACAAAAGCATATTTTCTTTCTGATTTTCACTTTGTCCCTAGTCACAGAGGCAAAAATCTCAGTATCTATAGAGACATTTTTTTAGAAACTAAATTTGTAAATATCATACCAATCAAGAATGGAGAATAAAAGATCACCTATCACTCCTTTTACATTCTCAAAATTCTAACATTGGCGGAATGGAAGGCCCATCCTTCAGATCTGAAAAATCATGTAAATAAAAAATAATTCAATTATTTTGACTACATTGATGCCTGACACATAATTTTCCTCCATCAAGATAGTAATTTTTCTCACTCATGGTTTTTAAATTTCGACAAGAATTTTAAAACTAATTTTCCAAAATCGTTCTTAAGGTGGTGGTCCCTTCACGGTCCTCTCTTAGAACTCAATCGATCTACAAGAGAATTTTGATTTATTTTTAAAATATTATAAGCCTTCACCAATTGAGGCTTCTTTTCCTCAACTACTTTGCTTTATAAATAAATTTAAATTACCATGGATTCTTAAGTGGCAATACTTAATAGGAGATGAAGTTCTCACCAGACAATATTATGTGAAATGGTGTGACAAGTTCAATACCAAGAAAATAAATACATCCATCAATCAAGAGTTTGCAAAAAAACCACCCTAGCCTGAAAATGGTCAATCCATTTACCCAGGCTCCATTAAAAATAAATGAACCTACTAGTCCAGAACCACAATCAAAATCATCTAGTTCATCCAAAGAATCCAGACCTAAATCAAAACTCGCATCAAGACCCTTCTCAAAGAGTAAATCCAAGGCCACAAAACCAAAATCTAAATCAAAGCAAGAATTGGTCCAAAAATTGCTTCTCCTGCTAGAAGACAATGACGATTCTGACTCTGGATCTTCAGTTGAGTCAAATCACCCAATAAAACCAAAATTCCAGAAAAGGCCAAACGTCCAAGACTCTCCATCAACAATTGACAGGCAGAGAAAATTTGAAAGGCTGCGTCTTACCTCAATGAGCCCATGACGCATTTCAGGATTCACAAGATCCATTCGACAGTACCAATTTAAGTAGTGATGAATAAAATTGAAAGATGAATATTTTTCCTTTGGCAAAATGCCAACGTCAATAGACAACATCGAGTAATAACAATCAAGACACAAACAATGAAGACACAAAAATCTGAGATATCAATTATCAAAGAAAACAGTAGCTCCACCAAAATAACAACAGTCTCAATGACTTTCAACAAATCATGACAGACACGAAGATCAAGATTTTAATTATCAAGATTTTTTATAATTTGTCGCTTTATAATAATTTACTAGTTGTCAAATTATTAGACAATTGTTTATACTTTCTACTATTTCTAGTCAAAGTAGGCAAAAGCTCTATGAATTCTTTTATTCTCTCTCTCAGAGTTCTATCTCAAAAAATCCTTCTCCATATCTCTAGATCTCATGTGTTGAGTACAGCTAGAGACAAAAAAGTGATCTTGAATTGTTCTACGTGCCCACACACGTTCTAATGTGTTTGAGGATTGGTTTGGAAGATCTTGGTGTGGATCTCACAATCCATTGTTCATGGAATCTGAAGATCGTTGTTAGCGAGGACGCTTGATA
Source organism: Datisca glomerata (assembly GCA_003255025.1). NCBI lineage: Eukaryota > Viridiplantae > Streptophyta > Magnoliopsida > Cucurbitales > Datiscaceae > Datisca > Datisca glomerata. The sequence goes on along the minus strand of QANY01007567.1, from coordinate 661,171 downwards.
GACTACAAGAGGTATAATTCATTTTTTTGTATGTCTATGATTTTAACATATAACTATATAATGGATCGATGAGGAAAATTATTTTTTCATTAACAATTATTTATAGAACCTGTGGCGTCGTAATTTTTTTCCAATCAATAATTTTTATTTTTTTAACTAAACCGTATCCACTACGCGCGCCTCGATTTCCAACATGATCACCCACGGCCTCCATGTCTTCCGTGAAGATCTCCCCTTTCTTGAGCTTATCGTGGAAGATCCGCTTCAAAGTACTGCAATCCTTCGTGGAGGTGTCCCGATGGAAGTTACAGTACCAGGGAGACTCTCTCTCCTCTCCAGTGGGCAACCTATCCTCCTAAGGTCTCCGTACGACCTTGCCTTTTACCCAGGCATCCCAAAGCACCTCTACTTTATCCATGGGGCAGGGGAGGTGATGGAGCATCCCTTTCTTTTATGCTCTGTTGAGCACCCCATCCCTGGGATGGTGTCATAGCCACTTGAGGTGTGTACTTCGCGGGTTTCCATGCACGCCCCCCACGCTCACCCTGCTCTACGACTTTCGGCTTGGGCATCGAAGTGTTGGTGCGCTGAGCAACTATGTTGAGGCGGGAGAACGAGTTTAGAGTTTAGAGTTTAGGGTTTAGGGTTTAGGGTTTAGGGTTTTAGGGTTTTAAGCTTTAGGGTTTTAGGTTTCGGGCTAAGTGATAGTTTTCTCCACAATACAAAACAACTTAGTTGTTTTGAATATGGTCTATTACCTTTATAAGTTCTTACATGTTTTCTCTGATCTAAATAGGGTTTCTTTGTTACTTTAGATCTTCTAATTTTGAAATTTTTCTTAAACTTATTATAAGGCTTAAAAGTCTTCTTCTTTTCTTTTGTTTCTTCATAATTCTGACGAACATAAATTTGTCTACAAAAGCTATAATCTGCCTTTTTAATCTGACTATTTATAGTAATAGCTGTACATTTTTCTTTTATATTCTAAAGATATGCATAATTCTCATTCCTATAGGTCAAAGTGACCCTGGTGCGTTAACTACGCCTGTTCTCTTCTCCATCTTACATGGATTTCTCTTCCTAAGGCTCCTGGAAGTTTTCTGAATAATTTTTCTCCTAATTCTTGGTTAAAAGAATTTCCTGATATCATGACATAATGAGCATATGCCTGACAAAAAGGGATAATCTTTTTCATATCTGAAATATTTAACTGTTCTAAAGAAATTAAGGCATCTTGCTGTTGGACAACCATTCCAACAGTTTAGCTTGGAGAATAGAACCAGGCGCAGTCAACGCACCAGGGTCACCTTGGCCTATAGGAATGAGAATTATGCATATCTTTAAAACATGAAAAGAAAAGGCACAGCTATTTATAGTAATAGCTATATATGACCTTGTAATTTAATTTTCCCATCTCCTATTTCTGCGCCTAAAAATTTTATATTCTTTTTGAATAATTCTATTTTGATTTACTGACTATGACCCCATGCTGTTCTAATTCTCCGGGGTCACTTTGGCCTATAGGAATGTGAATTATGCATCGTTAGAATATTAAAAGAAAAAGCACAGCTATTTATAGTAATAGCTATATATGACCTTGTAATTTAATTTTCTTATCTCCTATTTCTGCGCCTAAAAATTTTATATTCTTTTTGAATAATTCTATTTTTGATTTACTGACTATGACTCCATGCTGTTCTAATTCTGCAAAAATGATCTTAATATGATTTTCATGTTCTTCTTTAGTATTACTAAAAATTAAGATATCATCTATATAAACTAAACAGAATTTTTGGTATGTGAAAAAAATGCTATCTATTTTTCTCTGGAAAACTGCTGGAGCATTCTTTAAGTGCATTACTAGCCATTCAAACTGTCCTAGGGGACAAGTAAAAGCTGTCCATTCTATGCTTTATGGATGCATCTTAACCTGCCAAAAGCCTGATTTACAAATCTAGCTTAGAAAACCATTTTGCTTTCTGAATTTTATTGATTAAATCTGTTTTATCCGGAATATCATATGCATCTTTTATAGTATTATCATTTAATCTTTTGTAATTAATTACCATTCTTGATTTTCCTCTGACTATTTCACTATGTTTTCTAACTATAAAAGCAGCTGACTAATGAGAACTAGTTTTACTTGGTCTGATTACTCCTAGTTTTAGTAAATCATTTAAATGCATTTTAAAATCTTCTAATTCTGTTTCTCTTGCATTAATTTTAGCTGTGCTAATAATTAATCCGGGATTATATAATTCTAACTTACAATAGACTTTATCTTTTTCCCAATATTTTATTATATTTTCTCCTATAATTTCGGAAGATTCTAATCTCTTAATGAGATGATCTATGTCTAGACTATATTGGAGATAGTTTGCTATCTTAATGTTGATAGTCTTTATCTTCAATCTCTTCTAATTCTAAGAACTCTTCTTCTGTTAATTGTAAACAATCTTCTATTTCTAAGAGTTCTAAATCTTGGAAAATTTTCTGTTATGGGGCAATTACATTCTTCACTATCTTGTATTTGACTGTCTTGTATATACCCACCACGCTGCACAAGCACACACTCTGATGTACTGGGTGAGTTAACGGTCAAAGGACTAATACTAGCAAATTTAAAGAATTGGCAATATTCTGAATGAAGTAAAACTGAACCATTATCATTAAATAAAAGGTAAGTCCTATCATTATATCTTCACCTATGTGACATAAATCTCGTACTCAAGTAGGGTTTGGTAAATTATAAGTCTGACTATAAACTCCACAAACTGTCCAAATTTTTATTCGCAATTTGGGTGTAAAATCTGATTGTAATTTAATTTTCTAACGAATACAAAGAAGCGTCAAGGTTCTCCAGATGTGCCATGTACTCATTAAGCATCCCGCAGATGCACATTTTCACCGATATCTCTTCTTTCCATTCTTCACAGCAATCGAGGGCTTTGTCCTTGAACCGCCTGACATAAGTTATCAAGTCCTCGTCCTTCTCGGAGGTTCACACCCCAACTCCAGAATACTCATTTTTTCTTCAGATACAAAAAATTTGGTCATAAAGGAAGAGCATGTCTAGCCAACTCAAGATTGATCCTGGTGGCAGGTTTGTGTACCACTTTTATGCCTGCTCAGTCAGTGACTTCGAGAACTCTCTCAGCCTCATGGACACGTCGCATCCGTGTGGACTCAAGTCATCAATAAAACGTACAATCTCTAGCACATCATTCCTTCCCACTATACTTACGGAACTTCGGAGGCACATAGTCAAACGAATATGGCCTCATGGCTAACTCAGACAGGTAAGGGGGTGGAAGTCCACTATGGTCTCGCTCAAGGGGGGCCTTGAGCCTTTCCATCTCCAGCATTTTCTACAAAGCCTCCTTCATGACAAAAGGGCCAGGGTAGCGCCATCGATTGGGTCCTCGTGCGTCAACGTAGTACGTGTGAAAGCTGGTAGGAAGGTTGCCGGTGGGATGATGACATTTGCAAGGTTGCTTGAGTGACCCACATTCTGGTCACTATTCACCATCCCAGAACCAGACGAACGCCCAGGATGCGTAGGTAGGATCGGCCTACCAGTGTCTTCCAAATTCGTCGCGTTGGACAGGATAACATGAACAACAAGTGATGTTGGAGGAGAGTTTTGGGTGGCCGTGAGGAGACCGGTCAGCGTACCTAAAAGGTTATGGATGTCAGCGTTAAAAGCCTGCAAATCCTTGATAGCATTGGTCTGCTCTACCACAGTCATGGTGGTAGCGGCGACAATGACGAGGTTAGGCATCTCCCTGGAAGTGGTCTCTTCCAAGTCATGGTTCTCTATCGACGGATTAATATTGTCTCCTTTCAAATGGGAAGAAGCTCAAGTGATTCTACCACGTCCAACCATACTCAAAGAAAAAGTAGATAGGTCATCCTTAGTGGAGTCACAAAATATTTGGGGGATTTTAGGTAAAATGTAATTCGAGTGACCTAGTCTATGACAAGTAAGCCTGAGAACGTAGGAGATGTGTGACTGGGGGTGAAGGACAAGCAATCTTACATTAAAGTAGGTGACCAATGCCTTTACATTAAAGTAGGTGAGAACTAAAATGGAGAAATATTCTCTAATGTTTAGATCTCGGGAAGCGTGAGAATTGATGTCCCTATAATGACACTAAGCCTTTTTATATAAATTGGGTCAAGGGGGGACTACAGACCCATCATTTACAACCACATGGAGATCACGTGACCACGCCTAAAACGTGGTCACACACTTAAAACATGATCAATGCTTAAAATTTGACCTCGCTTAAAACAACGTAGCATTAACAACAGGTGATCATTTTTCATACTCGCAACTAGTTGTGCATTTGTGACATCGAGTAGCCGGAAGACGACCTCACAGACGCTAAACTCACATCGCACGAAAGGACCCCGGAGGATACTACCCACTGTCAGGCCTTGGCCTGACGGCAGGTCACATTACTCATGCCGCCCGCCGCCGGTAACCTCCGGCGGTGAGTGTATGGAGTCGTCGCCGGCGAGCCCTGATGGCGGGTGCGTGGGCACCGCAGGTCTCCCCGGGCATGGCCCATGTGGGATCCACCAGAGACAAAGCCAAGAGACTGATCAAATAAACAATTACTAAGACTTTTAAATACAACTTGATGACCCTCCTCCGTTGCCAGAGACTCTAGACCTCTTCAACAATAAACTCATCATCAATGTTATCATCATCTGAAAACTTATAATAAAACGGAACAAGTATATAAAAATATACTCAGTAAGTAAAATATCACATATGTAAAACAGAACAACTTTCATAGTCACATACAAATTGTAAGACATACATACTTCTCAGATCTTTCTTACAGAATTCGCTGGCCAACTTCCATTAGAGTTTGCCACCACACCCAGAACGGAGATTACCCATCGGTAATTGTTAGCTATGAGGTAAGTACAGGTGATATTTCTCATGAGTACTACTCCGCACCTTCGAAGAAGTGGAACTAGTTGCGCTAACGTCTTCCCACAAAACTACCCAAATCATATAACATAGACAATTTCCCTAAGGATTAGGCAAACAGAGACCTTTCTCGAAGGACAAGGCAAACAAAGCAGAATGGTGGGCGCGTGACTCTAATGGCACAAAATTAAATCTTCATGGATTCATTTAACATTTATTCTATCTTCCAACATATATTAACTCATCAAACATACAATATAAAAAAACACATCAGCACCATAATTGAACAATGTTATGGAGAAAGAAGCATCATAGTACACTATACATTACAAAACATAAACATAGTTCTATTATAAATTTTCAGCATACAATGCAAACAATTACATACAAACATTTCACTTACCTCATATACTTCTGTAAGTCTCTAAAGTTCAAGTCCTGAAAGGATAAAGGAGGAAAATTTCATTCTTAGATATTTTTCATACACTAACGGGAAATAAATAATTTGGATGTTTGGTTGAGTTGAACTGGTTTGATTCATTAGGCTAGACCGGTTTGATGAATCCAATTAACTTTCACAGCTTAGGAGTAAACATCTAAACAAAACGAGCAAATCATAAAATTCTTAAAAAAACTATGAAAATTCAATAACCATTTAAAAGCATTTCTAAAAATTGATTCAATTGTTTAAGGAATAATAAAATTATGATCACATAACATAACTTATTTAATTATTAAAACGGTGACAAAACAAATTAATTTGAATCATAGATCAAGAAACCCCATTTCTTTTATTAAAAATTCTAACCATAGATTTGATTCCACATAAACTACATGGATGAAGTACTAAGAGCCACGTACAAATCCACTAATACCAACTCAAAGCTTGAATAAAATACATACATAAAACAAGAAGGCAATGTAAACTGGAAGCCATAAAAATTACAGTATCAAAATCTGAAGGTTTTGAATAAAAAGTTGGCATTAAGAAATATATTAAGAAACCATTAAACCAATTCACTTTAAATCTTATGTGAAAATCTTTAACAAAGTGGTTTCAAAGCACCCTATGTTCGGCTAGATGATATCATGAGAAAGAGAGATACAGAACAAGAGTGAAGCAGAGAGAATTTTACCTAGAGAATTTTGGCAATTGGGCGACTAATGAAAGAGACTGATAGAACTACAGACAAGCATAGAATAACGAGAATGAGAGAGATAACAAACGGAGGCAGTAATGGGAATTAAAGAAAAGGAAACAGAAAAATAAACAAAGAGGAGAAACATATGTTGAGAGAGCTCACCAGAGAATGGGGTGGTGGTAGAACAGAGACAAGAGGGGAAGACAAAAATTTTAATCTAAGTGAAAACGAAGAGAAAATAAAAGAATTAGAAAGGAGATATGGAGACGCACATAGAGGAAGACAAGAAACAAAGTAATAAAACACTCACCATAGAGACAAATGACAGTGACGTGAAGGATGACAAAGAGGAGGCATAGATGGAGAAGAGCAGGGGGTCGCAAAGTAGGAAAGAAATTTTTGGAGAGCAGTTGCTGGAAAATAAACGAGAAAGTGAGAGTGGAGCGTGTGTGCTGCTTTCGAGAATAGAGTAGCAGTTTTACAGAGAGGAACTGGCTTCGTGGTTGTTGAAAGTGAGGGATTGAGCAACTAATAAAACGCAATAAGTGGGGGAAAAGATAACCACTTCATTTTCAAAAACAAAATGGAGAACTAAAATCCCACATTTGATATAGTATAATTAAACTAATACTATTGATTTGTTATTAAAATATGAAATTAATAAAAATCTAATTTGAAATATGAGTTAGCAAATTTTGTTGATAGAATTTGGATAATCTGTACACTAATTTATAACGTTAGCTAAATATCATTAAAACGACCATAGTTTTTAATTTAATAAGAGAGCAATGATGTAAAACATACAATATAATTTGAATATTATAATTGAAAGCATAGATCAACGATAATAATAATGAGAGCTTTATGAAGAAAATACTTAACCATTCTAAGAAAAATAATTAGCCAGTATACTAACCATAAAAGTCGGGTCTTACAATTAGCGTATATTAATTAATTAAGAATTAATTAATAATATTATTTGTTGTAATTTTCAGAGATTACAAATAAATAATAATATCGATTAATTTAATGTTGATGGATTAGGGACAAAATATTTGATTATGAAATTAAATCATATTAAATCATTATGAGATGAAGATTTGATTTAGTTTATCTAATCTGTTAATTAACAGATAAGATAATTGATTAGGAGATCAAATAAGTTAATTTTTAATTAACTGATATCTAGATATTTATCTGATTCATATAAATAATAAATTATAGGATAATTGTCACATGGCATATTAGACTGCCACATGTCAATCTCCTTCGAGGGTCACTCTTGATCTTAACATTCCAGCACCCCGCCGACACGCCCTCCAAGTCTCGTTGTTCACACGGAGGTAAATACGTTTTCCTTAATTACGATGGCTTCTTATACTTTGTTATTCTGACTTGTTTCTCTCTTTCGACAAGATTCTCGAGACACATTCGTAAATATCCTTGAGTTTTTGTCTCTTATCCACGACGTGAATCCATCGATGAAGATTCGGTCAGGTTTCAAATTCCTTTGGAAGATCTGCATGAGTTGGGGCATGACCTTACCCTGAGTCCACGTTCTTCAACATTTTTGGACCTTCCATTGGAGCTCGGCCTATACAATAGGGGGAATCTTCTGCGCATGCAGAGACGCCAAAAGAGGTGTAGGTCGAGAAGGAGTGTAACATCCCAAAAATTTAACCAAGTTTTAGTTAAATATTTTACCAAAAACGTCGTGGAATTTATGTCAATTTTTTTTAAAGCTTAACTCATACTAATTAAAACAATATATCGTGGAAAACCAAATCCTTCATCAAACTCCTAGTTACATAAACATAAATCTTACTTAATAAAACGGTCAAGAACCCAAAAGTACGTGTTTGAAGTCTCACGATTTTATTTAACTAAAACCCAACAGCAAAGAACTAATTTTGTGGACTTTTAAGTAGGACTCGATGACACTTGTCCGATGCCAGAGATTCTAGACCTCTTCAACAATAAACTCCTCATCACCGTTATCATCATCTGAAAATTTATAATAAAACAGAGTGAATATATAAAAATATACTCAGTAAGTAAAATATCACATATGTAAGACAAAGTAACGTTCACATTTCACACATGCAAATCGCAACACATGCATACTTTTCAAATCATTCTTACAGAGTTCATTGGCCAACTTCCATTAGAGTTTTCCACTACACCTAGAATAGAGATTACATGTAACGACCGTGGGCTATACCGATCTTGGGCTCCCTCGATGGGGCCTTCTCCCTCACGAGCTTTCCACACGCACCGTACACTACCCGTCGGTAATTGTTAGTTGTGAGGTAAGTACAGGTGATCTTTCTCACGAGTACTACATCGTACTTTGAAAAGGTGGAACGAGTTACGCTAACGCCTTCCCAAAAAACTAACCAAAGCATATAATAGAGATTATTTCCCTAAGGATTAGGCAAACAAAGACCTTTCCCGAAAGACAAGGCAACCAGAGCAGAATGGTGGACACGTGACTCTAATGACACAGAATTAATTCTTTATGCATCCATTTATCATTTATTCTTAGCTTTCAACATATACTAACTCATCAGACATACAATATAACAAAATGCATCAACACCATAATTGAACTGTTATGAAGAGACTATACATCACAAACATAAACATAGTTCTAGTATAAATTTTCAGCCATACAATGCAAACAATTACATACGGATATCTCACTTACCTAAATTGCTATCAATTAATTTCAGCAACTAATGACCTGAAATCCAAGAATCTCAGATCACAAAATATTCATATAATACTATAATTATTTAATTAACTACAAGAGAACGGTGAGAGATCGATGAAAAATAAACTGGGTAATATCTGATCGAGTGGTTCAGATAGGTTCAACTAGGTCTGGTTGGGATGAACCGATTCGGTCTGGTTCAATTGAATCGGGTCGAGATGGGTAAAGTCTAGGTCGGGTCTAAATCAACTCAGGTGGATTGGTAATAAAAACACAGCCAAACAAAAATGGGTAAAGCACAAATTGTTAAACCACTATGAAAATCTAGTGAACATTCAAAATCAATTCAAATATTAATTCATTTGCTTAAGGAATATCAAACTATTTGAATTACATAGAAAAACTAATTTTAGTAGTGTTAAAATCTGATTAACTCAATTGATTACCAAAAATCACATGGATGCAGTAACAAAATCCAAATAAAAATACACTAGTGCAAAAGTCAATACTTGAAGAAAAATGTATAAACAAAACTAAAAGTAATATAAACAGAAAACAATTGAAAAGGTATTTTAATAGATCCAAACTTCATAATTAGATAAATAAGAATTGGCCATTGTATAATCAAACCAAAATTAAAGAATCAAACAAAATTATTTGATCCAAACTATACAAGACGCAGTTTAACAAAAATGACTTTAAATTACCCATTTATTTAGTTAGTTAAAACCAAGATTAAGAGGGTTAGAGAGGGAGATGAAGACCAAATTTTTTCTCCATCCAGTAAAAAAACTAGAGGCAGGGAGAGTGAGATCGTGAGAGAAAGAGGAGGCACGAAGAGAAGAAACAGAGACGAGGAAGCTCACTGAAAATTCAACGAGTAGGGAACGCTCGCTGGATGCAGAGAAAGGATCTGAGAGTTTACAAATTGCTGAAATTAGAGAACAATATTTCAGAGAGTGTTTTATTAACATTAATTGAAATTCCAGGTTAAAGAGTAAGAGCAAAGAGAAAAGAAATAAGAAAAGAGAATGCAAAAGAAGAAATGGCCTACTAGAGATCAACGTTGGTGAGTTGCCAAAAATGAAATGAAGAATGAGATGAAGACTAGAGGCTTGGCGTGATGAAGAAGATGGTGCTTCGATGTTGCCACGGAGTGGAACAGAGAAGAAAAGAAAAGAAGAAGCAAATCAAAGAGAATCATAGCCCAACGGAAAATAAAATAATAAGGAATAATTGAAGGGAAGAAAAACTGCAAGAGAGAGAATAGCAAATACATTGGGGAGGGATTCATGAAATAGCAATGGAGAATGATGGAGAACGGGGGTTTCGATGAGTTCAAGGGGTTTGCTTGAGATAAAAAATGAGAGAATAAGGGGAGGTAGTTGAGAAAGGTTACACTTGGGTGTAATGTTTATATGGTGTGAATGAGTATTTTAAAAAAGGAGAGAGGGATTGCCGAATAAAACCAAAAATAAGACTAGGGTTGACTTTGGGTGTATGTACATATAGGTGTGAGTGGATTTTAAAATTATATACTAAAACTCTTTTTAAAATTTAAAATTACGTTATCTTTTAAATCAGTTTTACGAAAATGCCCCCTTTATAAAGGGTCGGGGTATTACAAGGAGGCTCACCCGGACTCTTCCCAGGATGCTTGTAGCACCACGAAGGATTGCACTGGTCCTACGTCCACTGCTGGAGTTGAATCAGACTTAGACACTTCGGTCGCTAACAATGGCTAGACTCCTCCTTTGATCTTGACTTTTTCGTTATGTCGCATTCTGGGGTAATGGGGGAGTTTCGTGGCGTGATGATCGACAGCTTCCTACTCGTGTACTTACAGAAAACAGACCAATCACACCCTGGTACGGGTTTTAGCAGGATGAAGGAAGTGCCGAAAATCTGTCAGTGGTGTCTCGACGTGTTGGCCCACATCCTCTATATCTTAGATCACACGACTCATGAGGATGCAGATCTTCGGACCCTTGCTTACTTACTTAGTTGTTGGTGTGACTTTAACCCTATGGGGATAAACTTGGGATGGCTTCGTCCACACATCCACAGGTGCATGAGGCTTTAAAGGTGACAACTTAAGATCAGTCGGGTCAAAGCTTTAGAGGAAGAGATGGCAGAGCATGACGTGATTCATGCCAGAGCAGGACGTGATTCATGCCAGAGCAGAGGGTGCTATGAACGTCATTGGGGGCGAGATCAATAGACACCATTTCGTGCTAGAGCGTTACCCCAACATCTCGGGAAAAATCACCCCTGACTTGTTTCTCAAGCAGTAACTTTCTGTATTACATCTATTGTATTCTCGTATACTCAGAGGCCTATAACATGTTATAGAAAAGAGCATGTAATTATTTTATCTAACATCAAGCATTGATTCATGCTTTCATTTTACGTCATTCTTACTCGCGAATTAGCATAATCATAATCGATCAAAGATCATCTCTAAATTTAATCAATGTATGGTGGCCACATTCCTCTATGTAAACAATAATTAAGACAAGATTCGCATATTAATACTTTAAGATATGACATGATGGCTAGATTCCACCCTTGGTAACAAGGTTGGTCTCAAGAAAGTGGACATCAACTATATATTTCGAGTTTGCGCATCCTTCTCCTCTATTTTTTTAAATCATATCATTTTGTAATGGCCAAGTTCTGTTTTAGGGAGGATCATAACATCGGTTAAGTTCCGCCTAGATGCTAGGGGAGATTCAATAATTGCATCGTTACTCTGCTTCACTAGACATGAATTTTGATAGAGTGAACGAAGATAAAACTTATATTAATATTTGAATATAGAAATAAATAAATAAATATATATATATATATATATTATCTTGGCATTTGTGTCTTCATTATTGGAGGTCATGACTATCGCTTTGAAAAGTCATTGTGACTATTACCGTATATTGGAGTCTTTGATAATTGATATCTTGGATTCTTATGTTTGGATTGTTGATTTTAGAGAAGTCCTTATCGCTTGTCTTGATAGTTATCATGACTATTGCATTGTGCTGGAGTGTCATCATGATATATTTTGATTCTTTGATATTTGGACTATTTAAACATTGGCATTTCATTAAAGGTAAATTATTTTATTTATCGTCACTCAGATTAATATTTTCAAATGGGTCTTGTGAGTCTTAGAAAGTATCATAAGCCCATTGAGGTAGGACGTGACCCTGTGATTTATCTTTCAATTGCTAAGGGAAAATATTGGAAGATTGTCCTTTTTGGTTTTTTATTTTAATTGGATGATTTGACTCTACGGATGATTCTGACTAATCAATATTGTCTTCTAGGAGGAGCAGCATTTTTTTCATTTACTTGCATCAATTTGGATTTGGATTTTGTGGCTTTGGATTGTTTGGCTGAATTTGGACTCGATGGTTTAATTTGTGGATTTAGGTTAATGAACTCATTAATTTTAATGGAGCCTCGGTAAAAGGGTTTGCCAATTTTAGGCTAGGATGGACATTTGAAAATTCGTGGTTGATGGAGATAATTTTTTTTGGGTATTAAATTTATCCTACCATTTAACATAATATTGTCTGGTGAAGATTTCATCTTCAATTGAGTATTGCCACTTTAGGATCCAAGGTACTTTGTATTTCTTTGAAAAATAAAGTATTTTGTGGAAATGAGACCTCAATTGGTGAGAGCTTGTAGATCTTTAAAAATAAATTAAAATATTTTTGTAAATCAATTAAAAAAAGTTCAAAGGAAGGACCATGAACGGAACACCATTTTGAGAACCAATTTGGAAAACTAACTTTAGAATTTTTAGCAAAATTTAAAACCCAAGAGTGAGAAAATTCACTATTTTGATGCAAGAAAATTATGTGTCAAGCATCAATATAGTCAAAATAATTATATTACTTTTTATTCGAAAGTATTTTGAAAGTTGAATGATGGCCTTTCCAAACCTTCATGGTTATGATTCTAAGAATGTAGAAGTAATGATAGAGGATATTTCCTTCAGAACTTTTGATTGGTTAATACTTACAGATTTTGTTTCCAAGAGAATGTCTACGTAGAAACTAAGATTTTTGTCATTGTGTCCATGGACATAATGGAATTTAGGAAAGAAATGAGTTTTGACAATTTGGGCAGGATCCTTCAAATGAGCAAATGGAGGCTCAATATGAAATAGATTTTTGCTGGGGATTTTTATGAAATATTGAGATGATTTTTTATATTTTATAATTGGTTGATTGAATGATTGGACACCAAATGGTTGAATAATTGAGAATGGGTCAAATTAGTTTACCATGGTCGATTGGTAATTGGGTATGATGGATCCAAGTATTGTTGATTGAGCTTAGTTAGAAATAGAAGACTTTTCTTTAATTTTGGCCTTAAGGGCCAATTGTGGAGTCGAATGCTCTTATATAATCGATCAATTCATCATTCTTACATGATTTTTGGAAGTGATACTAATTCTTTTAGTTAAGGATTACATAGTATGCCGATGATTTTTTTGAAATTGGTCAGGCAGGGCGAAGAAAGTTACTTCCAGTATCAGAAATTCTTTGATTGTATTGTCTGCAAATTCAATTTTAAAAATTGTTTGTCCCAAAAGGTTCACAGTTAAATTTTTTATGTTACCATAATAGATTTCATTATCCTTATGAAAACCTATTTTTCCACCATTTTCATAGCATTGGATTAGTGCAGCATTTAAGTCATGTTTCAACCCAACATCTTTCAAATTTCATCCAATTCATCAATCCAAGAATTTATTCGATATTCAAATCCATTATGACTATTGAGCTTCTTGATTTTAAAGGAATTTTGATTGAGTATTCTGACTTTTACCTTCCCATATTCTAGTAGGTTAGAATTTTTAAATTCTGTCATGACGGATTCTTGAAATGATTTCCTGCATAAATTCATGAGAAATAAAGTGAGGAATTCAATTATTAATATCTTGAATCAATTCGGTATTGAGATAAAAGATGCTAAAAGTAGACTGTTACCTGGCAAAATTTTGTTGGAAGTAATGTCAAAACATGTTTTGTAAATTTGTAATCAATTAAAAAGAATTTTTTATTTAACAGATAATATTTATTATTAATTTGTATGTTGAAATGATCCTAGCTTGTAATTAGGTCATTCATGAGATGAACCTGAGACATTTAAGTGAAGTTTTGTTCCTAAAGCGGCAGTAGATGGGCCAACATCTAATACCCAGCCTCTTTTGGTATCAGAGCCAAACGTGGTAAGGTAATTTACTATTTCTTAATTAATCTGCTTACTTATTGTTCTTCATCGCCCTTATGGTTGGTTATTGCTTTAATTGTTGCTTAATTGCTTACTTGACTAATTTCTTTTATTTAATCTCAATCTCTACCCAAGTGACTGATTATTTTTATGCTTGATTATTTCTCTATAATCTTTGATTATCTAATATGACATATAATTTTTTATTTGGTTTACTTCAGGCACCCCAATAAGACCTCTTACAATATTAAACATAGTACTTGTTAATGTATTTGAAGTTGACGGTTGTTGAGATGACTTGGTGCGTTTGGGGTCGGCAAATCGACAATACCCGTTGTCAGCTACGAGGGCGATCTCGTTGGGTCATTCCAACTTGGGCTTGAACTTCTTGGCGTGTATTTCTTCATCACATGTTCAGCCGTCTTCAGCACTAGGTCCCCCATGGCGAATGTTTGGGGTTTTACAATGGCTTCATACGTCTAGCCCATGTGTTTTTTTTACACTTGAATGTTCGCCTTTGCCTTGTCTCGTCTTTCCTCCATGGCTTCTAGGTCTTTGAAGCGTGTAGCCTGTTCCACCCAAGTGAATAACAAGATCTTGGTAGAGGGTGTCATTACTTATGCGGGTATGGCAGCTTCGCATCCGTGTACCAATGAGAAAGGCGTTTGAGTGGGTGTTTGTTTCGACATTCTGTATGCCAAAAGTGCTAAGGGTAGGAGCTCGTGCCAATTTTCTTAGGCATCGTGAACCATCCTACTAAGGATCCTGAGTAATGTTTTGTTGGTCACCTCCGCTTGCCTATCTCCCTTGGGGTAGTAAGACGAGGATCTATCGTGGCGGATGTTGTACTTCTCCAACAATTAAAATACTACCTTGCTTGTAAATGTGGTGCCATTATCCGATATTATCCTCCTCCTAGTCCCTCCAAATCTACAAATTATGTTTTCCTTGATGAAGTTGTAGACTTATTCCCATATCCCTTTTTTCAATGCAACCGCCTCCACCCACTTGGTGACTGTGACGGTTAATATCCATACGTTCCCCCTAGAGGTAGGTGAGATCGAGCGTATTAAATCACCTTTTCCACGATCGCGCATTGTTCCTTGAGCCCAAGGCACTTGAGTGGGGGATAATCTATCCCTCTTCGTAATAATTCTCTCCTCAAAAGAAAGAAGTGTGAGCTTTTTCTTTTAATTTTGATGGCATCCGCGGGGTCCATGGGTAAAACTCCATCTGCCAGGTAGGCGATGTAGGCTTGTCTCCAATAAGTGGCAACTTCAATGATATCCACCTCTTTCAGGCTTGGTAGGAGTTGGCACTTTGGGGTGGCCTTTTGGAGTGCGAGGGCATCTTCATTCATGTTCGGCCAATAGTACCCCATCCTTTGTAAACGTCTATGTAACAGAGGCCGGTCATGGAGAAAATGTCCTCGTGAAGGCACTAAAGCCTCCCTCAGCCTTCCTCGACACTTATACACCTTGTGAGAACCCCATTCATCCCTCGGTAGAACAATACTCCCTTAAATTGGACAAAATTTTTTAATTCATGATCCCCCATTATATTCCCCTCACTGAGTTATTTTTTGCAAACTCTTATCCTCAATAGCGATTCTATGAAGGTGACATCTGTCTCTATATACCCGCTTTCATCATCTTCTTCTTCTTTGTTTGCCGCGACCTCCGTGATGAAGATGGATCTTCTACCATACTTAGCATGCGGTGGGAATGGATGATCTGTTGAGAAGAGTGCCCCAAAAACGTGTGTAAATACATTTTTAATTTGAAATTAATAAAATTACATTTTTCTTATAATTTTCCTTTTGAATTATTACTGAATAACTTATATAAATATCTGAAAATTCTATATTCATTAATGAAACTATAGTCTTGTATTAGTACGAGATGATTAACATCATAGATAATGAATAAAATAGTCCGTAACATATTAAAGTATGTAACCTTTAATGAATGGTAGCTACTACAATTTGCTAAGCATCTCGAAGAAGTGTGATCTATATCTGAATCGCTGATGTAGATAAACATCTTAGTGAATTTACTTTATATAATTAGATTATATATGACATGACCGATGTGAATTAATATATTTATTAACTTATCGTTTATCATAAAGATTTAATATGCATCAATCTGATGATCATATGTAGGTCAGTCTAAAACCTGAGTAATCATGAACTCCTATACATTTCTACTAGATCTTTTGATTCACTCGTTAATGTTTGTTTCTAAAACAGACTGGTGACTTTTGTTTTGGAGATTCAGTGATATGGATGGCTAGAAACATGTTATTACAAGATTTTGAATCCAAACTTTCCTAACGGATCATATATTTATTCTCTAAAGTGTTAATTCTGGAACTGAATAGTCATTGAGCTCAAATTTATAATACTATTATAAATTGACCAATCACTAGTGAATTAATTATATTTAAGAATCAAAAGGTAATTAAAAAGGTAAAACGATAATTTTGACCAACTCTAATTTATGAACCAATAATTGGAGGACAGAATTACATGAATGATTATATCAATAGACTAAACGAGATTACACTGTAAATATATTCAGTAAATACTAAGAGTGCAATTTCATATTTATAATAGAGTAATAATAGAATTAATAAATAAGATTATTTAATTAAAGAGTTTAATTAATAATCTAATTTATTAGAGCTTAGAATTATGAGTCAATGATATCCGAGCCACCTCTATACTACACAGTCTAGGTTGCAAGGTTGTTAGGATCACGATCCAGATCGTACGATTGTACGATCCTATGATCCTATAAGGGATCAACAATCTGGAGCGTGAGATCGCGATCTGACACTGATCCTGGTACTTTAGTAAATTAGGTGATTTTTGCTTGGGTGGGCTACACTTAGTTAAATTAGGTGATGGGTGGGTCATAAATAGTCCATTAACTTATACGTCATGGGTGGGTTAAACTTAAAGACTACCTTGTTATTTGGAAAGGTGTTGATGATTTGATTTGAACCATCGCCCTAAAGTTTCTATTTAACCATTGAACCAACTATGCTTGTTATAACATAGGTGAACATCTTTAGTATTTAATAAAATATTTGACTATTTTTATGATATTCCAATTTTTTATAACTTATACTTCTTAAAGTTATCAAGATTAGAACGAATTCCGACACCACTATTTTCTTATATTTATATATTAATTTTACTATTGTTACCAACTTATTAAATTTTATCTTATAAAGAAACACTCTCCAACCTAATATATTATAAATTTATAAGAATGATCTTAATATATTTAATCAGTAATTATCTTTACATATTTATTTATTTATCTTTTATAATAGTGATCATTTAACTACTGAACCAACTATACTTATGTAACACAATGAACATATTTTATATTTAATTAAACATTTGATTATTTTTATGATATTTCAAAATATTTATTTTATGAATTCCACTATAAAAAATAGAACGAGTTTCACCACCAATAGTTTATTACATTTAGACATTAATTTTAATATTATTGCAAAATTATTAAATTTTAACTTATAAATCAAACACTCTCACACCTAATGTATTATAATAATGATCTTAACATATTTAATCAATAATTATCTTTACATATTTATTTATCTTTTATAATTTGAAACCTCTTATCTAGGGGATCATATATTGGTTCACAAACTTTTCTCTCTAGAGTAACTTCCACTTTTCTCTAAAATCACCATATGCAACCTCCTTCTTAATTGAAAGTGCTTGAATCCAATAGTCATCTTTTCAAATTTCCTTTGTAGTTTTCTTCACCGAGGAGGTCATCTCATTGCCACTTCTCCGATGATGTCTCTTTTCAAATTTTATAGTTATTTTCATTTTCTATTTTAATATCTTGTTATCCCCTAGATTAAGTTCTATGGTGGTTTTCTTCCATGGATTTAGTTCTATGGTTTTGTTCCCCCTCATATGTGTTAGAGTTTATTTTGTGGTTTTCATGACATCTTAGAACTACAAGGCTCATTGGTACTCAAAGTGGAAGATAACAGTGCTACAAATCGTATGTAAATGTCAGTAGATACAATAAGAAACATATTTTTTTATAAATCATTTATATCTTATCTCTAATTTTATTTTATAATTCTATGAACTTTTGTTGTAACTTTTATAATTCGAGTTTGTATGGGCTAGATATTTTGACTCATCGTATAGAAGATGTTATTTGTAACTTTCACTTTGATGATCAATAAATCTTATTTGTAAAAAAATGGTTCAAATTCGGTGAAATCGAAATTTTGAAAAAAAAGAGTAAAAGGAAAAAGAGGCCGAAAAGGCAAACCAGACAGGATTTGTTGCGAAGATAGGTTCGCTCAACGAACGCTTCAACGGCATTATTTTCTGTACAACGACTCTCTTTCTCTCCTCTCTCTCTCTCTCTCTCTCTTAAAGGTTAGGATTCACATTTCCTCCATTCTTTTTCGTTTGCCTCGCCAATCTCAATCTTCTCCTCTTGCGCAATCTTCATTTAGGGTTCCCCTTTGCTAGGGTTTTGTTAAATTTTGTTTGGTTGTCACTCCTTTTAGATGTTCCGTTCAGATACTTCGTTGAGGTAGAGGAGGTGGAGGAAGAAGAAATTGTGGAAGAAAAAGGAAGGGGTGGTTTTGAGGGTGGGTGATCGAGTCGTCCTCAGGTTGAAGATCTGAGGCTTTTTTCTTTAATTTGCATTTGGAAAATGAGCGCTTCAAGGTTCATAAAATGCGTCACAGTTGGGAATGGAGCTGTGGGCAAGACTTGTCTGCTAATCTCCTACACCAGCAATACCTTCCCCACGGTGAGCCCTGGTTAATTTCCGTCCCAGGAATTTGAGATATTAATTTTTTTTCGTTTTCTTTCAGAATTTGGTGATTCTTGCTGGAATCTTATGCTTTCTTGTTTTTCTTGGTTCGCGGGAAACTTGTAAAGGAAATGGGTATTGTCAAAATTTGTTGGAAGAAGAACTTTTTACTTTTTCTGATCATTGTTTTTATGATGATAGGCTAGGAATCCGTGTATCTCAGTCTTAGTAAAGCAAGAAAGAATTGCGTAAGTCTACGGTATATTTTTGAGTCAAGTAAGAGAAAATTGGGGAAATTTTATGACTTATTAGATAATGTTTGTGCTTCTGCACCATATATTTTATCCTATTTGTGTGGGAATTATGCATCGTATCATGATCAGCGCAATGGTTTTGGCAGGGTAATAGAAATTGTCCCATTTCATATCATATGGATGAAGTTGGTTTATACAAGTATTTATGTTGTAAGAGTGTTAGGCTGTAGCCCATGATCCTGTTATATGGGGTTTTGACTTATCTGATTAATACATCCTTCTTTTACTGATAAAAACATTTCCTGTCGGAAATGTTTTTTAATTAGTACAAAATCTAGTTCTCACCCTGTCTAACTTTGTTCTTGTTTATCTTTTTCTTTTTCTGTCATCATAAGATATTGAAATACCAATTTGAAATCTTGATGTCTTGTTACTATTCAGAAATTATTGTTAGATTTGTGATTTGGATATTTCCTTAACCATATATTTCTCCTTATTTGTATGGATTTTTCGGATGTTTCTGTTTTCTCTTTTAATAAGATTCCTTTATGATAGATTTTATTTGCATTTTTTTTCTTGTCAACGTGTATCACTTGTGATATTTATTTGCACATTTGTTGCAAGCAGGATTATATACCAATTGTTTTCGACAATTTCAGTGCAAATGTGGTGTGAACGGAAGCACTGTCAAGTTGGGGTTGTGGGATACTGCTGGTATATAGACTTTTCTTCTATTGGGAGAGGCGTTATGTAAATTATCTATTTCCTGGGTTTGAATTTGGTTTTCCGTTTTTCCGTGAAACAGGACAGGAGGAATATAATAGATTAAGGCCTTTGAGTTTCTGTGGGGCTGATGTTTTCATTCTGGCATTTTCTCTCATTAGCAAGGCTAGCTATGAAAATGTTTCAAAGAAGGTATTGTACGCGAAATTCTCTGTTTTTCTTTTTGAGTGATAAGATCCCATTTCTTCATGAACTCTGGATAAGATGTTGATGTATATCAGTCTTTTTGGTTTTGCCTCCAGCGTATCCCACATGGCCCACCGCCGGGGAGACCTGTTGGTGCCCACACACCCACCGTCGGGGGTTGCCGGCGGCGACGACATAAACCCGTTGCCAGAGGTCGCCGACGGTGATACCCATACACCCGCCGTCGAAGGTTACTGACGGCGGGCGTCATGAGTCACATGACCCGTCGATGGCGGGTAGTTTCCTTCAGGGGTCCTTTCGCGTGATGTGAGTTTAGCGGCTGTGAGTTTGTCATCCGGTTACTCGATGTCACAAAGACACAACTAGTTGTGAGTATGATTATGTTTTAAGTGTGTGACCATGTTTTAGGCCTGGTCACGTGATCTCCATGTGGTTGTAAATGATGGGTCTGTGGTCCCCACTTGACACAATCTATATAAATGGGTCCCTAGTGTCATTATGTGGACATAAATCCTCACACTTCCTGAGATCCAAACACCAGAGAATATTCTTCCATTGAAGTTCTCACCTACCAAGTAAAGGCATTTGTCACCTTCCGGCGGCTGCCTAATGTTGCTTGTCCTTCACCCATCCGGTCACACATCTCTCACGTTCTTAGACTTACTTATCATAGACCAGGTCATTCGAATCACACATTACCCAAAATCCCTTAAACATTTTGTGACTCCACTATCTACTTTTTCTTTTACTATGGCTGGACGTGGTAGAATCACCAGAGCTTCTTCCCATTTGTAAGGAGACAATGCCAATCTGTCGATGGAGAACCATGATTTGGAAGAGACCACTTCCAGGGAGGTGCCCAACTTCGCCGCTGTTGCATTACCACCATGACTACGGTAGAACAGACCAATGCTATCAGGGATATATAGGCTTTTAACGCTGAGATCCGTAACCTTTTGGGTACGCTAACCGCTCTCCTCGTGCCCACCCAAAACCCTCCTCCAGCATCACCTGTCGTTCATGTTATCTTGCCCAACACGACGAATCTGGTAGACACTGGGAGGTTCATCCAACCTACGCATGGGGTTCGTCTAGTTCCGGGATGGTGAAGAGTGACCAGAATGTGGGTCACTCAAGCAACCTTGCAAATGTCATCATCCCACCAACAACCTTCCCAACAGCTTTCACACGTACCACGACGACGCACAAGGACCCGGTCAATGGCGTTGACCCTGGCCCTTTATTCATGAAGGAGGCTTTGTAGAAAGTGCTAGAGAGCATATTGCATGTTTTATTGATGACTTGGGTCCGCATGGATGCGACGAGTCCATGAGGCTGAGAGAGTTCTCGAAGTCACTAACTTGGCACCAGAATCAATCTCGAGTTGGCCACACATGGTCTCTGGCAAGGTTGCAGGATCGCGATCCGCGTCGGACGATCCTATAAGAGGTCAGCGATTCAGATCTTGTGGATAATAATTTTTCGGTAGTATCATTTCAGAATCATGATCGGGATCGTCGAATCGCATGGGATCACGATCTGGCACCGATCTTGGCTCTTAAGTAAAGCAGACGATTTTTTCCTTTT
This sequence comes from Datisca glomerata, assembly GCA_003255025.1. NCBI lineage: Eukaryota > Viridiplantae > Streptophyta > Magnoliopsida > Cucurbitales > Datiscaceae > Datisca > Datisca glomerata. Next base: position 639,530 of record QANY01007567.1, on the reverse strand, counting down.
TATTAGAAAAAAGTGTTGAGGGTGGGATTTGAACCATTGCCTAAAGGTTCAAACATGACCATTTAACCACTCAACTATGCTTATTTATAAAACTGAACATCTTTATTATTTAATTAAACTGTTGACTATTTATAAATTATGTCAGACGGTTCAAGGACAAATCCCTCGATTACCATGAAGAATGGAAAGAGGAGGCATTCGTGATGATGTGCATCTATGGGATGCTGAGTGAGTACAGGACACATATGGAGAACCTTGACATCACGACGTTCTCCCGCCTCAACATAGATGCTCAACGCACCAACACTTCGGTACCCAAGCCGAAAGCCGTAGAGTAGGGTAAGTGTGGGGGGTGTGCATGGAAACCCGCGAAGTACACACCCCAAATGGCTATGGCGCTATCCCAAGAACGGGGTGCTAAATGGAGCAGAAGCAAAATGGATGCTCCATCGCCTTTCCCCTGCCCCATGGATAAAGTAGAGGCGCTTTTGGGTGCCTGGGTAAAAGGCAAGGTCATAAGGAGACCTTAGGTGGATAGGTTGCCCACTAGAGAGGAGAGAGCGGTACTGTACCTTCCATCGGGACACCTCCCACACAACGAAGGACTACAGTACTTTGAAAATGATCTTCCACGATAAGCTCAAGAATTGGGAGATCTTTACGGAAGACATGGAGGCCGTGGGGGATCATGTTGGAAATCAAGGCACGCGCAACGGATGCTGTTTAGTTAAAAAAATTATCGATCAGAAAAAAATTGCAAAGCCATATAGGTTCCAAAAATAAATTTTTATGAAAAAATAATTTTCTCATCGGATCCATTATATGTCTATACGTTAAATCATAGACATATAAAGAAATGAATTATACTTCTTGTAGTCTATCAAGCGTCCTCGCTAACAACGATCTTGAGAGTCCACGAACAGGGGACTCTGAGATTCACATCAAGATTTTCTAAACCAATCCTCGAACACACGAGAACGTATACATAGGGCACGTAGAACGTGGGTGGGCACGTTGAACACTTTTTTGTCTCTAGTAGTACTCAACAGATGAGGTCTAGAGATTTGAAGAAAGACTTTTTAAGACAGCTCTGAGAGAGAATTGAAGAATTCACAGAGCCTTTGATTGACAATTAATCACAGAAATTGCTTTTTTTTAATCAGGCCGAGAGAATAATATATATATATATATATATATATTGTATTAAAGTAAATAGGTCCATGAGATAAACTAGTCTCTATGGCTCCCATAAGGGAAGCTTTCCAGTTCAGACACCTACCATCTCTAAGGGTGCATTGTATGCTGGTGTTCTGTCCTAACAGAGTTAGGGGTTTTAATGCTATTTGCACTAATCCTATATGCACATATTTATATTTTTGCATGAATGGATATAAATCATGCAAATGCAACAGATATAAAACATCATCATTATGCTGTAATGGAATGACATATTCAAATGTTTTAATGATTTTACAGCTAGTGAAATCAAAGGTTTCAATTTTATATATTGTGTCAGGTTTTACCTTAGGTATAGTCCATTTATCTAAGGCTTCTTTTACATCTTGATATGCAATTAATTCAGTTACCTCAGAGGTGGAGGCTACAGTATTTGCTACGGATTGTATAGATGCAGAACTGAGTTCAGACATGTGTGTGTGTGTGACCATGTATGCTTAATATAAAAAGGATATAAACAGTACTATAACCAAGACTAATCATGGCTCTGATACCAACTTGGGCTGGCCAACACGCACCCATCATGTGAGGAGGCAAAACACTGTAGGTTCAGTCAGATCATATAACAAAATAACTTACACTGAGCACGTCTGTCAATGTTTTACAGGGGTCAACGGTCTTAACGCAATCTCTGCTCAACAGACCTTACCCATACGCGACTTGGGTGACGTCCCACTCAGTGTTCATTGATTGTTTCCTGACCTTACTGTAGTACAGTGAGTACTTCCTCAACCATAACAGATACATATTGGGTGTCTCAGGCTAGCAACAGGATCATGATTAGTAGAGTTTATAGTCATGGTTATATACGGTTTACATTAATACATACATGGTCTCATGAACAGATGATATGGGGAAGAAGGAACTTACGGTAAGGGAGCACTGGTGCTCCTGGTGACAACAATGTGATATGTGCAGGTGTGAGCAGATCAGAAATAGGAGAGGAATGAGAGAGAGAGAGGGTAAGGCAATCTTAAGAGCTCAGCACATGAGCAGTCTATTTCACATTAAAGAAAAGCTTCGTTCCCTCAACAAGGGTGAGAGATCCCTTTTATAATACAGAAGTAGGTTAACTAGAGTACACTCGTAGATAAAAAGTAACTTAACTTAAGCTAAAAGTAACTATACAACAGTAGTCTATGCTTTAATAATTACATAACATAGAGTGGCGTGCTAAGCATCGTCCACGTGTTCGGATGTGAGAGAAGTACTGTAGAATCCTTTGTCTGCTACTGTTTGTGTCGGACAGCTAAGAGAGTTACTGTAGAACCCTTTGTCTGTTACTGTTGTATGTAGGACAGCTCATCAGATAGGCTTAGTGGAGTTTGCCTTTCCCTTTCTGGTCTTTGTCCTTTTTGAGCTGGTCAGAAATGATTGCGGCTAAGGAATCCCAGAAGTCAGCAATTGTAGGCTCTGGTGGGTCCTCTGTATTTGTCAGGTCTGGTGTCAAGTCTGATATGTCATCCTTGGGGTCTTGGCTCTCGCCAGCAAGGATGCTCAAAGCATTATGTTGACTGATGTCCAGACTGAGATCAATGATGGCAGGAGGAGGTGATATGGATAATGGTCTTGGTGGACTTGGATTGGTACTGGACGTGGCCATAGAGGTTGTGTCAGAACCAAAAACATGAAGGAATTGGTTTTTGACAAAGGCCATGGTTTTAACAGCTAATTCTTGTTCACTAATGTGGGGAAATTGCTGTTTAAGCAGGTTTTGAGCATTTAGGAAAGGGTTGCTCGTTGGTTCTGGTACAGATTTATAAATGGATTCATAACATGCTTGGGCATGGGTTTTGATGAGTTTAATTAATTCTGGTATGTGGGGATTCATACCTTTGTCCCACCATTTAGTCCAAAAGATACGTTTTAAGACAGGTATATCATTCTGGTATTCACATTTCAGATCCCATTTCCGTATCCATGGGATGTTAAATCGGATGATAAAATATATCCAGGCTTTGGAGACAGTACTATTTTTCTGGAAAAGGGCATATTGGGAATGCCACTCTTTAAATTCAGCTTTTAAAATTTCTGGTAAAGTTTCAAAGGTAATACCAAATTTATCCCACCAAAGGAGGAACCAGTTTGGTAATCCTGTGTCTAATACTTCAGGGCAAATACGGATAAACCATGTATGGTTTCTTATCGGGTTTTGATAATAAAATGTATTGGTAAATGATTCAATATAATCCCAATAACTGTATTTAATTGTTTTCTGGTGTATTTCCATTGTTTTGGTAGTATGAGGATGTAAACCCCATTGATTAATGGAAATAAAATTGCGGATGACAGCCTTACTAGAAGTAATTGGGCTAGTGTTTCGGTTCGAGTCATGGAAAGTATGTCTAATTTCCATGCTTCCAGATTGAACTACTATAGCCTCATATATATATCTATAGTGTTCAAACCTGGTTGGATACTGTTGTTTGGAGAGATACCGGCTTTTTATCTCCCATGGATCTTCCATCCATTTCTCATCATTCGGTTCGATAATGATGATTAGTTCCTCAGCAATTCTGTTAAGTATATACTGTTCAGGTGTTAAGAGGACTTCTTTTGTACTCTTACGAGTAGCCTCTTGAACACTGGGGAATTCTGAAGGCCAGAAAATCCCATCATTCGGATCTTGCAGATTGATTCTGCCACGTCCGCGCCCATGAGAGCTACGGCCTCGTGATTGAATTTTTCCTGTAAATATTCACGGATTAGAAAATCAGGAAGAGAATTCTGTTCACCCTTAATATATTCAATATCAAAATCAAAGATAGATAAGATGCTTTGCCATGATGCAAATATTTGTTTCGATGCAAGATTTTGAACATTTTTTTTGAAAATCTGTTTTGCAGCAGAGCAATCAACACGGATAAGGAAATGTTGATTTAAAAGATCATCTTGAAATTTTTTAATACACATTTCACAATTGCTAAACATTCTTGTTTAATTGTGGGATAATTCTTTGCTGGTCCTTTCCAGGTACCAGAGGTGAATCTTAATAATTCTTCTTTATGAGTTTGGGGATTTAACTGTTTTAAAATACCTCCATACCCTAGGTTAGAGGCATCAGTTTCTACTATTTTATTCCATGTCGGGTGTGGTAAAGCTAAACAATGTAATTGTTGAATTTTAGCTTTAATATGCTTAACTGCTAAGGTAAGATCTGATGTCCAATGTATAGGTTTCTTTTGGAGTCTCTGATTTAATAGGGCAGTATCCTGAGCTAATTGAGGATAAAAGTCACGGATATAGTTCAGACTTCCTAGAAAACGTTGTAATTGAGTTTTGTCTTTTATTTCATCTGGAAATTTAGATGCAAAATCTATACTACGGTTAATAGGGATAATAGTGCCATTTGAAATGTTATGACCTAAGAATCTAACTGTTGTTTGAAATAATTTCATTTTAGGAGCAGATAATACTAAACCATTTCTAATAATCACATGCTTAAAAATATTAAGATGTTTAAAATGCTGATCTATGGATGATGAGAAAATTAAGACATCATCAATATAACAGATAATGAATGCAGTGTAAGTATTAAAAATATCATTCATGATATGTTGGAATTCAGATGGACCATTTTTAACACCAAATGGTAAAACATTCCATTCAAAATGGCCAAAAGGTACAGTAAAGACAGTTTTATACCTGTCAGCTTCAGCTATTTGAATTTGCCAGAATCCAGATTTCAGATCAAATTTTGAAAAGATCACAGAATCATAAAGTCTATCTAATAGATCTTTTTTATTCGGAATTGGATATCTAATCCATTGTAAGGCATCATTTAATGGTTTATAGTTGATCACTAATCTAGGTGATCCTATTTCTATCTCAGCATTTTTGTTTACATAGAAACCAGTACAACTCCAAGTAGATTTACTGGGTCTAATTAATTTCTTTGTTAATAAAGATTCAATGTCAGTTTTGCAGAGTTCTAAATATTCCTTTTTCATTTGGCTAGGTCTGGATTTGGTAGGAATATTATTCTCATTGAAGTCAGGCTGATATGACAAAGAGATGATGTGTTTCTTTCTATCCCAAAAAGCATTTGGAATATCACTACAAGTTTCAGATTGGAATTCATGAAGAATAATATGAATTCTCTTTTGTATTGCTGGTTGTTGAATACGTTGGTCAACAGTTAAGAAGTGTATTTCTTTCTGTAATAAATTAATCTGATTGGTCTTATTATCAATCAGATGTCTGATGATATCTACTTCCTTTGTATACGGTTTGGTAATGAATTCAAAGGAAATGTCAACTGTATCAACAACTGTATGGATACCAGAGGTATCAATTCTGGTAATAGACATAATAGAATTGAGAAAAAGATTGCCTAATATAATACTTTGTGTCATATTCTTTATGAGCACAAATGAGGCAGGTATGCAAACTCCCTGTTTGCAGATAAGTGCTTCTGGTATTTTGTATTGAATTCTCATAGAATTCCCACTGGCGCTTGTGAGAGATTGAGTGGTTGTATGAAAATATTTTAAAGGGATTAATTTTTCATGAATACAGTTCATATCAACACCACTATCTACTAAGACAACGACGTCAGTAATGAGGAAATCATGTTTGATTACCAAGGTAATCTTTGTATACCATTTCTGAAAAGTTACCTGGTTAAGAAGGAAGAGATACACATTATTTTCTTTTGCTGATCTGGTGAGATCTGACAAGTCTGATCTGGGAAAGTCAAAGTTTGACTTTGACTTTGACTAGGAGATGACTGATCTGGTGAAGTCAAAGGTTGACTTTGACTTTGACCTGGCTGATCTGGTGAAGGTAGATCTGGTGAAGGCAGATCTGGGAAGACTACAGAGGCTTGCCCTTTGGCTGTAGACTGTTTAAAGAGATTTAGCTCGTGATAAAAGATTTGATATGCAGTTTTTAACTGCTGGATGTCAGATTTAATAATATTAATCTCCATTTTCAGATCATATATTGTTACGGGTTTCTGAGGTATATATTCCTGTTGAATGCGGTTTAATAATTCTTTCATACTGTAATTTTCTACAGGTTTGATCTCAGGAGTGGAATATTCTTTGTAGCAAGTTTCTAAAAACTTGAGTTTCATTTCTGGATCAGTAATTTGATCAGCTGTGGTAAGAAGAGATCGTTGAGTGTCAGTTAAAATATTTAGACCTGGTCCTTTCAGATCTAAACCATTCATCTCAACTATTGCCTTCCAATAATTGGTTTCTGTTATGGCATTGCAGTTCTTAGAGCTGCAGCAAGGTTGATCAGGTTGTTCAGATGTGACAGAAGAATCAGATTCAGATGCAGAAATATATGCAACGTTATCATCTGAATTGGTAGTAGAACTGTCTTCAGAGAGGCAGTTCAGAATCTTTTGTTGAGTTTCTTCATCGAGAGCTAACTCATGAAGTTTTCTTTTGAATTTAGATCGGCATTTGTTGGCAAAATGTCCAGTTAAGCCACACTTATAACAAATGGCTTTGACTTTGCTGTTATGAGACTTCTGATGTGGTGGAGGTCTATATTTGGGTTCTTTATGTCTGAATTTCTTTTTGGAAAAGTATTTTTTATGCGGTTTAGGATGTTTTGAGGAAATCTTAGGAGGTTTGGATGAAGAAGAAGTGGTTGGATAATGAATTTTCGTATCATAGGCAAATTGATCACAAAATTCACCTAATTCTTTTCTGTTGTCCAGATTCTGATTCTTCATCATATGTTGAAGTTTCATATCACTGCATAAGCCTAGTCCTTCTTCTATTACTAGGGCAATGAGATGTCCATAAGTATATTGATCATAAGGAATATCCATTTGATCATGCTTATCTCGGAGTTTTCTTCTTAGTCTTTCAGCAAAAAGACTTGGGAGGCCATCAATGAACTTTGTCTTCCAATGTTCATTGTTTGCATCACTTCTCTGCATGACTTTCATAAGAAAGACATCTTTATACCATCTGAAGTGAGTCAGAGAAGGGCATCTCAGGTTTTGAAGAAGTTCTATGTGTCTATCAGTATTGACAATTCCTAGGCCAAGGAAATGGTGAATAATGGATTGGGTCAGGGTGTAACAGGCATCTTCAGTTCTGGTGTGAGTACTAGTAATTGGGTCAATATGAATTTTGAAAGAGTCTAAGATTTCTTAGCGTTGACTTTCAGTGAGACAATTGTCCCACCAGCCTTTCAGTATTCCTGTGAAACCATTGACCAGGAATCTGCAGATCCGGTGATCCGTATTATCATTCTGTTTACAAACAGAAGAATACATAATCATTTGATGAATGGTCTCGAAGACCTGATATTCTGTTTTACCATCTATGTTCCATTCGTAGATGGTTTTACCATGGTAAGATTTTTGAGAATGAAGAAAGTCTTCTTCATATAGAATATCTTGGAGAGTAGGTCTGGGATAATAATACCTACTTGGTTCAGTTAAAGCCATACGGGTAGTAGGTCTTTTGGAATAGTTAGAAGAGAGTTTATTGATGGCATCATCAAAATTCTTCTGAATATCTAAGATTTGAGAGAGGGAATATTCCGGTTCATCAGGATTAGGTAGATCATCCTGATTCATCATATTCAACTGTCCTGAAGATGATTCAGGTGTGGTCTTATCAGGTGTTGAGATCTTTAAATTCTTGATCTTGTCCATTATGGTTTCCTTAACAATATCCTGATGGTTGGTTTTATCTGGCACCTCAGTATAGGGGTTAATGACCAATGGTTTTTGGTTACCTTGTCTTGGGGCCAGTTCTAAGGATAAAGGTGGTGGATGTATAGCATGGTAAGTTCTACCAGTAGTGGTAATCCAAGTTTTCTGTATATTGGTAAGAACTTGTAATTGTTGGTCATCTTTAATTTTAACTCTTTGAGTGAGCTGGTAATACCATTCAGGAAAAGATTAAAGGGATTGATTCTGTTCTAATTGGAAGTAGTACAGGTTCTTAAGATCTAAGAGCTGTTGAGGATTATGGTTGGTGAAATACCAATCTCGGAAATCCTTATATTTTGGTTGCATAAAATTCTGGTGAAGACTTTGTCTTAACATGCTATTGGGTGTAAAATCCATTTAAATGTGGAATTGCATGTCACTTTCGGTTGGGCTCAGAGGCCTTCTGTTTATGGTGGATTCATAAACACCATGAGGAATCTGATTTTCGCTGATGTGAATTTCTCAGATTGTATGTAGGACAGCTCATCAGATAGGCTTAGTGGAGTTTGCCTTTCCCTTTCCTCCTCCTGAAAAATTCTAGTTCCAACTCTGAATCCTCAGTAGGATCAAGTCACCCAATCAAAAATAAAAAGAGTCAATCTCCACCTTAAAAATCAAAGGGAAAATCTCATGTTTGGTCTCTTCCCCGATGGGCCCATGATCCCTTCCAAGATTCTCAAGACCCTTTTAAGGATGTGGACCTTAGTGAAGATGAAGATGAATAGTTTCATTATTTACAAAATGCCAATAAGATATTTAAGCAATCATGATCAAAAGCACAATGCAATGACCATCATGCCCTTCAACACAATCAAAGGACGAGATCAGGATAACAATCATCCACCAACAGTCTCAACCAATCATGACGACTAGGGCTTCGTCTACTAAAGATTCTTTGTAATTTGTCTCTTTGTAATCATTGTACTTTTTACTATTCTTAGTCAAAAGTAGAAATGTAAAATGTTTTTACTTTTGTAGAATAGAATAGTTCAGGTAAGTGATGAGTTCCCGGTGAACTCCACTTTCCTTAGCTATAAATAGGTAGCCTCTCCCATTTGTGAATCAGAACTCGTTTTACAACTCTGACAATTTGAGAGCTAAAACCTGTTTTGTGAAACAAAGCTTTCTTCTTCTACTCCTCTTTTGTAAATCTTTTCTTCTTTTTTCTTCAACGTAAATTAGTGAGCGGGAGCACTAGTTTATTGTTGTAAATAAACTCTGTTTGTGTAAGTTTTTAATCTTACACCCGAATACAGTAACTATTTTTACTATTCATCAATACAGTTTTTACTGTTTATCTTCTTGCCTCTTAATACCCCATCTTAAATACTGTTTAATTCCGCGCCTTTTGGTATCAGAGCCAGGTTGGTGGGGATAATTACTGTTCATTAACTGTTCATTATCCCCATTAGGTTTTTACTATTTATCTTCTTACCTCTTAATACCCCCTCTTAAATACTGTTTAATTCCTCGCCTTTTACAGTAATTATCCCCACCAGGTTTTTACTGTTTATCTTCTTGCCTCTTAATACCCCCTCTTGAATACTATTTAATTTCGCGCCTTTTGGTATCAAAGCCAAACCTGGGGGGATAATTACTGTTCATTAACTATTTCTACTTCAATATCTGCTTAATTAAACTGTTCACCGTCTATTATGGCTGGTTATTGATAACATTGTTTACTTATTTGCTTACATGAATAATTGCTTATAAATAATCTTACTCTCCGCCCAAGTGACTGGTTATTCTTACAATTGATTATTTCTCTGTATTATTTGTTTACCTAATCTGTGAATCTGTTTATCTGAGGCTGACGTATCAGCTTCTATTTGGTTAAGCTTCAGGGACCTAGGTAAGACCTCTTAAATACATGAATCCCGAGGGTAGGGTGGTTGTAGAGGCGAAAGGGAGAAGAGTGAAGCCTAATAGGAGGTTGTAGAAGTCACCACAAGGTTATTAACAAAAAATACAATATGAAATTCTCGATAATAAGAATAATTTAGTTATTTGGAGCAATGAGTGGGTTATCTAGAAGTAGTTCTTCTAGTAGCATTATGTTTATAATATCTTCAATATCCAACATAGTGGATGATGAATATTTTGAATTTGCAGATGATCAAGTAGATCATAAATATTTTGAAGACCCATCAGATGATCCGAATGATCATTTTGAATACCTTTCAGATGATCAAGAAAATCATTCTGAAGACTTTAATCAAGTAAATGATAGGGTATGGAACATACCCAATAAAAATAAGAATTCCAATTCTAAATTATCCTTTAAGATTCAAATAGAGTAAGAATTAAAAAATTTAAAAATTAAAGGTCTAGAACCTAAAGGAATAAGTGTCCAAGAAACTCAGACAAACTTTAATAATAAACAATCTAATAAAATTAATTACCAATCTTTTAATTCTAAAAAGTTAGGGAGTATAACCAGTCTAGTACCCCTAAGAGTTCCTTTTCTGGATTATCTATTAATAATGATCAAGATTTTAGGATTAAAGAATCAAAACAAAAATTAAAAGATTATAAAAATTTAAATCCAAATATTTTGTAGTAAGAATACAAACAAGATTGGGCAAGTTTAAATAAACACAATGATGACCCAGCCAATCTTACTAGACGTAATAGGTTCAAAGATTCGTATAATATGGATCAAAGAAAAATCATACTTGCTGAATGGAAGACATTCATGCAAAATATAAAGTTAACATATTTTTCCTTGATTATATCGAAGATATTTATGAGAAAACTATTAAAATAATTCCCAAATCTAAATGGGTCAAGGAAGACTCTAGTTCGTAACTGTCAGTCATCCACCACCTGAAAAAATCCTAATTAATCATAAAACTTCTCAATCTAATAAAGATTTCATTAAACCTTTCCAACTTCATTATGAGAAAACTCATGATGAAGAAATACTTAGACAGTTAAAATCTTTAAGAGACAATGTCTCAGAATCAGATAACCATAGGTTAAAATCAACCTATGAGCCATCCATAATTCATAATTCTTCAAAACATAAAATTAAAGAATCTTATAGGTCAGAATCCTATGAACCTTCAAATAGTATTAAGGAATCATCCAAAGATTTAGAAATTAAATCATCTGTCAATGTTAGTAACCATGACAGTATCTTTAAATTAAAAATTCATAGGTTAGAACCCACCTATAAATATTCCATAATTAATGAATCTTCAAATATTAAAGAAACATTAAAGAATTTAAAAACTAATGAATCATCTTATTCTGGTATGGTTGATAATCAAAATAATTGTTCAGAATTTGAAAACCTTACTAATAATAAACTTCAAGAATTAGATGGCAGTACTTCAAAGTTAGAAAACCATAGGCTAGAATCAACCTATGAATCTTTCACAATTAATGAATTTTCAAATGTTAACAAAGTTGAAAAAACATTAAAATGTTTTGAAACTAAAAAAATCATCCTATGAGGACATTAACCATAGAAATTCTTTAATCACTGTTTCTCCTTTCAAGATTTCAAAGGAAGAAGAATCAAATAAAAAATTAGTTGAACAACTCAATTACATCAATCAAAGTCTAATTACAATAGGTAAGCAATTAGAAAAAATTGAAAATAAAGTTGATGATAAACCTGAATCTAGTGAAACTCTAGAAGAAAAATCTTTAATAAATCTTTCGGACAAAACCACTCCAAATATGGTTCCCCTCAATAAACAGATTGATAAATTACTTCATGAATTAAAACTAATAAATCAAGATAATATTTTAGATCCAGAAAGCCATAGGTCAGAGTCCACCTATGATTCGTCTACAATGAGTGAATCTTCAAACATTAGTAATATTGAAGAATTAATAAAAAATTTAGAATCATTTGAAATTAAATCTAAAATTAAATGTGAAAAGATTATTAATAATATACCTCATGAATTAAAGGTATTTAATCAACACAATAATTTAGATTTAGAAAATCATAGGTTAGAATCCACCTATGAATCATCCACGATAAGTGAATCTTCAAACATTCATAATATTGAAGAATCATATAGAAATTAATAAATTAATAAATTAGAAAGGAAATGGCCTAAAAAGCCTATTCCTCTTGATATTCAAATTTCTGAAAATTCATTAGTTAACCAATTTTCTGTTTCTACAGATAAATTACACGTATGGAATATTGATGGACTTTCTAAGGAAGAAGTTCTCAATAAATTTCAACACATGACTATGATAACTATAAGAATACAAAAGAATCTTTGTATTCTGCCAATATACATATCAAATATGAAATACCCAAAGTTCATAATTGTCAAGACAATGTATGTTTTAAAACATCATTCGTCTTAGTAAAAAATATGATTGATAAAACAATTATAGGTTTATCATTCATTTCTTTGTTGTGTCCTTTTACAATAGAGTATGATGAAATAATTACTTATCCTATGGATGAACCTATTAAATTGAAATTTGTTTCTTTTTCTGTTTTTAAATCCAAAAGGATTGAGGAACATCTTCAAGATACTGTTTTTCAAGAACGAATCTTTGAACAAAGAATTTTTAGTTTAGTAATCAATTACAAGCCCCTTAACAATATTTTGGAATGGATAAAATATCCAATAAACAAAAGGGACTTAATCAATAATTTAGAGAAACTGTTGCATTCTCTAAGTTTGACATAAAATATGGATTTTGGAAAATCCAGATAAATAAGATTGATAAATACAAAATTATATTTGTTCATTATAAATGGAAAATAATACTATTTGATCTTAAATTTGTTCCAAGTAAATTTCAGAATATAATGATAGAATTCTTTAATCAATTCTTAATTGGCTGCATTTTTAGTAAACAATACTGGTTGAAATTCTTGATTGTTTACATTAATAACATTTCCTTTAAATATAACAAACAATACTGAAAATACTTTGAATTATTTGCCAAGATAATACTTTCAATCAAATAGATTTCTAGAATTTAAAATTAATCCCATGCAATTTGCCTTATTAAATCAAAAATTTATTTTAATTAATTATGAATCTTTAAAATATGTTTCGAGATTCCTCCCAAATAAAGTTTTGCCAGGTAACAATCTATTTATAACAATTTTGATTTCAATATTTAATTTATATAATGTATTAATAATTAAATTCATGATCCCCTTACTTGTAATCTTTTGCAGGAAACCATACCAAGATTCTGCAATAGGACACTTTGAGAAACCTGGCCTATTAGAATATGTGAAGGTAAATGCCATAGTATTTAATCAAAATTATTTTAAAATCAAGAAGTCAATAGCAAAACGATCGCTTTTTGTCCAAAACTTCTATCTATTAATTATGGTCATAATGGATTGGAATACCCAACAAATGACTGGATGACTGGATTGATGAATTGGATGAAATTTTAGAACATGCTGGGTTGAAGTATGACTTCAATACAACATTAATTCAATGGTATAAGAAAAGTATGAAAATAGGTTTTTGCAAAAATAATGAAATCTGTTATAATGAAATTTTAACTAAAAATCTATTAAGACAAGTAAATTCTGAAATTGAATTTTCAAATAAGACAATAAAAGAGTTTTTGGTACTAAAAAGAACTTTCTTCATCATGTCTAATGAATGTCAAAACTGTCGTAAGCATGCTGTGAAATTCTTGATAAAAGGAATCAATATCACTTTCTCAAAATATGTGATAAATGTTTCAAAAATAGAAGAGTCTTCGACTCAACAATTGGCCCTTAAGGCCTAAATCAAAGATGAGTCTTCTAATCCTAACAAAGCCCAATCAACAATGCTTGGATCCAAAAGACTCAATCGCTAATCAACCAACCATTTTGACCCATTCTCAATATCCTTCGATGCCCAATTAATTTCAAAATATAAGAATTCATCATTTGATTTCCAAAAAATGTCCAGTAAAATTCTCTTTCATATTGAGCCTCTATTTGCTCATTTGAAGGATCCTAGCCAAATTGTCAAAGCCCATTTCATTCCTAAATTCCACTATGTCCGTGGACATGATAACAAAACCTTTAGTTTCTACAGAGACATCCTCTTTGAAACAGAATCTATAAAAATTAGCCCAATAAAAAATCCTGAAGAAAGAATCATTTACTATTCTTTCTTTATCCTCAGAATCATAACTATGGAGGATTGGAGAATCCATCCTTCAAATTTCAAAACAATTTTAAACAAAAAACAATATAATTATTTTGACTATATTGATGCATAGCACAATATTTTCTTGCATCAGAATAGTGATTTCTCCCATTTTTTATTTTTAAATTTTGACAACAATTGCAAAATTGATTTCCTAAGATGGTTCTTAAAATAGTGGTCCATTCATGGTCTTGCCTTAGAACAGTTTCCAATTGAGTTACAACAATGGTTCAAAATATTTTTAAAGGTTTACAATCCCTCACCAATTGAGGTTTTATTTCCCCAAATACTTTGTTTTTCAATAAAATACAAAATACCTTGGATTTTGAAATGGCAACACTCGATTGAAAAATGAATTTTCACCAGAGAATATTATGTTAAATTGTGAGATAAGTTGAATACCCAAAAAATTATTGCATTTAACAATTATAAATTTGCAAGTATCCATCTCAATATGAGACTTACAAATCCTTTCATCCAAGCTTCATTAAAAATTAATGAGCCAATTGACCTAACTCCACAAATAAAATTATCTAATCCAAATTCTTCCGAACCCAAATCAAAGTCCAAATGTAAACCCTTTCCAAAGGATAAGTCAAGTGACACAACTCCAAAGTCTAAATTAAAGAAAAAATTACTCCAAGAAATACTTCTCCTTTTGGAGAAAAATACTGAATCTGACTCTGAATCACCTTCAGAATCAAGTTCCTAAACAAAAGGAATCCAGGAAAGCTACTCTTCAGCAATTGGAGGACCCATCCAATAATGATGATCTCAGTAATAATTCTGATGAAATAAGTAGAGAATTTATCTTTGGCAGACTACTAATCTTTGAATAAAGGTATTTGATGAATCATGAAGGCACTTTGACCCAATGCAACAGTCATGATGATCTCCAAGAAAAACAATAATCAATAATCATAAACACAAGAGTCCTAAACAACAATTGTCAAGGACCAAAGTATACAGTATCAATGAATTTCAAAAACAGCAACAATGACTTCCAAGGATGAAGGCATAAAAACCGAGATAGCTATTATCAAGGGATCCAATGTGCAACAGTCTCAATGACATTTCAACCACAAGCAATCACGACAGAGTAATTATGAAGACACGAAGACCGAGATAATAATTATCGACGGATCTTTACATTTTTTTTCTTTTGTAATTATTGTACTAAGTTGTCAAATAATTAGGCAACTATTCATGCTTTTTACTATTTGTGGAGCTATGTCAATTGGCTCATTAATTTTAATGGAGCTCGGATGAAAGGATTTGCAAGTCTCATATTGGGATGGATACTTGCAAATTCATAATTGATGGATGCAATAATTTTCTGGGTATTCAACTTATCCCACCATTTAACATAATATTCTCTGTTGAAAATTCCTTTGTCAATCGAGTATTGTCATTTCAAAATTCAAGGTATTTTGTATTTTATTGAAAACAAAGTATTTGAGGAAATAAAACCTCAATTGGTGAGGGCTTGTAAACCTTTAAAAATAAATTGAAACATTGTTGTAAATTAATTGGAAAATGTTCTAAGGTAAAACCATGAATGGACCACCATTTTAAGAACGAGCTTGGTAATTGATTTTGAAGTTCTTATCAAAACTTAAAAACCAAAAGTGAGAGAAATCACTATTTTGATGCAAGAAAATATTGTGCCATGCATCAATGTAGTCAAAATAATTATATTGTTTTCTATCTAAAATTGTTTTGAAACTTGAAGGATGGATTTTCCAATCCTCCATAGTTATGATTCTGAGGATAGAGAAAGAATGGTAAATAATTCTTTTTTCAGAATTTTTGATTGGGCTAATTTTTATGGATTTTGTTTCCAAGAGTATGTTTCTATAGAAACTAAGCTTATTGTTATTATGTCCAGGGACATAGTGAAATTTAGGAATGAAATGGGCTTTGGCAATTTGAGTAAGATCGTTCAAATGAGCAAATTGAGGCTCAATATGAAAGAGATTTTCACTGACCATTTTTTGAAAATCAAATGATGAATTCTTGTATTTTGAAATTAATTGGGCATCGAAGGACATTGGTAATGGGTCAAATTGGCTGGTTGATTGATGATTGAGTCCATTGGACTCAAGTGTTGTTGATTGGGCTTGGTCAGGAGTAGAAGACTCCTCTTTGATTTGAGCCTTAAGGGCCAATTGTTGAGTCAAAGACTCTTCTATTATCGAGCCATTCATAATTCTCACATGATTTTTGAACGTAATAATGATCCTTTCAGTTAAGGATTCTACTGTATGCCTATGACTCTTTTGAAATCCGTCAGGTATGATGAAGAATGTTCCTTCTGGAATCAGAAATTCTTCTATTATTTTATTTGGAAATTCAATTTTAAATACTGCTTGTCCCAAAAGGTTTATGGTTAAAATTTTACTATCATCATAACAAATTTCATTATCATTATGAAAACCTATTTTTTCACCTTTTTCATACCACTGAATTAATGTTGCATTGAAGTTATCCTTTAATCCAACATCTTCTAAAAGTTCATCCAATTCATTAATCTAGTTATTTCTTGGATATTCAAATCCATTATGACCATAATTAATAAATGAGGATTTTGAACAAAAGGTGGCTATTCTGCCATTAAGTTTTTTTGTTTTAAAAGAATTTTTACTAAGTATCCTGGGTTCTACCTTTCCATTTTCTAGTTGGTCGGAATTCTCAAGTTCCTCCATTGTTGAATCTTGGGATGATTTTCGACATAAAATTATAAGAGAGAAGGTTAGAAATTGGATTAATAAATTGGACATTGAGGTTAAAAGTATTCAGAATGGGTTGCTACCTGGCAAGAATTTGTTTGGGAGTAATATTTTTATATTCAAAATACATTCTACAGACTTGCAGTTAATTTTTAAAAGAAATTTTTGAATTAAAGTAAATTGTATGATTTGATTAATGAAATAATAAACTTTAAGTCCTGGAAATTTATTATGAGATAGTTTGGTTCTACTATCTTGTTTTACTATCCTGGCGGATAATTTAGAGTAGATCCAACATTGTTTGGCATATTCATAATTGTAAACAATCAAGAATCTTAACAAGTATTGTTTAATAAGAATGTAGACAATTAGGAAATCAATAATTTGATTAAATTTTTTATTTATTATCTTCTGAATTTTGTTAGGAGCGGTGGCATTATTTTACAATGGTCAAATATAATTTTGTATTGCTTAATCTTATTTGTCAGATTTTCCCAATACCTAGTTTCTATGCTTAATATACCAGTACTTCAAAGTCTGTTGATTAAGTCTCTTTTGTTTGGTTTCGAATATTTTGTCCATCCTATAATATTCTTAAGAGGCTCATAATTAATTTTCAAACGATGAATTTTTTGTTTAAAGAATTTAATTTTTCTTAATTTAATTTTTTCTTGTAAAAATCCCAATGGTTTCTTTTTGCAAGAGATTATATTTATGGATTTGAAAATAGAAATTTGTTTTAAAATTTTTAAATTCTCATTGTGGGGAAAAGAAAGAAATTTGAATTTAACCGGTTCATCTATGTGATAAGTAATTATCCCATCATACTCTGTTGTGAAAGGATATAACAAAGAGATGAATGGTAAACCCAAAATTATTTTATCCGTCATATTTTTTACTAAGACAAATGATGTTTTAAAACATATATTATCTTGAAAAATATGAACTTTGGGGATTTCATAATTAATATGCATTCGGGTACCATTAGCAGAAGACAGAGACTCTTTCGTCTTCTTAAAGTACTTTGAAGGAACCAGTCCTTCCTGCATACAATTCAAATCTGTTCTCGAATCTACAAGAGCCATTCTAACCATTATGTGCCATTTTTTTATTTTTATATGATTGAGGATTTGGATGAAATGTTCATCTCCTTCTTGATAGTTTATGGGTTCTTTACCCTCATCTGAGATTAGTAATTTACTAGGTTCACATAATTCTTGTATTACCCTGTCAATTGGCTTGATTATAGAATGATGTATTTCGAATCCTAAGAATCTAATCTTAGATTGAAATAATTTAATTTTGCTTGCAGAGATAACTAGACCATTTTGTTTTATTATCCTAACAAATGATTCAAGGTGCCTCCAATGTTGTTCTATTGTTTTTGAAAAAATAAGAACATCATCAATGTAAAAAATTGAGAAATCAGTAAATTGATTAAAGATTTCATTCATTATATTTTGAAATTCACTAGGAGCATTTTTAAGGCCAAAAGGCATTACGTTCCACTCATAATGGCCAAATGGAGTTACAAATGCTGTTTTGTATTTATCACTCTCGTTTATCTGGATTTGCCAAAATCCAGATTTCATATCAAATTTAGAGAATATTGCTGCATCTCAAGTCTATTTATTAAATCTCTTTTGTTTGGTATTGGATATCTTATCCATTCTAAAACATTATTAAGGAGCTTATAATTATTTACTAAACGAGGAACTCCTCGTTC
Source organism: Datisca glomerata (assembly GCA_003255025.1). Taxonomy (NCBI): domain Eukaryota; kingdom Viridiplantae; phylum Streptophyta; class Magnoliopsida; order Cucurbitales; family Datiscaceae; genus Datisca; species Datisca glomerata. The sequence goes on along the minus strand of QANY01007567.1, from coordinate 621,005 downwards.
GATTTCACTGGCTTTTTGGACATAAAAGGCTGAGCAGGACCAAGGAGATTTGCTTTTTCTAATAATATTCTTCTTGAGAAGTTCCGTAATTTCCTTTTTACAAAACACAAGCATTTCTGAATTCATCTGAATTGGTCTTGCCTTTGTTGGGATATTCTTTTTCCTATAGGGCTTATGAGACCTTCTAGGATTTAAATGAGAATGTTTTCTATTCTTTTGTGAAGGGACAATAGAGGGTAAACCGTATTGTTCACAGAAATTACCTAACTCATATTTAGCAGTTTTACTTTCTTTTTTAATTTGTTTGTTGATTTCCATATCAACACACATTGTTAATCCTTCCTTTTGTATTATAGTAATTATGGTTCCATAGGTTAGACTATCATAGTCTATATTTCCTAGGTCATTACTAAGGACTGTCCTTATTTTATGGGCAAAAAGATTGGGTAATCCATGAATAAAATTTTTTTCCAAAAGGGTTGATTACTATCATCCCTTGACATTACTCTGGATAAGAATATATTCTTATACCAATTAAAATCACTTAATGTTGGATACCTAATATTTGTTAATTGATCATGTATACGCGAAATAATATTACTTGGCGTACCAATGAAATGTTCAATTATTATATAAAGAAGCGTATTTATACCATCAGGTATTGTTTCCTGATTTTCTCCAATAATTGGGTTTCCTTCAGCATCAATCTTAACTACTGAGAGGATGGCAATTTTGGATTCATGTGTGAGATGTTTTTCCCACCAGGAATGAAGCATTCACGTGAACCCTGTAACTAGAAGATTTATTACTTTTTCATGAAGTAAACCGTGAGAGGTAATATAGCTATTAGCTACCATTGCCATGTGTTGTAATCTATTGAGGACTTCTTGTTCAGAAAGACCAATATTCCACTCATATTATTTTTCTGCAGAAACAGAAAATTGATTAACAAGAGATGATTCAGTAATTTGAATATCAGGAGGCATAGGCTTCTTATGCCATTTTCTTTCTAATTTATTAATTTCTAAATTTTTAAATGTTCTTTCAATATTGTTAATATTTGAAAATTCATCTATTGCAGAAGATTCGTAAGTTTATTCTGACCTATGACTATCTGAGTCAGTATTATCGTCTTGGTTAATTACTTTTAATTCTTGAAATATTTCATCAATTGTTTCAGACTTAGAATCTAAACTATTGTCTTGGTTAACAACCTTAACAGAGGAAGATGACTCAGTAGATTTATTTTTTAATTCCTGAATCATTTTATCAATTTTTTTATTAATTGGAATAATTTTTAAAGTGGTTTTTTCTGAAAGATTTATTAAAGGTTTTTCTTTCAGGGTTTCACTAGGCTTAGATTCATTGAGAACATCAACCTTAGTTTCAATTTTGTCTAACTGTTTTCCTATTGTAATTAGGCTTTGGTTAGTATAGTTGACTTGTTCAACTACTTTTTTATTTGATTTTTCTTTTTTTTGCAATTTTGAAAGGAGAAACAGTGATTAAAGAATTTTTATGATTAATCATAATTTTCTCAGGAGGAGGATGACTAGTAGAAACTACACTAGAGTCTTTCTTAACCCATTTATATTTTGAAATTACCTTGATATTTCTTTCGTAAATATCTTCAACATAATCTAGAAAAAATATATCAATTTTAAATTCTTGCATGAATGTCTTCCATTCAGCAAGTATGACTTTTCTTTGATCCATATCATACGAATCTCTGAACCTATTACGTCTATCTACATTGTTTGGGTCATTGTTGTGTTGGGCCAGACCTTCCCAATCTGGTTCATATTCTTGGCTCAAGGTTCCTATATTTAGAACTAAGAGTTGAGGATTGACAGAATTAAGGCTTCCTTGGAAATCTAATCCAGTAGGTGCTTCAGTTTCATCAGATTGTTCAGACTTATTATCAAAGACTGGCTGACTAACTTGAGAATTTGTGGCTATGCCTTTAAGTTTTAAATTTTTAATTTGTAATTTCTTTAATTCTTGTTCTAAGAGTTGAATCCTAATATTTTGATCATTACCAATGGATGATCCAGAAAAGAAATTTCTAGGGGTACTAGACTGACTATATTCCCTAATTTGTGGACTAGCAGATGATTGAAAGTTAATTTTTACAGTACCATCCATGTACTGCTGGATGTAATCTATATCTTCAATTGGTCTTTGAATTTGGGTAGGTTGACTTTCATTAGTTAAAAGCCAATTTGTTGGTAAATTAATTTCAGTCCACCTAATTATTTTAGGAACTCTAATATTTGCATTACTTTGACTAGATTGTATCAAAAGGGTTTGATTCTTTGGACTCTTATTGATGGCTTGGAAGTTCATATTTGTTTTGGTTACTTTGTAATGTATTCTAAAAATCAAAGCTAGAGGCTGGGTACCTTCTAGGACTTGGTAACCACTAGTTTTAATATTTAAAGTTAATAATTTTAAAATATGGGGATCTGCTAAACTAACAGACAGATCAGAAAAATAATCAAAATGAATTGGACCATTACAAAGTGAAGATTCAATTAAACCTAATATACTATCATTAAAATTTATAAATCTTGCATCTCGCAAGGCTAACAAGATAGAGGTATTTAGGCCTCTTCTCATAAGTGGTTTCACTCCAATCTGGACTAAACCAAAATGAAGGAAATTAAATCCTTCTTGGATATGATGCTTTATTGCATCAGAGGAAAGTAATTGACATGTTTCATGCTCTTTTTCAAGAGCATATATTTTTTCAATTGTTTTTACATTATGCTGAGGCTTGAAAGAAGCAACAGACCATGTTGATTTATAATATTTTTATTGAGGATTTTAGGTATATTCCATACCCTATGATCTACTTGATCATCTATTAATTCTATGTGTTCATCATTTATTATGTCAGGTATTGATGTTATTGTTGACCTTTTACGACTAGAAGAATTACTCCCAAATAATCTACTCATTGCTCAACTAACTAAATTATTCTTATTATTGAGAATTTCATATTGTATTGTTTGTTACTAACCTTGTGGTGACTTCTACAACCTCCTATTAGGCTTCACTCTTCTCCCTTTCACCTCTACAACCACCCTACCCTCGGGATTTACGTATCTAAGAGGTCTTACCTAGGTCCCTGAAGCTAGCCAAATAGAAGCCGATACGTCAGCCTCTGATAAACAGATTCACAGATTAGGTAAATAAATAATACGGAGAAATAATCAATTGTAAGAATAACCAGCCACTTAGGTGGAGAGTAAGATTATATATAAAAAATTATTCATGTAAGCAAATAAGTAAATAATATTATCAATAACCAACCATAATAGGTGGTGAACAGTTTAATTAAGCAGATATTGAAGTAGAAACAGAATTGAATACTGTTTAATTAAGAAACGGTTAATGAACAGTATTTAAGAGGGGGTACTAAGAGGCAAGAAGATAAATAGTAAAAATTGTATTGATGAATAGTGTTTACTTATTTGCTTAGATGAATAATTGCTTATATATAATCTTACTCTCTACCCAAGTGGCTAGTTATTCTTACAATTGATTATTTATAACAATAAACTAGTGCAACAATAATCTGTTTCATTAACTGTTCATTAACTGATGGAGTTTATTACTGTTCATTAATTGTTCATATATATTCTAGGTCAAGGCTTATTAGGTTTAAGGATTTATTAAAATAATAAATTATTTATAAATGTGCCATATTGTAGTGGGACCCACCGCATTTTTCGTCATACTGTAGTGGAAACCACTGTAGTCTATGGCATGAAGTACTATAGCGCCGTGTGACACTACAGTATCTCATCCCTGTACTATAGTGTCGAGAGGCACTACAGTACTGCATGTTTATCACGTGGCAATCTTATGTGTCACATGGCAATTTTTCAAACTTTATTATTTTAATTTAGTCAGATAAATATCTAAATATCAGTTAATTCAAAATTAACTTATCTGACCACACCTATCAACTAATTAACTTATCTGTTAATTTTGAATTAACAGATAAGTTAAATCAAATTCAAAATGTTATCTTATAATAATTTAATATTATTTAATTTCATAAATCAAATATTTTGTCTCACTTATCAGTTAATTTAGAAACTAATCGATATAATTAAGTAATTTTAATTTTTGAAAATTAGAGTAATGAATATAATTAATGCCCAATTAATTAATTTTACATAATTATATCATAATTATGTACTTGCCCGATAAATTTAATTTATTTTGAAAGCTAGTCAGAAACATTCACAATCTGGACTGTGTAGTACATAGGTGACTCAGAGATCATGAACTCATAATTTTAAGCTCCAATAAATCAGATTATTAATGAAACTCTTTAATTAAATAGTCTTATTTATTAATTTTATTATTACTACGCTATAAATATGAAATTGCACTATTAGTGATTACAGAATATATTTACCGAGTAATCTCGTGTAATCCATTGATATAATCATTTCATATGGTTCTGTCATTCAATTATTTGTTCGTAAATTAGAGCTGGTCTAAATTATCGTTTTATCCTTCTGATTATCTATTGATCTTTAAATAGCATTAATTCACTTGTGATTGGTCAATTTATAATCGTATTATAAATTTGAGTTCAATAACCATTTAGTTTCAGAATTAACACTTAAGATAACCAATATACGATCCGCTAAGAAAGTTTGGATTTCAAATCTTGTAAGATCATGTTCCCAGCCATTCATATCACTGAATCTCCAAAATAAAAGTCACTAGTCTATTTTACAAACAAACCTTAATGACAAGATGTCTTTTAGGATTTAGACTGACTACATATGATTATCAGATTGATGTGTATTAAATTTGTATGATAAACGGTAACTTAATAAAATATTAATTCACATAAGTCATTTCATATAATCTAATTATATAAAGTACATTCACTAAAATGTCTATCCACATCAACGATCCGACTCTAGATCACACGCATTCAAGATGCTTAGCAAACCATACTAGCAACCATTCATTAAAGATTACATACTTTAATATATTACGGACTATTTTATTCGTATATATGATTTTAATCCTCTCGTATTAATACAAGATTATAGTCTCATTAAAGAATATTGAATATTCAGATTAGTGTAATAATTATTCAATAATAATTCAAAATGATGATTATAAGAAAAATGTAATTTTATTAATTTCAAATTAAAATTGTCTTTACATATGTTTTGAGGGTACTATGCCCAACAATATCTCACTTGCGTTAAAGTAAATGTTGCATCTCTCTCAATCACATATTTTACACGTGACTCTCAATAGACTTCACATGGAGTGTCTTGGTAAAAGGATCAATCAAGTTCTAATCTGACGATCTCTTCATAACAATCACATCTCCTCGATGCACGATTTCTCTTACAATATAGCTATTGACCCACTGTTGTCACAGTACAGGATCAATGACTTATCCATAGCTGGAGCTACTTCTAGATTAGTATAGAACTTTCAGAGTTAGACCGTGTCTTTTGCAGCTTTACAAGCCGCTATATATTCGGCTTTCATAGTGGAATCTACAATACTGGATTGTTTAATACTTCTCCAGACTATAACTCCTCCACCTCGGGTGAATATTGATCTAGACGTTGACTTTTGACTGTCATTATCTGACTAAAAATCATAATCAGTATATCCAGTGGGGTTCAGGCATTGATCTGTATACAAGACAACAGCCGCTGGGAGTCTAATGTATGCGATGTTGTATATAAGACAATTCTCATATCCTCTTCCTCTTTGACCCTTCTTGAAATTTTTCATAGAGAATTTTTCCTCTCTGACCATTATGTGCCATTTCTTAATTTTGATATGATTAAGTATTTGGATGAGGTTATCCTCATCTTTATTTTTGATAATAGATTCTTCAAACTTATTATCAGAAATTGAGAATTTACTAGGTTTTCTTAGTTCACTAGATTCATGATTTTTGATTAAACTCTCTATTTTTAAAAGGTTTAATTTTTTGGTTATTTCTAAGTTCAATTCTTATAATTCTTTTATTTCAATTTTAATATTTTGTATTTCCTTTTGAAGTTCCTAAAGGGTAACTTCTTTCTAATTTCCTTTAGCTTTGTTGAATTTTTATAGCGTTTGTGAAAGGCTTGCAGTATTGTAATTATAAGACTTAGAATTTCTTTCTTCTGAATTACTTTTCTAAGCCTTTCAAGATTTTCAAGTTTTAATTCTGGATTTTCAAATTTTTAATTAAATCTAACAAGAGGTTTTCTTATTCTTCATTTTTATTTAAAACATTAAATTTTTTTACAACAACTATCCCTACAGCCCACATAGATGTTATGAGAATCACTGTCGGAACTTGAAGAGTTAGAATCAAAGGATTTAGAGAATTCAAGTTCTCCTAAATCTTCACTATTACTCTCATAATATTCTATTGACTCTTTGATTCTAAACAATTTTTGTTTGTCTTCATCAAAGATTTCTAATTGATAATTTTATTTTTTACTTGACAAGTGTTAGCAAAATGACCATTCTAGCCACATTTAAAACACTTGATTTTAATTTTGTTAATAAATTTTTTATTGAATTTTCTTCTAGAATAATTCTTATTTTCAGAGAAGTATAAAAATTTTTATTTTTATTTTTGTGGTATTTTTTCCTATAAGGCTTGTAGAACTTTCTAGGGCTTGAATGGGAGTATTTCCTATTCTTTTAGAAAGGAGCAATAGCGCACAAACCATGTTGCTCGCATAAATTGTCTAATTCATATTTGACAGCTTTTATTTTCTTTTTTAATTTGTTCAATGATTTTTATGTCTATGCACATTTTTAGACCTTCCTTTTATATTGTAGTAATTATTGTACCGTAGGTAAGATTATTATAGTTTATGTTTCCTAGGTCATTAAGGGTTGTCCTAATTTTATGGGCAAACAAATTGGGTAAGCCATTAATGAATTTTTCTTTCCAAAAGGGTTGATTGTTATAATCCATTGACATTACTCTAGACAAAAAATATATTTTTGTACCAATCAAAATCATTTAGGGTTTGACACCTAAGATTGGTTAATTGGTAATGGATACACGTAGGAATATTACTTGGCATTCCAATGAAGTGTTCAATTTTTTGTAAAGAAGTGCATTGATGATATCAGGCATTGTTTCTTGATCTACTCCAATAATTGAGGTGCCTTCAGCATCAATCTTAAGTACTGAAATGATGGCATTTTTGGATTCTTCTGTGACATACTTTTCCCATCAGGAATGAAGTATTCCTGTGAATCCTGTGACTAAAAGTTTGATTACTTTATTGTGTGTGTTGATGTAGTTGTTGGCTACCATTACCATGTGTTGTCGTTTGTTGAGGATTTCCTGATCTGAAAGGCCATCAATATTTCATTCGTATAGTTTTTCTGCAGAAACAAAAAATTGGTTAACTAAAGAATTTTCAGTAATTTGGATGTTTGGAGGAATAAGTTTTTTATGCCACTTTTTTTGCAATTTATTAATTTATTAATTTTTAAATTATTATTCAATATTAATGTCTCAAGATTCATGGATTGTGGATGATTCATAGGTGGATTTTGACCTAAGGGTTTCTGATTCTGAACTACTATTTTGGTTAATAACCTTAATAGATGAAGATGATTCAATGGATTTACTCTTCAATTATTGAAGCATTTTATCTATCTTTTTATTAAGGGGAATGATATTTAGAGTAGTTTTATCTGAAATATTTTTTAAAGGAGTTTCTTTCAGAGATTCATTAATTTTTTGTTCATGAAGTTCATCAACCTTATCTTCAATTTTGTATAATTGTTTTCATATTGTTATTAAACTTTGATTTGTGTAATTGTGTTGCTCAACTACGTTTTTATTAGGTTTTTCTTCCTTTGAATTCTTAAAAGGAGAATCAGGATTAAGGAATTTTATGGCTAATTATAATTTTTCTGGTGGTAGATGACTAGCAGATACCACACATAAAGTCTTCCTTAACCCATTTAGATTTAGAAATTACTTTAATATTTATCTTGTAAATATTCTCGATATAATCAAGAAAAAATATGTCAACTCTGAATTCTTGCATGAACGGCTTCCATTCAGTAAGTATGATTTTTTTATCCATATTATATGTATTTCTGAGATTGATTGATTGGGTCATTCATGTCTTGGTTTAGACCTTCCCATTGTATTCTTGGCTCAGCGTGCCTAAATTTAAAACTAAGGGTTGAGGATTAACATGATGAAAGGTTCCTTGAAAATTTGATTCAGTGGGTGCTTCAGCTTCGTTAGATTGTTCAGACTTACCATCAAAGATTGGTTGATAGACTTGAGATCTTGTTGAATCTTAAATTTTTTAATTCTTGTTCTAATTGTTGAATCCTAAAATCTTGATCATTATTAACAGATGATCCAGAAAAGGAATTCCTAGGTGTGAGGGGGAACAAAACCATAGAACTAAATCTATGGAAGAAAACCACCATAGAACTTAATCTAGGGGACAACAAGATATTAAAATAGAAAATGAAAATAACTGCCAAAACTGAAAAGAGACATTACCAGAGAAGGGGCAATGAGATGGCCTCCTCCTTGGTGAAGAAAATTACAATGGAAATTTGTGAAGAGGACCATTGGATTCAAGCACTTTCAATTAGGAAGGCGATTGTAGATGGTTGTTAGAGAAAAATGGAAGTTACTCTAGAGAGAAAAGTTTGTGTGGGTGTTATTAATTTGAACCAATTTAAAAAACTATGAGTTGAACCCATAATTTTAATGTTTAGATATACAATCTTTAACTATTATGTCAATTCATTTTAGTTTTTCCTTTAGATTTGATTTTTTTGCAAAAGATTAAGAATGAGACCATCATTCATGTTCTGATAATATATATCATTACTACTTTTAAAGAGGGTTTAGGGGAGAGAAATATTTTTAGACACAAATTATCCTTACTATTATGTGAAATTTTAAATTGATAAATCTTTTGATATTCTCTCTACTAAAATCACATTTATCATGTCAATTATTAAAAATATATTAGTTGTGAAAATTATGAGATAAATTAGTTTAAATAGATTGAATTTTTTTAAGAATTTGATAAGTGAATGATTGGATATTGAAATCAATACTTCAAATATTTTTTTAATTTTTTTAAGTCTATAGTATATATAAATGAGACTAAGAGGGGAAAATATTTTTTGGCACATGCCCTCACTATTATATAGAATTTCAAGTTGACACGTCTCCTGGTATTCTTTGAACCAAAATCACATTTATTATTTCAACTATTAAAATTATATGAGTTGTAAATCATTCAGAGATAAATTAGTCTAAATAGATCGAATTACATCAAAAATTTGTATAAGTAAATAATTTAATATTGAAATTAATAGCTCAAATCTTTTTTACCTTTTTGAGAGAATAAAATCCATCAACAAAGTAGCAACAACAAAACTAACTAACAAGAGTCAATATAAACACCAAATCAAAACACTAGGAGGAATCACATTAAACCAAATTTGGGAAGCAACTGAAGTAGTGGCCAGCTTCAAAATACAATCAACAACCAAATTATAGTATCTAGGAACATGTCAAACTGATATATTAATTAAAAAAAGTTATTAACTCTCTATAGCAGCACAAAACCTTTAACCAAAAACATCATGAACCTTTAATTGATTGAACTCTTAGTATTTGACATAACAAGTTAGAAAGTGATTAAACATTTTAATGTATAATCCTACATGTATTTTTATACATATTATTTATTGTTGGTTTCTTCAACACGTGCAACACAAGTACAGTTGACTAGTTAAATATAAATGAGACTAATGAGGAGAAGCATATTTGGACATAAATTTCCCTCGCTGTTTCATATATTCTTTAACTGTCTTTCAGAATTAGTAAGACTAAATATTAATATTTTTAAATTAAATGATTAATGAGACTTTTAAATTTTTATACATCATTATCTAACACAAATTTGAAAATTTTAAATTGACCTTTACGTACCTATACCTAATAACTGAATATTTAAAATTATAATTCTATCTTCTTAAATAATTAATTATTCATTAACACTTTGTATATATTGTTTTAAATTAGCTCTTATATCATGAATTTTTTGTTTAGTTAACATAGTCGTTCAAAATTTTGCAATATCATTAATAAAAATAATATGTCAATGAGCGCATCATGTCATAATTTATATTCGCTCAAAAAAATTTCAAATCACGTGCATCGCACCTACAAGTGAACTAGTAGCTATCAGTAGAGATAACATCAACAACTGAGTTACAATTTATATTTATCCAAATAACATTACAATAACTAGTTTGATGCAGCTTAAATCCAACCTCACAATAGAGAGTTTTCAACTTCCAGTCATCCGAACTATTCAACCAGAGAATTCTTAGCATGAGTTTCAATAATGCGATCCTCCAAACATGAAATATTGCTATATCAATACCAGCCTCGAATAGAAAGAAGCTCCAATTCTTCAATATTGTCAGCTTTGATTCCCATGCCTTTCCAAGAAAGAATATGTTTAGGGGATATTGGGTGATGTGTAATTCGAGTGACATAGTCTATGACAAGTAAGCCAAGGAACATGGGATATGTGTGATCGGAGGGTGTATGGGCGTTGTCGGGTGTGTGGGTACCATCGAGCGTCCCTGGCGGTGGGCTAAGTGGGCCACCCGCCGTTGAGCCTCCCCGATGGTGGCTCTATGAGACCCACCGGTTGTCGGGTTTCCCCGACGGCAGGTGTACTACCTCGCTAACCTTCATACTTCTAAAGACATCATGACTCGGGTGCTCCCCGACATAGGCGCACCGTGCTTTCGAACCCTTCTTTATCAGAATGAGGTACTTCCAAGGTGCCTAAGGAGGCCATACCTTTCAAGGAGATTTTCCTATATTGGTACAACGTGACATTGTCCTGATCCTACTAGACCACAACCTCCAGTTTGTTCCCAAGCAAGGAAGAGCCTTCGACTCTTTGTCATTAAGCTCGAAGGCAAGACACCACACTTAACATATAAATTGGTATAATGGGATGGCCACCTTTATGAGTCTAGGGGGTCCCTTACAAATATGTTTTGTTATCATCATACATCGATTGATCATCTTGTAGTGCTCGTGTAAATTACACGATGCTTTTGTAGTGCTATCATGATGGATCACTTATGTGGATAGACATCTTAATAAATGTATTTTATATAAAAAATTATATAGGACATGACTGATGTGGATTAATATCTTTATTAACTTATCATTTATCATAAAGATTTAATACACATCAAAACTTATGATTATATGTAGATCAATCTAAATCCAGAGTAGACATGAAATCTTATGCATGTCTACTGGATCTTTTGATTCATTCGTTAAAATTTTTTTGTAAAATAGACTAGTGACTTTTGATTTGGAGATTCAGTGATATGGATGGAAGGGAACATGATCTTACAAGATTGGAATCCAAGCTTTCCTAATGGATTTTATATTGGTTTCATTAAGTGTTAATTCTAGAACTAAATGATTATTGAGCTAAAATTTATAATATGATTATACATGGGTCATTCACTAGTGAATTAATGGTACTTAAAGATCAATAGGTAATTAGAAGGATAAAACAATAATTTTGACCAACTCTAATTTATGATTTAATAATTGGAGGACAGAACTAGTGAAGTGATTATATCAATAGACTACCCAAGAATACTTTATAAATACATTCCGTAATTACTAAGAGTGCAATTATATACTTATAGTAGAGTAATAATGAAATTAATAAATATGATTATTTAATTAAAGAGTTTAATTATCAACCCGGTTTATTGGAGCTTAGAATTTTGGATACATGGTCTCTGAGTCACCTATATACTACACAATTTAGGGTGTTAATATTTCAGGACATGAGGAAAAGACTAACTTGCGAAAGTAATTAAATTTATGGGGCAACAGATAATTATTAGACAATTATGTGATATTAATTAAGAATTAATTGATAATATCATTTATTATAATTTTAGGAAATTACAATAATAATATTAATTAATTTAATGTTGATCGATTAGTGAGACATAATATTTTATTTATGAAATTAAATAATATTAAATCCTTAATATATAATTATATGATTTGATTTATCTAATCTGTTAATTAACAAATAAAACAATTGATTGAGAAATCAAATAAGTTAATTTTGAATTAACTGATATTTAGATATTTATCTGATTCATATAAATAATATATTATAAGATAATTGCCACGTGACATATTAGACTGCCACATGTCAGTCTCTAATTCTTGAATCAGAGATTGACAGGATTTACTATAGTGCCACGTGACACACTACAGTGCATTGTGGCACTGTAGTGTTTGCTCATTTGTAGTGGTTCCCACTACATAGCACATTTGTAATTAATCTATTATTTTATAAATCCCTAAAAATCTGATGAGTCTTGACCTAGAAGATGTGTATATATTATTCTATTGGATCTCGGGAAGCGTGAGGACCACAGACCCATCATTAACGGGACCACGCCTAAAACATGGTCACACACTTAAAACGTGATCAAAGCTTAAAATGTGACCATGCTTAAAACGTGATCAATGCTTAAAATGTGACCATGCTTAAAACGTGATCAATGCTTAAAATGTGACCATGCTTAAAACGTGGCTACACACTTAAAACGACGTAGCTTTTATAACATGTGATCACTTTTCATACTTGCAATTAATCGTGTCTTTGTGACATCGAGTAGCCGAATGACGAACTCACAGACGTTAAACTCACATCGCGTGAAGGGACCCCAAAGGCTACTACCTGACGGCGGGTAATGTGACTCATGTCGCCCGCCACCAGTAACATCCGATGGCGGGTGTATGGGCATCGTCACCGGCGACCTCCAGTGAAGGGTGTATAACGTCACCGCCGGTGACCCTGGGGCGGGTGTGTGGGCACCGTCGTGCCTCCCCGACGGTGGGCCACAAGCCATCAGGCCTTCCTAGCGGCGGATCTATAAGACCCACCGGCCGTCGGGTGTCCCTGTCGGCGGGTGTACTACCTCGCTAACCTTCGGACTTCCCAAAGGCAGCACGACTCGGGTGCTCTCCGACATAGGCGCATCGTGCTTTCGAACCCTTCTTCATCGGAAGGGGGCACTTCCAAGGTGCCTAAGGATGCTATAACTTTCTAAGAGATTTCTCTATCATGATATAGCGTGACCTTGTCATAATCCTACTAGACAATAACCCCAATTTTGTTCCCAGGCAATTAAGAGCCTTCGAATCTTTGTCACCAAGTTCAAAGGCAAGACACCACACTTAACGTATAAATTTATATAATGGGATCGGCACCTTTAAAAGTCTAGGGGCATCCCTTACAAATATATTTTGTTATCGTTATACATCGATTAATCGTTATTCGATGTAAGCACCGTGTGGCTCTATATTTAGATGCCACGCATCCTTTTTGACACATCACTCTTGGCAACGTGGCTTACTATTTATAGAATACTACCTGAATAGTCTCAGCCACAACATCAACTGAACCACCGTTTAATGATGCATAGAAAGTCGCATAACAATTGATTTTAACAATCCCCTCATCAGGAAGCTGCAAAGACAGAACTACTCTACCACAAGAAGCATCAGAAACACTATTGAAACTAATATAAGTCAAAACAGTTACCAACTGAAGCTCTACTGATAAGGGCTTCCGAAGAAACAGCAACAGATGTACTAATCAAATTTTCCTCAGAAAACTCAACAATATAACTTCACTAACTTTTGATAAGACAAGATAAGGGTCCACCTCCAAACCTTCAAAGACGAGTTTCTAGCTTTCTAAATGTACCAAATCTGAAAAAAGAAATAAGCTAGGACAAGTTCACCACCATTTGGATGTTTAGAAACTCCTCAAACTGTTACTGAAACCAAGATCCAAATCTATAATCAAAATCATGTTTGATTTTCAAGTTAAGAGGAGATCCACACCAAACCAAACTACACCAATGACAGCCAACTAAAAGATGAAAAACACATTCCTCCATATTGAGACAAAAATATTAACTATATTAGAACATATGCAAAACTGATGTAAAGGATTCTAGAGACTAGTTTTTACCCGCAGTTTGCACCCTATTTTCTTGTAATCGCTCCTTTCAAGACCCTGACAGTCAATCCTAATTAGCTCACAGGAGAGAAATGCATCTCTGGCCATGGGTACAAGACTACCGTAATAACCATTCTTTGCTGCAGGTGAAACGTATTTGTGAATCAGTTACCCCAGAAAAAAAATGTAGCAATGTACGAATAAGTATTTACCAAGTTTTGTTAAAGCAGGCACAGCTAGTCCGCACTTTCTCATTTCCTTTGTTTCCTCAATGCTTAGACCATCAATAGTAGTTTTAATCAGCCTCGGATATACGGGTTCATGAGGTCTCCATAACATCAAAGGAATAAAAGGCCTTCTTTTGGGATTATAGTTCCTGCCTCTATTTAACACTAGAAGACCGCCATGCCTATGAATGATTTTTCCAAATGTCTTGTCCTGAAACCCATATGAAAATGCATTAAAGCAATTAAAATGGTCATAATGACATAATGGATCTTGAATGATCTTCCTACTAAACAGAAAAGCTTTAGCAAGAATGATTTCATGTATGGCTTTCCATAAAAACACCTTAATTTTTTTTTGGGGCTTGAACTTTCCAAAACCTTTTCAAAAACTTATGGTAAAGGAAATTGTAGGGATTAGCAGCCAAATTTAATTGCTTGGCAAGAGAAACATTTGAACTAAACCAGACACAACTCTTCTCCATATATTTTTTTTGCCAGAAGCTTTACAATATCTTGTAATACACTCAAGAAGATGGACACAAGATCCATTCTCAACCTCAATGAAGAAAAGGCTATCATTAGTAAAAATGAGATGATAAATTGGAGGGCTACTCCTTTTAGGGCACACAATTTCCTTCATCATCAACAATCTCTTGGATGCATTTAAAGAGGCAATCAACAACCTTATAAAAAGATAAGGAGCGAGATCTCCTTGTCTTCAACCCCTTTGAGGTTTAACTACTATTTTAGGTTAACCATTAATCAAGATATTATAGTAGGTAGAAGTAACACACTTCATGATACAGTTCACCACTTTGAAATCAAACCAAACTTGATGAGCAAGAGATCAATAAATTCCCAATTGACTATATCAAAATCCTTAGTCATATCTGCCTTAATAGTTAAGCCTATAGCCCATTTCCTACCTCTTTGTTTCTTCTTAATATGATAAAAAATCTCCTATGTAATAATAAGATTATCTTGAATATGTCTACCACTAACTAAAGCCCCTTGATATTAACAAACATGAAAAAAGTTATCAGTAGAAACATGATTGATTAGGATTTTTCTGATGTATTTGTATGAATTACTTTGATAAATCAGTTGTCTGTAAAGTGCCAAGTCTTAATTTGTTAAACTTGGTAATCACACCACACTAAAGGCCCTAGTAACCCTTTAGATGACTGATTTTATTAAAAATGTTTTATTTAGTTTGAGGAATGTAATTAATTAGTTATTATAAGTTCACCTAATTTTGACTTAGGCTCTTTAGAAGGTTAAATAAACTTAGACCAATTAGATTAGATTAATAATTCATTTTACACTCGTAGGGTTATTTTAACTAGTAATTAATTTGAAATTAATTAATTAGTTAAAATATAAACACATCAATTATATTATAATGAGTATGAGAAGGTTGACATGTCAATGTAACATATGGTCTCCATTATTAGTACAACACCGATACAAAGAGGGCCTCAAGATGGCTTTGTTTTCATCCCCCTAAGGAAGGTTTCAAATTGTATCAATATCACGATTGAACTTCTTAAGAAGATAGGACTAAGTGATGTAGTTTAGACTTGACCGACCCTAGGGCAGTATATTCTAAATCAAGTCATGGAATCTGAAATAATGGGTTACACTAACAAAGTCACAAGTAAGCTTTTAGTGGATAATTGTGACTTGACGAAATAAGCGATACATTATTGTTAAAAGAGAAAATATGAGTTATTTTATGTGTTTAATTAATAATGATAAGAATGTTTAATAGACAGTTTAAAATTAATTTGACCGACCCTAAAGTGATACATTAATTGTTAGGTTATCTTATCATGGATTAGTAATTGTTAAGTTTATGTGTTTGATATGTTGTATTATTGTGTCTATCATGGACAACCCTATTACTGCTTTACTCGCGCTTGAAAAACTTAATGGTGATAAATTCATAATATAAAAGTCAAACTTAAATTTGATGCTAATATGTGAGAACCACAAATTTGTTCTTACTGAAAAATGTCCTGAGAAACCCACTGTCAAAGCTCCTAAGAATGTTAAGGACAAATTTGATGCTTGGATTGTGTCCAACAACAAAGCTAAATACTACATGCTTGTGAGCATGAATGATGTCCTGAGAACCAAGCATGAAAGCATGGAAATAGCCTATGAGATTATGGAATCTCTATAGGCGATGTTTGGGCAACAGTTTGATCAAAGTCATCTTGAGGCTACTAGGAGCTACATGACTACTAAGATGAAGGCATGTACTTCTGTGCGTGAACATGTTTTGAACATGATCAACATAATGCATGAGGAAGAAGTACATGAGGCTACCATTGATGAGCTAACTCAAGTCAACGTTATACTTGAATCTTTCACACCTACTTTTTTTTACGTTCCCCAACAACTATGTTATGTACAAGTTGAAATTCAACATGACCCATTATTGAATGAACTAAAGACATTTAAGTCACTCAACAAGAGTATGACCAAAGAGGGCGAGACAAATGTTACTGAGCAAAAGCCTTCTTCCAATGTTGTTAAGAACAACAAAAGGAAGAAGAACAATGGTAAGGACAAGAGTAAGAATAAAATAGGAAAGAAAGCCAAAAGTCACCCAAGGCCAAGAAGAACAAATGTGACATTAAACCCAAGGGAAAGTGTTTTCATTGTGGAGTTGAAGGTCACTGGTAGAGAAACTATAGCAAGTATCTCTCTAAGCCGAAAAAGAAAGGTAAATATGATTTACTTGTACCTGAAGCTTGTTTAGTGGAATATGATTTTTCATCCTAGATATTGGATTCAGGAGACACTAACCATGTATGTTCTTCTTTGTAGATGCTTTGTTAAAGGATTTGGCCGAGATGATAATGAGAGTTGGCAGTGGTGCGCTCGTGTCAACAAAGACATTGGGGACAGTCCGTTTAAGCTTAGAAAATAATTTTCTTGTTTTGAACAATGTTTATTTTATTCCTGGTTTTTCGACAAATTAGATTTCTTTATCGTTACTGCATGAACAATTATTTGATATTTCTTTTATTAATAATCAGTTTATTATTTCGAAGAATGGATTCAATATTTGTCATGCAAAAGTTTCGAATGCACTGCATATGCTTAAACTAACTGAATGTGTGTTAAATAATTCAGAATTATTTAAAGTAGCAAATCCTAAAAGTAACAAACAACAAAGAGTTTCTCATGATAATGACATGTATCTATGGCATTTCTTTGAGGCTCGCACCCCAACTCCAGAATACTCATGTTTTCTTTAGATACGAAAAATTTGGTCATAAAGGCAGAGCCCATGTGTGGCCAACTCAAGATTGATCCTGGTGCTAGGTTTGTGTACCACGTGTATGCCCGCGCAGTCAGTGACTTCGAGAACTCTCTCAGCCTCATGGACTCATCACATCTGTGTGGACCCAAGTCATCAATAAAACGTATAATATGCTCTTTAGTACATCCTTCCTTTCCAATATACTTACGAAACTTCAGAGGCACATAGTCAGACGGATATGGCCTGATGGCTAACTCAGACAGGTAAGGGGGCGGAAGTCCACTGTTGGGCGGGATAACATGAACGACAGGTGATGCTGGAGGAGGGTTTTGGGTGGCCGCGAGGATAGCTGTCAGCGTACCCAAAAGGTTATATGGATCTCAGTGTTAAAAGCCTGCAGATCCCTAATAGCATTGGTCTACTCTACCGCAGTCATGGTGGTAGCGGCGACAACAACGAGGTCGGGCACCTCCCTGGAAGTGGTCTCTTCCAAGTCAAGGTTCTCGATCGACGGATTGACATTGTCTCCTTCCAGATGGGAAGAAGCTCTGGTGATTCTACCACGTCCAACCATACTCAAAGAAAAAGTTGACATGTCACTCCTTAGTCGAGTCACCAAAAATGTTTAGGGGATTTTGGGTGATGTGTGATTCGAGTGACCCAGTATATGACAAATAAGCCTGGGAACGTGAGAGAAGTGTGAATGGAGAGGTGAAGGACAAGGTGACAAATGCCTTTACTTTAATGTAGTCGAGAACTTCAATGAATGAATATTCTCTTAGTATTTGATCTTGAGAAGCGTGATGATTGATGTCCCTATAATGACATTAAGGATCCTTTAATATAGATGGAGTCAAGTGGGAACCACAGACCCATCATTTACAACCACATGGAGATCACGTGACCACGCCTAAAACGTGATCACACACTTAAAACATGATCAATGCTTAAAATGTACCACTCCTAAAACGTGGGTACACACTTAAAACAACATAGCATTCATAATAGGTGATCACTTTTCACACTCGCAACTAATCGTGTCTTTTTGACATCGAGTAGTCAGATGTCGAACTCACATACGCTAAACTCACATCGTGTGATCACACACTCATATGTGACTCGTGTCGCCCACCGCCAGTAACACCCCCAAGATCACAGCCCCTCGTTTATTCCCAGGCAATGAAGAGCTTTCGAGTCTTTGTCACTAAGCTTGAAGGCAAAACACCACACTTAAGGCTAGGGGCGTCCCTTACAAATATGTTTTGTTATCATCATACATCGATTCATTTAGACGTCACGCGTTCTTTTTGACACATCACTCTTGGCGACGTGGCTCACTATTTGTAGAATACTACCTGAATAGTCTTAGCCACAACACCAACTACACCACCCTTTACTGATGCATAAAAAGTTGCATTACAATTGATTTTAACAATCCCCTCATCAGGAGGCTGCAAAGACAGAACTACTCTACCACAGGAAGCATAGAAAGACTATTGAAACTAATATAAGTCAAAACAGTTACCAACTGAGTCTCTACTGGTAAGGGCTTCTGAAGAAACAGCAACAGAGGTACTAATGGAATTTTCCTCAGAAAACTCAAAAAAAGAACTTGAATAACTTTTGATAAGACAAGATAAGGGTCCACATCCAAACCTTCAAAGACAAGAGTTTCCAGCTTTCTAAATGTTCCAAATCTGAAAAAAGAAATAAGCTAGGACAAGTTCACCACCATTTGGATGTTTAGGAAACTCCTCAAACTGTTACTGAAACCCAATTCCAAATCTATAATCAAAATCACGCTTGATTTTCAAGTTAAGAGGAGAGCCACACCAAACCAAACTACACCAATGACAACCAACTAAAAGATGAAAAGCATATTCCTCCTCATTGAGACAAGAAGATCATAATGACATAATGAATCTTAAATGATCTTCCTACTAAACAGAAAAGCTCTAGCAGGAATAATTTCATGTATAGCTTTCCATAAAAACAGCTTAATTTTTTGGGGAGCTTGAACTTTCCAAAACTTATGGTTAAATGATTGGCAGCCAAATTTGATTACTTGGCAAGAGAAACATTCGTACTAAACCAAACACAACTCTACTCCATATTTATTTTTTTGCCAGAAGCTTTACAATATCTTGTAATACACTCAAGAAGATGGACACAAGATCCATTCTCAACCTCAGTGAAGAAAAGGTTATCATTAGTAAAAAGGAGATGAGAAATTGGAGGGCTACTCCTTTTAGGGCACACAACTTTGGTTCTTTCATCATCAACAATCTTTTGGATGCATTTAAAGAGGCAATCAACGACCTTATAAAAAGATAAGGAGCGAGAGGATCTCCTTGTCTTAAACCCCTTTGAGATTTAACTACTATTTTAGGTTAACCATTAATCAAGATATTATAGTAGGTAGAAGTATCACACTTCATGATCCAGTTCACCACTTTGAAATCAAACCCAACTTGATGAGCAAGAGATCAATAAATTCCCAATTGACTCTATCAAAAGCCTTAGTCATATCTGCCTTAATAGCTAAGCCTTTAACCAATTTCCTACCTCTTATTTCTTCTTAATATGATAGAAAATCTCCTATGTAATAATCAGATTATTTGAATATGTCTACCACTAACTAAAGCCCCATGATATTAAAAAAACATGAAAGAAGTGATTTGAGCCTATTAGCAACGATCTTTGATATAATTTTGTAGGAAAAATTACAAAGAGTAATAGACCTAAAATAGTAGAGATACTGATCAGATTGTTTAGTCTTTAAAATCAAGGTGATATTTGTCTTATTCATTGAGTGAGGTAGATAGCAATCGGCAAAGAAACTTTGTACAACCTTAAATATGTCATGACCAATCAAGTTCCAATTCCTCTGATAAAATAGGCTTGAAAGACCATAAGGACCAGGTGCTTTCCCCGCCCCCATACCAAATACATCATGCTTAAATTCTTCAAAAGAGATATCAGCAAGTAGGGAATCATTATCTTCCTTATTGGTGACTGAATTAACATGTTTAAAGGCCCAATCCACCTCATAAATGTGCTCTGACTTAAAACAATCAGAGAAGTAGTTTTAATGATCCTAGCCAAATCCTTATCTCCCTCTCTTCAAATACCTCTACTATCTTTCAACCTTGAAATATCTTTAACCCTCATTCTTTTCAAAACAGAATGATAGAAAAAACTATAGTTTCTATCACATGCTTTACGCCATTGAACCCTAGATCTCTGATGCATATACATCTCTTCATGCTTCCAAATCTTTCCATATTGAGATATAATACTCATTTTCTCTTTCATTCCCTCATTAGAATCAGCACATAGTTCTCAAAACTAGCTTTAAGCCTGCTAATCTCCAACTTGGGATTACTCCTCAAGTTCTCACTCCAACTGTTGAGTTTTTGTTTATGACCCTTTACTTTATTAATAAAGTTGTTCATTCCCAGATCATAAGAATTAGAATTCCGACACTTTTTCATCACCTCTTCAAATTCATCTTCCTCATGGCACTTAGCCTCATACTTAAATCTCCTTTAGTAATTCCTTCAGCAGAAGTTTGAATAATCAACATGTTGTGATCAGATCCCATGTTAGGTGGGATTAAAACCTCCAAATTAGGAAAAGCTTCCAAGAAGCTATCATTCACCAACATCATATCCAACATTTCCCAGATAAAATCAATATATTCTCTCCCATTTCTCAACGTAAAGAAGCATCATGAACCCTTAACGTCACATAAATCACATCTCTCAATAAAGCTCCTAAACCTCATTGCCCTATTAAATTCCCTCCATCTTAGCTGATAATTTCTATGACCATAGACAAAAGTGACTCTTCCAACATTTAAAATTCTCAAGTCCACCAAGTTATTAGTATTAGAAATACTAATAACACTAAGAATGGTGTTCTAGCAAACAATAATTCCATCAGATAAACCAATTGGCTCCACAATGTGCCAAGAATCAAAATGTCACCTTCTAACAAATCTTTCAGCCCTTTTCTTATTAGCTTTAGTTTTCAACAAAAAGTAAATGAGGTTTGTATTGAAAGATTTTCAGTACTTGAACTGTCAAGTCATTCCCCAACCCTTGATAGTTCCAAACTAGTACATTCATGGCACATGTGAGTTTTATAAGGCTAGCCGCTAGCCTTCATAACCTCCTCAGAATATTCCTTAATTGCATTAACAAAACATCCGTTAAGTTCTCCAGCTCCAGCCAGCTTCTCTTTTCCACCCTTGGTCTTTTACTATTGCTTCCTTCCTTAACTTTGCCATCATAGCTTTATAACTTTGTTTTC
Organism: Datisca glomerata; assembly: GCA_003255025.1. Lineage (NCBI taxonomy): Eukaryota > Viridiplantae > Streptophyta > Magnoliopsida > Cucurbitales > Datiscaceae > Datisca > Datisca glomerata. The sequence continues at coordinate 599,085 of QANY01007567.1, read as the reverse complement.
CTTTTATTTTCTAATTTTTGGAATAGTTCAACTTATCATCCTGAGAGGCTTGAAATTGAAATCCACCATTTCTTTTATAAGGAGACTCCATGTGTTCATAATGATCCCTGATTGTAAGAGCCATGCTTCTTATCTCCATCCTTATTGCATCAACATTTCTTGCCATAGATTCCTTTAGATTCACTGATTCACATCATTATGCCACAGTTGAGGCATCCTTAGTTGGATAATCCCCTCCTTGAGTACAAGGCCCCTGACCATCTGCTTGACTTCCTTCCTGACAATTCCGCATTTAACATGGTGTGGTGTTTTCAATTTTGCTTCAAACCTGAGCCATTCACTAAACAACAACTTATTATTTCCCATTCTTTAGCTCCTCATAGAAGGGAATATCATGACAAAAGGTTTCATAATTGAAGTAAAATTGTGGAAGTCTTTCATATTTGAACCCAATCCAAATGGCAGCCCTGACCTTCCTTTTAATCCAAATTCCAGATCTCCATCCTTCTGTTTAGATGAAGATTATTAATACGGACTCTAATAGATCTTGAGATGGAACTTTCTAGAGTGTAATGATCGATGTCAAGAAACTCCCTACTGCCATTATCCAATCTAAAGGAAATCTTAAATCTGCAGCCATAAAGGGTATATGTATCAAAATGAAGCTTCGATGACTGAAAGCTATCACAAATTTTTGAGTTAAAATTAAGTTCCCAATAAAACTCCAAGGCCCTTTATTAATAACCTTATCCAACTCCTTATGGCATTCATACTTGAACAGAAAGATGTTCTTGTCTAAAGTGTTCTGATCGAAACCACTTTCCGCCCCCTAACTCTTCCTCATAACTGAGAGTAAGACGTTGGAGTTGACTGTCATATCTATGATTACTTACCAACCAGCCAACATACATTAATACTTGCACCGATAGGAAAAACACCCCCAAGATCTATTTTCTCAACAAAATTGGAACAGAGAACATCCATCGAAAAAACCAGAATCAATCAAACCAATTCACAAACCACAGAAAACAGAGCACCACTAAAGAAAAGACCTAAAAAGCAAGAACTCAAAAGAAAGTAACTTAGAAGCAAACTCAGAGTAATGTAAGAAACTTAGGAAACCAAACCAAAGCAAATAATATGATTTCCTCCATCATCGCAAATAGACCAGAGAACAAAGAGAGCATAAAACTTGTTTAGGCCAGAAAATCAGTTAAGGTCGTAGTTTTTATGATTTCAAAGTCTTCCATGTATTTTAGGTTGATGATTTGGTAGTAAAGAGATTCGCTTGCAATAACTCTTGCACAACTGGTTTAAATGGTAAAAGTCTTATTGTTGGATGAATTTTTTCTCTCAGCTCCCTTCTCTCTTCCTATCTCCTCCCAATATTTACTATTAACAGTAACATTGATTGACCATTTTTGTCAAAAAGAGACATTATATTTCGTTGGGAGGAATTCAAACTTACGTGGGACTCTGAACTTACTTTTTTTAAATAAGTGAAAGCTTAAAACACTGAATCTCATTTGTTCTTTAGATTTGATTTGAGATACTCTAACAAGTAACAATAAAAAGTTTCGAGTTATTGAAATTTAAGAAGAAAAGGGAGGAAACTGAAAATTTTAATTAAATGTATAACTATACAACATTATAATTAATCAATATAATATCTAAACTAAATTTGAAATGAAACTTGGAAAATAAAATTTCATAACATATATATTAGATCCCACCCCTACCAATTTAACCTGTAGTTTACGACAACAAAACTAATATGCAATACCAAAAAGGTAAAACCTTATTTTACTCTTATAAAAGTCGAGTAATGTGCGTCCTGACAAAGTAAGCATTTTTTTAATCTTGTCAATGTTAGTAGGATTAGGGGTGTTCAAGGTTTGGTTTGGTTCTATTTTTTTTTTGTAAAAAATTGATTTGAATTGAAGTTTCTCTTCTGAAAGATTGCCGAACTGAACCAGAACGTTTGTGAAAAAAGAATCGAACTGAAAGTTTTGGTTTGATTATTCAGTTTGACCTTAGTAATGAAAATTATTTTTTAAAATTTTCAAAGGAAATTACTAAAAAATAATGTGAAATTAAAGTTTTGGTTCGGCTCAGTTCGATTGATATGGAATTACATAATAAAAAATTAAAGTTTTGGTTCGGTTCGAATGCTATCAAAATTTCAAATCAGATCGAAACTTTGGTTCTTTAATACTGTCGAACGGAATCGAAACAAATCTCCCCAAAGAACCGACTGAACCTATCATTTTTTGCTTGATCCGGTTCAGTTTGATCGATTCTTTACAAAAAATTTCACCCTTAAGTAGGATCGGGGTTTCCTCTTATTTGCCCTTGGGCCTAAAGATGTTATCCATGTTGAGGTGATAACACGATCGAAAAATTGAACTAAGATTTACTACTTTGAGGGGAGATATGACTTTTGGTTGAGGTATTATCCAGATCTAGGGGGATCCAGAATTTTCATTCAGTGGCACTTACAATATAAAATAAAATATTTATAAAAATAAAAAGTCTCAAGAATGAAATTATTTTCAATGTTCATTGTTACATTTATAACTGTCATCGACGAGTTTTCATATTTTTAAAATCGTCGCATAATTGTCTCATTGCCAAAACTATCAAATATCTCTCTCTCAATGTATGCAATCAAGTTATCGTTCATTAATTGATCACTCATATAATTATGTAAACAATTCTTGATCATATTCATAGCAGAAAACACCCTATCCACCATAGCAGTTGCAACAGGTAGGATCAGCGACAATGCCAACAACAAGTACACGAGTGGATAAACTTTGTCTTTTCTCGTCTCAAACATTTCTTGTGCAAGTTCATCAATCCCCTTTAATCCTGAGAACTCGATGTCAGATCGCATATCTATAATGTAATTCTCAAGTTGATCTTTATGTGTTGTGACTGACACTGGAGAAAAATCTTTTAGATATAACTGAGCAAGACGAATAAGTTTTTGTTTATCAAAAGCAAAAAAACCATCACTTGGATTTAGACATGCAACACAAAGAAGAAATTATGTATTTGCCTCAGTGAAATGATTGTTTAACTCTTGAAGTTACATATCAATGACGACATGAAATATTTCAACTCGATAGTGATGTTGATTTGTGATGTTGTGAGCGTTATGTATTTTCCTTCTTGTAGTAAAAGAAACATGTCATCCATGCTAGGAACTTCAATATCATGTTTATCACAAAATGAATAAACTTGACTGAGTAGAGAATCAAATCTTGTTTCTCTCATCAACTGTAACCTTTGTTTGCACAGTCTAACTAAATTCATTGCATTTATGATATCTTGATCTATTCTGTATAATGTTTGTGACAAATCACTTGTAATCCCCAATATGTTTTTCATCTAAGTGTAGGTTCAATATAAAATAAAATCATTAAATTGTATTTAATAGGACTTTCGCTTCATATTTCTGATCAGAACTGGGTCCTTCTTCCTCAATGATCTCAAGTACATCTGTTACATATGGAAACATGATAATTAAGCTGACTAAAGTACTATAATGTGTGCCCTAACGTGTATCACCGGCTCCTTTAAGACTAGTTTCTTCATTTAAGCATTGTCTACTAGAAAGCTCACTATTGTTTATAACTTCAAAAAATGCAGTAGTGTGTCTTGCACGAAGGATGTCACGACATTTCGCTGAACCTCCAACAATGTTCACCACCTTAGCGACCAAATTAAAGAGACATGTAATGTCTACATGATTTTTTGCAATAGCAACAAAATATCCTGAGGGGTAGGTCAAGGATAATAATACTCCAGTGTCAGTCATGGACAAAGCAAGGAACATAAAATGCACATTCATTTTCCTTCAAAATTAGTGCTTTAAGGCCATTAAACGCACCTTGCATATTACTTTCCCAATCATAACCTTGTCCCCGCAAGCTATAAATGCTTAATCCATGACGAGAAAAGAATTTATCAATAGCTTTCTCAAGTGAGAGAGCATTGGTGTTAGTGACTTAAACAATACCTACAAATCTGTCAATTACATTACCATTATCCACATAACGTAATACAATACACATCTGCTTCTTGGAAGATGTGTCACGAGATTCATCAATGAGAATATAAAAGAGCTTGTCATCAATACTTTTAGTAATAGTACTTACAATCTCAGTCGAAATACAGTTCACAATATCCTTTTGAATGTCGGGAATTTCAAATTTTCTGGGGCACTTTTCAGGAAAACAGCTTTCATATCATTATTATGATCACATAACCATTGTAAAAGTTCAAGAAAATTTCTCTGGTTCTTTGAATCTTCAGATTTGTTATGCCTACGAAATGGAAGCTCTTTCATAAAAGGAACCGAATACAATCAATCGATGCACATAATCGAGTTCGATATTCACTTCGAGCTTGGTCTGAATGTTTATTAAAATGTGTCTCAATATGCTCCTTTCATTCAGTAGACTTTCACATTGAGCCCAAGCTTGGTTAGAAGCACTATCAGGACCTCAAACGTAAATTTTCAATTTCTCTTCTTCTAATTTAAAAATCCTTCACCAACAAAAGAGTCACTTCCTCTTTGTTCTCCAACTTCAGGCTTGAATATGTAATAACATAAACAAAATGCACCATCTTTGGATATGATGTACTCTAAATAATTTGGGTATTCATTGAACCAAGCTGGATTAAACAGTCTTGATTTTAGCCCAAACTTTTTTAGAGAAAAATCATGATTCCAAGGTTGACAGGGATCCTTTTGTAAATATGCTCTTAGGACTCAATCTCGAACATTGGGGTTATAATCTAAAATTCACATCTAAATGCTTGAATCTGCTAGGAGCTCTGCTAAATTTTCTTCAAATGTAATTTTTAGACAAGCAATTTTTTCGTTGTTGGCAAAGACAATTCTAGTGTCGATTTTCTTATAAAATATATTTCCATCTCTATTTCAGAAGCAGTAGAAAAATTAATTTTATTATTTTATTTATGCTTACAAAGTGAAGACAATAAGAAATACAATAAACAAAACCATAAACAAAAGTAGTAATTATGAATTTAATAAAATATCAAATGATAATGAATGAGCATAATAATTGAAGTTTAGAGTTGTTACTTGTTTACGCTCACTAGTTGCTACTTTGACAACCCTTGCTACTTTGACAACTGTTGCGTGTATGTGTTCAATGTTTTTCTTTAATTTCTAAACATAATTGAGATAAAAAAATCAAATAATATAATACATTAATAAAAAATCAAACATATAAAATAAATAAATATTAAAAGACTTACTGATGAGATTCAAGTCAAAAGAAGTATTTGTGCAGAACATATCAATTTAAATATAAATTAAAGAATACAAAGAATATAAAAAAGTATTGGAGATAAAATTTAATAGAGAGAGACGGCCAGGGAGTCAAGGGTAGAGAGAGAGAGATGGAACTTAGGAGAGAGACAAAAGAGAAAGAGAAATGCTAACGGCTAGGATACAAAGGTAAGAGAGATTAGGTTTAGGGAGTGTGAATTGACTATTTTAGTTAAAAGTAATTAATAAATTTGATGGGTGGGGATACCAAAGTAATTTACACCTAATATAATATAAATATATAATATTATATGCATAGAAAATATATAGAATTGAAAAATTTTAGGGGCACGTGCCCCTGGTCCTTGGATAGCTCCGCCCCTGTAGGTGTAAATGGTCCATCTGAATTCCAGTATATCATGAATGATATTTTTAATACTTACACTGTATTTATTATCTGTTACATTGATGATGTCTTAATCTTCTCATCATCCATAGACCAGCATTTTAAACATCTTAATATTTTTAAGAATGTGATTATCCAAAATGGTTTAGTATTATCTGCTACTAAAATGAAATTATTTCAAACAACAGTTAGATTCTTAGGCCATAACATTTCTAATGGCACTATTATTCCTATCAACCGTAGTATAGATTTTGCATCTAAATTTTCAGATGAAATAAAAGATAAAACATAATTACAACGATTTCTAGGAAGTTTGAATTATATCCGTGACTTTTATCTCCAACTAGCTCAGGATACTACTCTGTTAAATCAGAGACTTCAAAAGAAACCTATACCTTGGACATCAGATCTTACATTAGCAGTTAAGAATATTAAAGCTAAAATTCAATAATTACACTGTTTAGCTTTACCACACCCGACATGGAATAAAATTGTAGAAACTGATGCCTCTAACCTAGGTTATGGAGGTATTCTGAAGCAGTTAAATCCTCAAACTCATAAAGAAGAATTATTAAGATTTACCTCTGGTACCTGGAAAGGACCAGCAAAGAATTATCCAACAATTAAACAAGAATGTTTAGCAATTGTGAAATGTGTATTAAAATTTCAAGATGATCTATTAAATCAACATTTTCTTATCCGTGTTGACTGCTCTGCTGCAAAAAATATTTTCAAAAAAAATGTTCAAAATCTTGCATCAAAACAAATATTTGCATCATGGCAGGGTATTTTATCTGTATTTGATTTTGATATTGAATATATTAAAGGTGAACAGAGTTCTCTTCCTGATTTTCTAACCCGTGAATATTTACAGGGAAAATCCAATCATGAGTAACCGAGGAAGAGGCCGCAGCTCTCGTGGGCGCGGACGTGGCAGAACCAATCTGCAATATCCGAATGATAGGATTTTCTGGCCTTCAGAATTTCTCAGTGTACAAGAGGCTACTCGCAAGAGTACAAAAGAAGTCCTCTTGACAGCAGAACAGTACATTATTAACCGAATTTCTGAGGAAATCATCCTCATTATTGAACCGAATGATGAAAAATGGATGGAAGATCCATGGGAGATAAAAACTCGTTATCTCTCCACACAACAGTATCCAACCAGATTTGAACACTATAGATACATTTATGAAGCTATAGTAGTTCAATCTGGGAGCATGGAAATCAGACATACATTTCATGACTCGAACCGAAATACCAGCCCAATTACTTTTAGTAAGGTTGTCATCAGAAACTTCATCTCCATTAATCAATGGGGTCTACATCCCCATACTACTAGAACTATGGAGATACACCAGAAAAATATTAAATACAGTTATTGGGATTACATAGAATCATTTGCCAATACATTCTATTATCAAAATCCGATAAGAAATCACACATGGTTTATCCGTATATGTCCTAAGGTATTAGACGCAGGCTTACCAAATTGGTTCCTCCTTTGGTGGGATAAATTTGGCCTTACGTTTGATACTTTACCAGAAATATTACAAACTGAGTTTAAAGAATGGCATTCACAATATGCCATAATCCATAAAAATAGTACTGTATCCAAAGCTTTGGTACATTTTATCATCCGATTCAATATTCCATGGATTTGGAAATGGGATCTGAAATGTGAATACCAGAATGGAATACTCGTATTAAAATGTATCTTTTTTACCAAATGGTGGGACAAATGCATGAATCCCCACCTAACTGAATTAATCAAACTGATCAAGACTCATGCACAAGCATGCTATGAATCAATCCCAAAACATGTATCAGTACCAACGAGCAATCCATTCTTAAATGCTCAATAATATGATTAAACAGCAATTTCCCCAAATTAGTGAAAAAGAATTAGCTGTCAGAACCATGGCTTTTGTAAAAAACCAGTTCCTCCATGTTTTTAGATCTGACACAATCTTCATGGCCACATCCAGTACCAATCCGAGCCCACGGAGGCAATTATCCGTATCACCTCCTCCTGAGCCAACCACTGATCTCAATCTGGACATCATTCAGCATAATGCCTTCAGCATCCTTGCTGGCGAGAGTCAAGACCCCAATGATGACTTACCAGATCTGACACCACCAGATTTGACACCAGCAGTGGACCCACCATAGCCAACCATTGCTGACTTTTGGGACTCCTTAGCGTCCATTATCTCAGACCAGCTCGAGAAAGACAAAGACCTTAAAGGAAAAGGCAAACTCAATTAATAGCACCCGACCAGCTGTCAAGCACTAAACAGAAGCAAACAAAGGTCTCCACAGACGCTTCGCTAAACCGCACACGTGGATGATGTTTGTCACACCACGTTATCCTATCTAATCAATTATGTTGTATCATTACTTTAGTTACTCTAGTTAAGTTACTTTTCTGAATAATGTTGTCTTGTTACTCTAGTGTGAGTTAAGTTACTTTTCTGTATTATAAAAGGGTCTCTCACCCTTGTTGAGAAGAACGAAGCTTTTCTTTTATGTTTAATAGAATGCTCATGAGTTGAGCCCTTAAGTTTGCCTTACCATTTTCTCTCTAACTCCTCTCTTATTCCTTATCTCCATTATTGTCCTGCTCACACATGCACATACATCACGCTGTTGCCATCAGGAGCTCCAATGCTCCCTCACCGTTAGTTTTTTTTACTCCCCATATTCTCTGTTCATGAGACTATGTATGTATTAATGTAAACCGTGTATAACCATGACTATAAGCTCTACTAATCATGATCTTGTTGCTAGCTCAAGACACGCAATATGTATCTGTTATGGTTGAGGAAATACTCACTGTACTACAGTAAGTTCAGGAAACAATCAATGAACACTGAGTGGGACGTCACCCAAGTCGCGTCTGGGTAAGGTCTGTTGAGCAGAGTTTGCGTTAAGACTGTTGACCCCTGTAAAACGTTGACAGACGTGCTCAGTGTAAGTTATTTTGTTATCTGAACTGACTGAACATACTGTGTTTTGCCTCCTCCCATGATAAGAAAATATTCATTCAAACTTCAAACTGTCTCATAAAATGATTTAACATCTATATATATATAACGAGTATACATACTTTTTTTTAGTTATAAAAAATGTCCTAAAGAAATACATTTGGGAATTTTTTTTAGTTATAATCCAAATGACACGTTTTTTTTTATCAATACTCACTTTTTAACTTCTATGAAAAGTTATTTCTCAAAATTCTATAAACAATTTGATTCTATGTTCATTTTTCTTCTTAGTGGTTTTATTTCGATAAATGTATGTTGATTAGGAGTTAAATTAAAATCTTCTACTTAATTTAATTTATTTATTCTAATAATAAGACATCTTAATTTCAACTACTTCTTGCTTTTAGTGTTTCTCTTTCTTCTCAATAGTTGTATTTCGATAAATGCATACCCATTATGAGTTAATTTCAAATCTTCAACTAACATCAATTTATATGAATTATTCCAATGTAAAATAATTAAATTCCAAATACCTCTGGCTTTCTTTGTTTTCATTTTCATCAGAATTATTAATACCATATAAGGTTTTTTGTTCTTCATCACATGAACTAAAAAGTAATTCTCATTTACATTTTCTTTGAAAATATGTAAGTGTTTAAGCGGTACTTTCTTTCTTTAGTAATTATATTTGTCTTACCCTAAAAACTGTAGTTCTTTTTTTCTCAAGAAAGAGTCATAATTATTATTTTACTTTTGAACTATATTGTTTTATTACTTTAATGCTCTTGTATTCCATTATATATATAAAAGGGCGATAGTATCTTTTATTATAAAATCAAGTTTAATAATAAAAATAACTTTGGTATATCATTTTTGAAATGTTACCTTATTCATAATCATAAGGTATTGGTTACTGTTGTTTTTTGGAGAAGAAGAACATTCTGGTTCAGGTATAGGTTCCTTGCCTTTGAAAGGAAGCTCTTGTTTAATAAGGGCAAGATACTGAAAAATAATTTGAGTAATAGTTTGATTTCAGATTTAAGAAAATTGACTTCAATTTTCAAATTCTATATAGTTATAGGTTTTTCTGTAACCTTATTCTGGATGCAATCCATGATTTCTCGCATATTGTAATTCTCAATAGGAGAGATAATTTCTTCCTTGAGATGGTCTTTATACAGGGTTTCTAAAAATTTTAATCTCATTTCTGGATTTGGGATTTGATCAGCAAAGTTGAGCATATACTTCTAGGTGTCGGTAAGAACATTGATACTAGGTTGTCCTACATCAAGGCCATTCATTTCCACAATGGCTTTCCAATAGTTGACTTCTGTTAACGTGTTGCAATTCTTGTTATTGCAACAGGCTTCAATTTGGTCAGAGGAGGAATCTGAGTCAGAAGAATAGATTTCTGCCAGATCATTATCTAAATTGGAGTCCGAGGAGGAGTTATCCTTGTCAGAGATACAGTTAAGGATTTGCTGTTGAGTTTCTTCATCTAGAGATAACTCATGGAGTTTCTGCTTAAGTTTACACTTATTAGCATAGTACATTTTAGCACAACATCTAAAGCATTTAACTTCTGATCTGTCTTTCTTAGGAAGAACTTACTTTTTCCTGAATTTCCTTTTGGGAATGTCCATATCATATTTAGGATTCTTTCGAGCTTTTCTGGAATGGAACCTTTTGTATTTCGTAGGTCTAGGGTTCCTTGAAGTTGTAGGGTACTGGATTTTGCTGTCATAGGCGAACTGATTACAAAATTCACCTAATTCTTGTTTGTTTGATAAATTTTATTTCTTCATTTGTTGCTGAAGTTTCAGATCATTGCAGAGGGCTAAACCTTCTTCAATTACTATTGCAATGAGAGATCCATAGGTATGCTGGTTATAGGAAATATCAATTTGGTTGTGTTTATCCATAAGTTTCTTGCGAACTTTTTCAGCAAAAATATTGGGAAGGCCATAAATGAAATTGGCTTTCCAATGGTCACTATTGGCATCAGTTTGTTGCATGACCTTCATTAGGAACACATCCTTATACCATCTAAAATGGGTTAGAGAAGGGCAACGAAGGTTCTATAGAAGCTCTCTGTGACGGTCTGTATTTATAATTCCTGGTCCAATAAAATGATGGATTACGACTTGGGCTAGTGTATAGCAAGCATTTTCGGTTTGGGTTTCAGTATGATTAAAAGGATTGATGTTGATTTTGGAGGCATTAAGGATTTCATCTCGCTGGTAAAGCCATTGATAAGAAATCTGGCGATTTGGTGGTCAGAATTATCATTATGTTTGCAAAGGGAAGCATACATAATCATATGATATATGGTTTCGAATACCTGATATTTAGATTTACCATCTATGTTCCATTCATAGATAGTTCTACCGTGGAAGGATTTCTGATTGTGAATGTAGTTTTCTTCATACAAAATATCCTGAGGGGTAGGTCAAGGATAGTAATACTTACTGGGTTCAAGTAAAGTCATACGCTGAGTAGACTTAGGGTAAGTAAGGTTATTGAGGCTATCATTGAAGCTTTTCTAGAGGTCAAGAATTTGAGAAAGAGTATATTCTTCTCTTTCATCCTCGATTGCTGGTACAGATGAATCACCTGGTTCATCATATTAACTTGTTTATGAGATTTGGATTCTGATGGTTCTGGCTAACTTATTTTTAAATTCTTTATTTTTCTTATGAGAGTGGCCATAAAGTCTTCCTCTTTCTTTGTAGACATTAACATAAAATTATGAATTTCAAGAGCAGGCTTGATATTGATTGGCTGAAGGTTAAGAGGTTTAGGTTTCTCTGGACCTTTATGTTGTTGATCTTCAATTTTATCATGTATATTATCTACTTATTCCTCTATACGGGTAAGTTGGTTACCTACAGTTTGGAGAAAAATGTTGGTATAATTATTCTGTTTGGTTAAAGGTATTATGTCTTTGACCTTTAAAGTTTTCTGATTAGGTTGTTCTGGAATCTCAACATAATGAGAGATCAGTTTAGCGCTCTCACTGGTAGGAGCTAACTCTAGAGATAACGGTGGAGGATGGACAGTTTGGTAAGATTTGTCCGTTATCGTAATCCAATTATTATGTATGCATGTGAGGACATTAATTTGATCATCATTAAGAAATGGTTCTTTCTTGGTAACCTCACAGTCCCACTCGGGGAAGGATCTAAGGATCTGGTTACTCCAAATCCTTAAATCTTCCAGAATCTTCCAGACCTTCTTCTGTAGAATCCATCAATTCTGAGATACCAGAAGCCCAGATCAGAGGTATCCTCATATCAAAACCAGATACCTCATGCAGTCTATGAAGATAGACCCAACATCAGAAGGCCTAATAGCTTAATTGCAAGTGATATACAATTCGACATGTAATGGATCTTACACCCAAGAGTGAATTGCGTAAGCACATAAACCAGGATTTTATGCAAGATAAATATCAGGGTTTTCGATTATGGTATTTTCAATCTCATACTTCCCAATAGTTAAAAACCCTTAAAGTTCAGTATTATTACCATCTTAGATCCTTCCCCGAGTGGTACTGTGAGGTTACTAAGAAAGAACCATTTCTTAATGATGATCAAATTAATGTCCTCACAGGCATACAGAAGAATTGGATTACGATAACGGAAAAATCTTATCAAACTGTCCATCCTCCACTGTTAGCTCCTACCAGTGAGAGCGTTAAACCGTTAGTCATCTCTCCTTATGTTGAGATTCCAGAACAACCCAATCAGGAAACTTTAAAGGTCAAAGACATAGTACCTTTAACCAAATAGCATAATTATACCAACATTTTCCTCCAAACCGTAGGTAACCGACTTACCTGTATAGAAGAACATATAGATAATATATAGGATAAAATTGAAGATCAACAGCATAAATGTCCAAAGAAACCTAAATCTCTTAACCTTCATCCAGTCAACATCAAACCTCCTCTTGAAATTCATAATTTTAAGTTAAAGTCTACAAAGAAAGAGGAAGACTTTATGGTTACTCTCATCGGAAAAATAAAGAATTTAAAATAAGTGAACCACAACCGTCAGGATCCAAATCTCCTAAACAAGTTAATATGATGAATCAGGATAATTCATCTGTACCAGTAACCGAGGATGAGAGAGAAGAATATACTCTTTCTCCAATTCTTGACCTTCAGAAAAACTTCAATGATAGCCTCAATAACCTTACTTACCCTAAGTCTACTCAGTGTATGACTTTACTTGGACCCGGTAAGTATTATTATCCTCGACCTACCCCTCAGGATATTTTGTATGATGAAAACTACCTTCACACTCAAAAATCCTACCACGGTAGAACTATCTATGCATGGAACATATATGGTAAATCTGAATATCAGGTACTCGAAAACCATACATCATATGATTATGTATGCTTCCGTTTACAAACAGAATGATAATTCTGACCACCAAATCATCAGATTTCTTATCAATGGTTTTACCGGTATTCTAAAAAGATGGTGGGATAATTGTCTCACTCAGAAGCAGCGAGATGAAATCCTTAATGCCTCCAAAATCAGCATCAATCATTTTAATCATACTGAAACCCAAACTGCAGATGCTTGCTATACACTAGCCTAAGCCATAATCCATCATTTTATTGGAACAGGAATTATAAATACAGATCGACACAGAGAGCTTCTACAGAACATTTGTTGCCATTCTCTAACCCATTTTAGATGGTATAAGGATATGTTCCTAATTAAGGTCATGCAACGAACTGACGCCAACAGTGACCATTGAAAAGTCAAATTCATTTATGGCCTTCCCAATCTTTTTGCTGAAAAACTTCGCAAGAAATTTAGGGATAAACAGAACCAAATTGATATTCCATATATCCAGTATACCTATGGATCTCTCATTGCAGTAGTAATTGAAGAAGATTTAGTCCTCTGCAACGATCTGAAACTTCAGCAACAAATGAAGAAACACAATTTATCAAACAGACAAGAATTAGGTGAATTTTATTATCAGTTCGCCTATGACACCAAAATCCAGTACCCTACAACTTCAAGGAACCTTAGACCTAAGAAATACAAAAGTTTCTATACCAGAAAAGCTCTGAAGAATCCTAAATACGACCCGGACATTCCCAAAAGGAAATTCAAGAAAAAAAAGTTATTCCTAAGAAAGACAGATCCGAAGTTAAGTGTTTTAGGTGTGGTGCTAAATGGTACTATGCTAATAAGTGTAAACTTAAGCAGAAACTCCATGGGTTATCTCTAGATGAAGAAACTCAACAGCAAATCCTTAATTGTATCTCTGACAAGGATAACTCCTACTCGGACTCCAATTCAGATAATGATCTGGCAGTAATCTATTCTTCTAACTCAGATTCCTCCTCTGATCAAATTGAAGCATATTGCAATAACAAGAATTTCAACACGTTGACAAAAGCCAACTATTAGAAAGCCATTGTGGAAATGAATGACTTTGTCTAGGATAACTTAGTATCAATGTTCTTACCGAATATACATATATAAATATATATTAAAAGGCACAATCGATGGAAAAACTATTTTGGACTATTTTATTCAATAATTATTCTTATATTTCCTAAAATGGCCTTAAAATCAATAATGGTGATGTATTGTTGATTATTTTTCATAAATTAATTAACAAAATTATGTATTAATTTGGATCACACCCCTTAATTGATGGATTGTTGGTTGTTTTTCATAAATTATTAATTGATATATTTGTGTATTATTTTTTTAGCTTCACACCCCTTCATAAAATTTAATATGATGAATATACAAAAAATCTAAGTGAAAATATTAATATATTATTTTTTAAGATTAATACCCCTTCATTGATATGATTTATGATTATATTTATATGAACCTATTAGTGTTCATCCATCTACTTTATTTTATTTCGAATTATGAAAAAAGTCAAAGATGAAACCTACCATTTTTTAATTATTGTGTATTGTGAATTTGAGTCTTTAAGTACTAAATAGTTTTTATAATGTATTTTGATTAAAATTTAAATAAATGATTTTAGTTATATTAAAATTAATAATGCTCATTATTATTAATATAATTAAAGCTCTCCAAATTTTATATTTCCTAAAATGGCCTTAAAATCAATAATGGTGATGTATTGTTGATTATTTTTCGTAAATTAATTAACAAAATTATGTATTAATTTGGATCACACCCCTTAATCGATGGATTGTTGGTTGTTTTTCATAAATTATTAATTGATATATTTGTGTATTTTTTTTTAGCTTCACACCCCTTCATAAAATTCAATAGGATGAATATACAAAAAATCTAAGTGAAAATATTAATATATTATTTTTTAAGATTCATACCCCTTCATTGATATGATTTATGATTATATTTATATGAACCTATTAGTGTTCATCCATCTACTTTATTTTATTTCGAATTATAAAAAAAGTCAAAGATGAAACCTACCATTTTTTAATTATTGTGTATCGTGAATTTGAGTCTTTAAGTACTAAAGAGTTTTTATAATGTATTTTGATTAAAATTTAAATAAATGATTTTAGTTATATTAGAATTAATAATGCTCATTATTATTAATATAATTAAAGCTCTCCAAATTTTAATTAACCAATTACATCATATAAATAAAATTCATAAGATAAATAGTAAATCAAATATATCATTCAATATAATATAATAAATTGCGACGTTTAGAGTATAGTTAATTAATTCAGAGACAGTAAAAATATAGAATATTATTTGGCGTGTATAATTTAAGAATTAAACAGTCAAACATTCGGTTAAAATTCGATCAATAATATGCGCTTCCTAAAAATTTGGATACAAATTTTAAAAAATACGACCGTAGAATTTACAAATATATATTAATACAATATTATAAATATGACAATAAAAAATCAATTTTGAACAATTTACAGTATACAGGTTCTTGTCGAACCCAGAACAATACCGAATAATTTACAAAAATTCAGACGCTTTCGAATTAAACATGCAGAACAATTTACAAACATTGTGACAAGTTCTTCCAACCCCACGATACTATACATAACATTGTATACATAACAATTGTATATAGAACAATTGTATACAGAACAATTGTATACAGAACAATTGTATACAGAACAATTGTATACAGAACAATTGTATACATACATTGTATAAAGAATAATTTACACAACAAAAAAATCAGAACAATACAGGTTCTGTATTGTAATCAACACAACAAAAAATCAATTTTCCTTATCCCTGTTTCCATGCAATCAACACCACAAAAAATCATAACCCAAATTAACACAACAAAAACCGAACCTGGGTTCTTCGGAGTTCAAAGCAATCTGAGGCAAGAATCGCTTGTTCTTCGGAGTTCGAAGCAACCTGTGTTCTTCGGAGTTCTTCAAGTTCGAAGCAATCTGAGCAATTGAAGCAATCAAAGCAATTGGAGCAATCAAAGCAATTGGAGCAATCAAAGCAATTGAAGCAGTCAGACAGACTCAAGCAAGATGAGGGAGACCAGATCAGTTGCGATTCTTGAACAAGACGAGGTAGATGCGGTCGCGATTCTTAAGGTCTAAAACTCAGACTCAAGCAAGCTGCAAGACGAGGAACCAGTCGCGATTCTTGAACAAGACGAGGGACCAGTGGCGATTCTTGAACAAGACGAGGCAAATGCGTTATTAGATTGAGGAGGAGGGCGTCGCACAGCGAAATAGAGTGGAGGGTTTCGCAAAAGTGGGAAAGGGATTCTAGATTTTGGCCGTATAATTCGGCCGTATAATATGGGAATACATATATGTCACGTATTATACTTGGTATTTTTTGGAATAGTAGGGAGGCGGACAGTATTATATGGGATTATACGTATGCACATATAATTCATGTATAACACGTGACTTTACCAACTAGCGTTTAGAGGAAAAGAAAGTTATGAAAATATAAATTTTTTGGGTACTTGGTTTTTGAATCTTGAATATGAAAGTATCATGCATTCATCATCATCAAAATTTTAACTATACAATATTACATTCATCTTATCATTTTTAATGTCTTTTTTTAATTTTATATTTTTAAGAAAAATTCTCTAAACTTGAATATCTCTAAGTTTAAAATAATTCAACAAACATAAAATTTTGAATTATGGTAAGGAGATTTTTTTTATTTAATAGCATTGCCCATGAGATTTTCTTTTTATTAGCAAAGTTTACTTCTACATTTTGTTCTCTTTACATATATTTTATTAATCCTTCTATAATTTTGTTTGTTTCTTGAATTTCAAAGATTAGAAAAAAGTTAGACTAAATTAATTTGTTTATCAGAGGTTGAAATGAACAAGATAACAATAAGTATTCTATTGGTTTTTTGTTTGAAATTTAATTAAGTTCTATAAATTGATCATAGTTCACGTGTAACGTATGTGTGGTGTGACTAGTGAATATTGAAAGGAAAAATTATTTTTACTTTTTATTTTTTTTCATATTACAACACCAAGACAAGATATAAGTAGTTTAAGAATAAGTTCACAGTCGTTTAATCATTTTATTTTAAATTAAACTTTTTGTATGACATATATTATGTCTTAACAAAATATAATTGACTAAACTACATGCAATTGAGTATTGTCTAGTACTAAATAAATATGTTCCAAAACGTATGGGAATGATTATATAAAGATGAATATGATATGGTTATTAACTAAGATAGCGTAAACACTGTTAGCCATAACATTCCCAACACATTTTCTTTTTTGTTAGACCCCAAAACCATATTGGAGAAAGAAAAATTAGAATCTTAGATTTTCATCGTGAAAGTCCAACCCGTTGGGGACTTTGCAATTAGACTCTGTTTTCAAGAGAATCCTTAAACAACTCTCACCAAGTGCAATACCTAAAACTAAGGGGTAATATAGGAGTTTGCCTGAATCACCACCATTCATCCTACTGTAAATGAGAGCAACCTCTGTTGCACCTACACCTATCATGTTAATAAGTTTAAAAACGAACATTTTAGTCCATGGACTTAAAAAAAAGTAAACCTCATAGTCCTTTATAACAAAAGGGGTATACATACTGAAAGTTACAGAATTAAAATGTATGTTTTCAAAGTTTTAATAATTAGCCATTAAACGCTATTAATAATGAGCCTTTTTCTGACATTGCAATTTATGGCTGTGGCTGAAACAAACCAGTAAATGAAGATTGATCAAAGCCCCCACTTCTACACACAAACGAGGCTTTGCAAAGGCTCAAAGAGCATGAACATAACACATCTTGTCCCTTCTCTTTTACAGAAACAATACATTTTCTTCTGCCACGGCCAGCTTCGATAGTCTTTAGTAAAACAGAAGAAATCCATTATTATTAAAAAAAAATTCTTTTACATCCCATGCCAAATTTCCTAACTTGATTTTCCAGGAAAACCAAGTTTGGGGATCCCAAACTCAACATTTATACAGTAATCCTTAGTTCAAAGTTTCACAGTATGTTTCTCAGCATAGCATCCAAATCAGATGAACTGGACAATAGCTCCACAGCAACTGAAACTGTGTTTATGAAGTAAAGAATGATATCTAGAGCACCGAATAAGACCGCCTAAGCATAGTTTTCTATCGATTATCTGACCATATATAGCGGTTTTTGCCAGTACACTGAAGCGAGGGAGGCATCAAAATAGAGGGAAAACTTGTACACGACCGGGAACCTTGTCTACTACATCTTTAGTTTAGGAGTTGCAAAATGCATGGAGTGTTTCGTCCAACACTGTTCTATCATAGTCTCCGGTGAAAACACAATTACCTAAAGGCCCTTTCAAAAGGATAAGCCTTAATAGTCCATCTGCTACCTTCTTATCAACCTGCCACACCAATAGAGTTCAGAAACATATGGATGATAAGAAACATATTGAACTTCAATAAGTAAGAACGTCCTGGGTTACTTACCGCCATTACAGACTTGAACATCTCGACTGTCATGGTTTCGGGAGGGGCAGTAGGTAACTTAGACTGTTCTAGAATCTTGTGAACCCGTTTGACAATTGAATCGTCTATCCATCCGAGGCGGTATGACATATCAACGGCCATGACCTGCATATTGACAACAAAACTTGAATTTAAGGCTTGTAGAAGAGTTAAGCAGAAAGGGAAAAGCCAAAATATATATTTAATGTTAACAGAAAAAATACCGTGCCAGCTGCAACAGCTTCTCCATGGAGCCACTCACCATAGCCAAGTCCAGTTTCTATTGCCTAGAGACAAACCACAATAATGAGAAAGGAGAGAATTTAGAGATGACATAACTTGACCCATAGTGAGATTAGATAGAAAATTTAAGAATTAAGAATGAAAAGTCAGATCAGGCATGAATTCTACTAATGTTTTAGAACCAAGAAAATATCAGATATCCAATGGATGAATTCAGTGTTTTAACATTTATGGTTACATAAATAATGTAGTCCATGAGCATCCCATTACAAACCTCTAAACCCAAATATCAGAGATTTAACAGTGCCACCCATCGAACGAATGAGTGATAAAATGAAAAATATTACAGTTTGCAAGATGAAAAAAGTCGACTGGATAAATACTACTTACATGGCCGAATGTATGGCCCAAGTTCAATGTTGCCCTCAGTCCACTTTCCTTCTCATCCAGCGATACAACCTGTGCCTTGTTTTCACACGACCGTTTTATTGCATAAGCCAGTGCATTTGGATCCCTGCAATGAACAAACCAATAAACTCATTTTGAAGACTGCAAGAGTATGCAAAAAAAACAGCCAATAGATGAAATAGGTGACATAGCCACCAAGACATTTCATCTGCTTATAAGCGTTTAAAAAAGTATATGTAAATTGTAATGGTTGGTCCCATTCCATGTCTTCGACGTGGAACTAAAAGTATATCCAACCTTGCGTACCTAGCCATTAATGCAGGCATATTTTTCTCCTGCCACTCAAAGAATTCTGCATCTCTTATAAGCCCATACTTTATGACCTCCGCAAACCCTGACGCTAATTCCCTTTCGGGCAATGTATTTAACGTGTCTGTATCTATAAGTACACATTGAGGTTGGTAAAAAGCACCAATCAAATTCTTCCCTAGATGGTGATTTATCCCTGTTTTTCCCCCAACAGAAGAGTCCACCTGAAATATGCAGGGAATGGAATGGAGCAAATGAGAAACAATAAACAGAGGACATTGATATAGAGAAACATGATAACACATTTATATGAAGCTTCATACCTGCGCCATAACAGTCGTAGGAATCTGAATAAAATTAACACCCCTGAGGAAAGCAGAAGCAGCAAACCCACACATGTCACCAATGACACCGCCTCCAAGGGCAACAAAAGTACACCTCCGGTCGAGACGTGACTCAATGGCCTTGTCAAAGACTTTCATAAGAGTATCCTAGTGGTTCAAAATTGTGTTTTTTATAAGTAACAGATGGGATACCACGAAGCAGGGGAGGGGGAGGGAAGGTCTGAGAGTCGGATACTATGCAATACTTACCATATCTTTGTATTGCTCTCCATCTGGTAATATCACGCTCTCTACTGAGATATTTGCGTTTCCTCTTGTTAAAGCATCAACAACTTTATCCAGGTATAATGGCGCAACCGTGTTGTTAGTGACAACAAGAACTCGCTTTCCATGAACATGCCTGAATTAAAAAGGAATGAGTTACTTATGAAACCATATAAGAAAGAAAAGGATCGTGCTTACAAGAAGATTAGTAAGTTCAGGTCATTGGTAAGGCAAATTGGGTCACTACGGTTGCTAATGTAAACATGAAACTATAGAACAAAGTGAGATAGAGTATATGATATTTCTTAGATGAGAAATTATAAACCCCTACAATCAAACGACATTTTCTTTCTGCTATATTTTCCTCAGCCACCAAAAGAAGAAAGTATAATTCAGCACAACATGACATATTTGAAGGTAATTACTTATATGACGACCAAAATACAGCTGATTCATACTAGCATATCGAACAAATTCTGCAAGACATATTACGAATTAATTTCAACAAAAATGATGAAACTTTAAACTGTTCAGTAAATCAAACACCTCTGGAGAAGCTGAGGTTGATCAAGAAGGCCGGATCCTATATAAATTGGATAGCTTCGATCACCCAAATCTACTTCCACACTAGTCAGCCCCCCAGAATCAGTTTTACTAGGCGACTGATCCATAATCTGAGCGGTGGCGCAAATTTTCGAAACTCGCCTAGCATTCGACCATGAAAACCCATTTCGATTCAACTCGATAGAATACGGTGAAGCAAATCCAGACCGGAGAGAGATCGAGCTGGGGTTCTGAACCGGAACAAACCAATCAGCAGCGATGGTTTTAGAGAGGAAAAAACTGGAGTTTGGATATGGGGAGAGAGAAGCGGAGATGAAATTCGATATGGAAGCCATGGGATAGAATACAGGCTCTGCTCGGGTTGACAGAGAGAGTGAAAGGGGAATTTGCGTTACGGGAGAGGCCGTAAGCCGTAAGTGGGTAGGTGTGAGAATGTGACATTGTGGGGACTGGGGAAGGAGGTTTTGTTGAAGACAAGAAATTCAAAGGGGGGATTTTGGTGTGCTAGCTAATGGCTGGCCCTAACGGGTTGGTTGGTAAACTAGCAAATTAGGTGCCCGTTTCCTTCCGTTAATCCTCACTACAATTCTCTCTAAAAAATTTGGAGTATTTTCTTATTTTGTATTTTGGTTTAATCTTATAGTTTAAATTTTATAAAATTTGATCATTAAATTTATAAATTATTAATAATTGATAGTCTCTGTAATATTTGTTATCTGCTAAATTGTTTAGAAATTCAGAAACTAAATCGACAGCAAACACAAAGACTCTTAGTAAAATTTAATCATGCCATCTTAATCATTGTTATTGATTAATATATGAGATATGGATATATTTCTTTTCAAATTTACTTTATAATAATATGTAACTGGAATCAAAATATGGTTAAAAATATATTTCACCTGCGACTATCAACATATGACATTTTGTATTTTAAACTTCTAAAAATGTCAAAGGTGTGCTCAATAACTTCATCCCTTCTATATAACTTCATCCATCTATCTGTAAAAAAACCCAACATTTGTTGAACACAGGATCCACCCTTACTCGTTAAAGTTCTGTGCCTTCATATGAAGGGTCATCTTGAAACATAAAGAAATATATTTAATTAAGAATCTAAATTTTTCGTTACTTTTTAGTTTATTTTCACATCTTTATTCAGACACTTTATTCTCCGTTTATTCACAACGAAAGACTTAAATAAATCCGGATAAATAGTTTTCGCGTTCGACACATGTTGAGTTTCAGACGAACTTAAATAGAGTGAGTCAATTGAAATTTTTGTTAATAATTTATGGGCCCGAATGACACTTATAGACTATTAGGGTTTTTTAAAGGAATGGTTGGAGTGTATCAAACCCTAACAAATAAAATTCCGCTCTCCAACACTGATTTGAGACTGAACATGAACAATTCAATCTTCATTTAATAGAATACTTATCTTCAGGTCGTGCAAATTATATGAAGGCCAGAAAGATTTAGGTGTTTGAAAGTTGAACAGAGGTTTGAAAGTTTGATGATAACTGACTTTTTGGAGTTTTTTTGGGTCAATAACTATTGGAGCTAATTGACTAAGACCAGAAATATTGTTGCCAAAATGTCAAAATTTTATGGAAGTTCTAATGTTGCTAAAGCATTTGTTTCTTTTGTTAAGAATTGTTAGACAAATTGAAGTTAGCCAGATATTGCTGAAGTGATGTTTATCAATGAACAGTGGTCAGTACTAAGTGTGTGTTTGTTGATGATTAAAAATATTTGTACACGTTGAAAAAACTATTATATTTTGTTCATAACTATGTCATATATATTTTTTACAGAGAACTTGTATATATTTTAAAACATATTCATGTACATATATAAACATTTTAAGAAACACTTGAGCATGCATTTTTGGTAGAAGTACTTTTACAAACTAAGATGTATTTCAAAACAACAATATTTGTTCAATATATGGTATTTGGAGTGACATAATTTTTTAATACGTTCAGTAGTTTTCGGATGAAGCACTCTCAAATTCACCATAACACTTGTTCTCATGTAGGGATGTCAAAAGTACCCGTGAGTTTAAATATACGCGGGTATTTTAACTTAATGGGTGAATTTCAAATATTATATATGAGTTTGAGTTTTAATTGAGTGGATAATTTTGTACTCATTATATATGGGTAGGGTATTACCCAATACCCATTAGGTACTCACAAAATCCGTTAACATTTTTTTCTTTTTCTAAATGCAACTCAAATTTCTTGATTTACTGGATATTGGAAACCCTCCAAAATTGCAGGGTATGTGGATTCTCACAATTTTTGCGAACAATCTATATTTATTTTACCTAATTTGTCATTCTTTCTCATTTTTCTCATCTCAACAACTTTTATTTAAAATGGTAAAATTAAAAATTTGATAATAATTTTAAAACATTCGCTTGCATAGTACAATAATTGTAATATTTACTAAATAAAGTAATTTCAATATTCCAGACATTTTACATTCCCACAATTATATTACAACAATCTTATTTTGAAAATCTTTTATCCTCAATCTTATACCGAACGACTCTTTAGATTTTGTGCCATCAAGACGCCTAATGATCCTTTGTCACACGTGCACCGGTCGCATCACCCTAAGATTTTATTGTGACACGAGTGTTGTTAGAACATTTGAAGACTAGACTCCTTATATACTAACTACTACGGTAGCACATTCAATCTTTTGAATGTGTGATAAAGCCTAAATCATGTTTGGAGAGTCAAATTCAACTAAAGGCACTAAAAGATTAGACGGTATTATTTTAGTACTATGTCGTATTTGTCTTGACAGTTTGTTTAGATTAGCTAATATAATTAGATTAAATGATACTCTTATCACCGTATTAACTAATACGGTCTTGATCACCGGGATTCAACATGACTAAGAGTAGAAAACTAAAAGAATATTTTAAAATATTTCAAATCCATTTGTTAATAATATAATATTTTGAATTTTGAATTTTAATCGATGATGTCATGCTAGGATTTTTAGAGTTTGAATTTTTTTTTTATAGATTCTTTTTTCATATATATATATTTAATATTCATATTTTATTTAATAATTGACTGTATCTATTAATATCATGAAATGTATTTGTCTGCTTAGAAATATGAAAAAAAATTGTGATCGAAAATGTAAAATAACATATAGTTTCAAAAATAAATGATGAACGATCAGTTTTATAATTTAGTATTGTCATGTACTAAACAATATATAAATAGTATAATTTTTAAACTGATACAATATCAAACATTAGACTGCATTATTTAATCTAATACAATATAGTACAGTACTATCATAATTGTCAAACGAAGGTTAAACATCTTTCGTCATGGCCACCCACAAACCCTTCATAGAGGCGAATAGTTTATAAAACAAAACTAATTAAAGAGATCAATTTCTCAAAAAAAAAAGACACAATTTACACTATTTTTCTGATTAGAGAAACAGCAACATTAACATTGTGAACCTCCTTTGAATCAGCTTTGATAATTTCAGTGAGCCTTTGAAACAAAGGCTTAATAATTTCAGCTCCAAAATGATTGACAAACATTGATTCATTCACTGCTCTAATACCCTTTGCCATTCTTTGAGCTATTGTTGCTCTATCACACTTCATTTCTCCATAACCGATACTACCTCCCCATGGCATCACAATTATCTCTAACTCATCTACACTGAATGATCCTTCTCTCTCTATCTCTGATTTGATTTCTTCTACATTTGGATCATAATATGGTGTGTTATATGTATCCAGTTTTTCCTCTCCAATTATCCCCTGCGAACGCTAAACTCGTTCATTACATAATGTCGTCAAATTCAACTTTAGAGAATAAGATTTTGTGTGAATAAAAGAACTGAAGTTTATGTTTGGTTCATAATTTTGGTAGTTTTCATTAATATGTCAGTTTATATAAATATACTTTTTACTAAACGTACAAGAAATTAAGACATACTAGTGAGACCAAATCCTGAAAAGCTTGTCCTAAGTAGTCCCAAAGAAGACAACATTCATCAGTTGTTGGGTCAAAGGTTGTCCTTGCCCTTAATGTCAAGACCATGCGCCCTCCATTAACAACTTCTTCAGACCTTGACTTGAGAAATGAGCTGAAATCCTTCTGAAATTGTGCCCCATATGCATTCACCACACCTACTGGACTTGTCCTTGATATGTATATCTTCCCTTTGTTAACTAATCCATTTGATTTGTCTTTCAACTCTTGAGGTACCTATTCCACCTCATGTTGTAAGAAAGTTTTAGATATGAAAAAGGAAGATGTTTCGCTTGCACTAGGTGGGGAAGAGCTCATCATTATTGTTGACATGAACTAATCAAATCAGATCATGTATCATAATTAATTTAATTATATTTAAGTAAAAAATAATAGGTTCCACTAATAATGGTAAATCTAATACATTTAAAAGAGTTTTATGAGGGAGAAACTTATAAAATTTCATTTTACCCTTCAAATGCTTTTCTTTGTTATTTAGAATTTAGAAAAACCTTTACACTATCCTTTTAGTTTTCCTCGTATTATTTTTACCCTTATATTTTTGTATGTATCAAATTTAGATTTTTTTTGGCTTTTTTCAATAGATAATTGACAATTAAGTGAGTTTATAATCTAGGTTGACAATTTGCAGGGAAACAAGTAAATATACTTGGCTTCGGTATCCATCTATAATTCTTTTCATTCTAAGAAGATGTAATAAGTTAATTGGAGGGTCAAATTTACTATTATAATATTATATGATTACTATTTTTACAGAAAACTTTATCCGTCATCATGATACACCTTATTTGATTTGATCTTATAAATTGCACTCATAAGTTATTTTAAGTTGTGACTGAGATTACTTTGTGACATGACATTACAAATAGAATTTACTTATTATAAGTATTAATATTTGAAATCAATAATGCAATATTGATTTTGTTAATCTAATCAATTTACTCATTCATCCATAATCCAACATACTAAAAATACATTTGTTCAGTTCATGTAGTAGATATTTGATTTATGAGATGAACTACTAAAAACGCATTTATTCATTCNTGACATGACATTACAAATAGAATTTACTTATTATAAGTATTAATATTTGAAATCAATAATGCAATATTGATTTTGTTAATCTAATCAATTTACTCATTCATCCATAATCCAACATACTAAAAATACATTTGTTCATTCTCGTTCATGTAGTAGATATTTGATTTATGAGATGAACTACTAAAAACGCATTCATTCATTCATATTCATGAACTAAATTTATAAGATGAACCTAAAATTAATAGAATTAATTAAATGTCAAATATGTATGCAACGTGCAATGTATATGTTTAAAAAAATTGGAGAAAGCGAAAAGGACCTCGAATCACTCCACTCTCACATTGTGTTGGTTTATTTGTGATTTGTGAGCACTATCACGTCCAGCTAGCCTTTTATTGGAAAATTAGGTATTTTGTACACCATTTTTGTAGGCCAATTTTGGACAGATTTTTAGATGAGATGCATTACGTAAAAGTGTAAGGTCTATGGATATTTGAGTTCTCCTACGCGAGTACATAAAAATAGATTATTAATTTGTGAAAACTGGTTTTGGGATAAATGAGAAATTATCTCCCAATGCGAGCTAAATGGGAATGGAAAAACATGAGAGAATTGTAGAAATCTCACATTAGAAAGGGAGGAAATGTTTGAGTGATATATATCGAGATGTAGTATCAAGGATAGTAACTTGATAAGGCTAGAGACTCTCTATATGGACCACCTCTAAATGAGTCAATGGGCTGTGTTTTACTCCAGATTTATTTTTCTCCTCATAGGAAGCCCAAATATCGTGGAATATGAAATATTCTCGTCAATTAAGGCCCAAAAACATTTTTTACTTTTGCGAATTAAATAAAAAATGTTTTGGACTTAATTTTTTTATTAAATGGCATTTTAATGGTTAAATACCCTTTATTACATACCTCCCCCATGAGTAGTATAAAAGGAGGTCTTCCCCTCCTCATTTTACACACTAAAGAAGCTTTCAAGCTCTCTTTTACTCTCAATATTTGTTCTCCACGTTTTTGCTTATTTTTCTTCAAGTTTTCTTGAATCGGTTTTTGGTTCAGTCTAGTTCGGTTTATTTCTGATTCCATCGATGGTTTCATTTTCAGTTCAAGTCTTGGTTTTTACGTCGTTACTCTAGTGGTAATTCTGACAAGTCAGTTCGATCAAGGTGGTAAAGTTGGATGCTCTTCAGCTGCCTCAAACTGTTCTATCTTAGGAAATAGACAGTCANCCAATGCGAGCTAAATGGGAATGGAAAAACATGAGAGAATTGTAGAAATCTCACATTAGAAAGGGAGGAAATGTTGGAGTGATATATATTGAGATGTTAGTATCAATGATAGTAACTTGATAAGGCTAGAGGCTCTCTATATGGACCACCTCTAAATGAGTCAATGGGCTGTGTTTTACTCCAGATTTATTTTTCTCCTCATAGGAAGCCCAAATATCGTGGAATATGAAATATTCTCGTCAATTAAGGCCCAAAAACATTTTTTACTTTTGCGAATTAAATAAAAAATGTTTTGGACTTAATTTTTTTATTAAATGGCATTTTAATGGTTAAATACCCTTTATTACATACCTCCCCCATGAGTAGTATAAAAGGAGGTCTTCCCCTCCTCATTTTACACACTAAAGAAGCTTTCAAGCTCTCTTTTACTCTCAATATTTGTTCTCCACGTTTTTACTTATTTTTCTTCAAGTTTTCTTGAATCGGTTTTTGGTTCGGTCTAGTTCGGTTTATTTCTGATTCCATCGATGGTTTCATTTCCAGTTCAAGTCTTGGTTTTTACGTCGTTACTCTAGTGGTAATTCTGACAAGTCAGTTCGATCAAGGTGGTAAAGTTGGATACTCTTCAGCTGCCTCAAACTGTTCTATCTTAGGAAATAGACGGTCATTATCAACCTTAGTACCACAAGTGATGGGTGTAACTGTTTTAAAAAAACGGTGCAAACATGTCTCGATTTGATTTCTTATTATTTCGTTACTCTCCGTATTGTTTTAACATCGGTGATATTGTATTTACATTTCCTAATTGTTGTATTTGCATCACTTTCCATAATTATATTATTTACCTATCTTAAGTAATGTATTTACGGGATTGTTGTATTATTATTATCTCATCTTAATCTTACAATGCAATACACTATTTTCCAACAATCTTAAAACAATTAATTCTATACAAGTTATTGCATTATAGGATTAATTTTTAGAAACTAATTTGATTTTCAAAAATTGTCCAAAAATTATTTTGGAAATTGATTTGGGTTTTTTCAACCTAAAAAAATTATTTTAAATATTCTCTGAAACTTTGAAACTAGAAGTAACTATACAGAAAAGTTCTATCTAGGATATTGGAATTTAAGTGAACTTGTCCCTCCAATTACCTGGGAACTTAATACTGTTGAGAGGGCTGGTTTGTTTTAGAAAATATTAGGAAAATTAGTATATTTTTGTCTTTGACAAAAAAGCATAATTTTTAAAGTGTTGATATACTTCTGGTTTATATTTCAAATAAGAAAATATGGCAACCGAAACCAACAACAATGTTGCAGCGAACTATGCTAATGAAAACCGAGGGCTGAACCCTACTGTTGGGACTCAAATGGCAATAATGGGTGTGCAGAACCCTGTTGTGACCCCTGTAGCCCGTATGACACCAATGCCTACACCTATTTCTCATGGAGAGAAACCTGAGAAATTTAACTGTCTGAATTTCAAAAGGTGGCAACAGAAGATGCTCTTCTACCTGACAACGCTGAATCTGGAAAAATGCTTGACTAAAGAAGCTTCCAAGCTCAATGATGATGACTAGGATTTCCAAACGATCAGTGCTATTGATGTTTGGAGACATTCTGATTATTTATGTACAAATTACATAATGAATGGTCTTACTGATTCTTTGTATATTGTTTGTTCTGAGAAGGAAACAACAAATGAACTATGGGAATCTCTTGAACGAAAGTACAAGACTGATGATGCAAGCATTAAGAAATTCATCGTCGTCTGCTTTCTAGAGTTTAAAATGAGGGATTTCAAAACGATAATAAGTCAAGTGCAAGAACTTCATTTTAAACTCTAGAAAGCAGACGACAATGAATATTCCAAAATGATAATAAGTCAAGTGCAAGAACTTCAAATTATCCTGCACGAGATTCATGCTGAGGGAATGATGTTGAGTGAATCATTTTAAGTGGCTTGTATTATTGAGAAATTACCTCCCGGATGGAAGGATTTCAAAAATTATCTCAAGAATAAACGAAAGGAAATGAGCATCGAAGATCTTATTATTCGACTTCGAATCAAAGAAGATAATAGGCTATCCAAAAGAAGAGGGCCAAAAACTGTTGTTGCAGTAAAGGCTAATATTGTGGAGCATGGTCAAAGTTTTAAGCCAAGAAGACCAACAACAAAGGAAATGGTCCAAACAAGCTAGGACCTAAAGGAGGGGTTTATAAGAAACAAAAGTTTCAAAGCAAGTGCTACAATTGTGACAAGTTGGATCACAAATCATCTAAGTGTAGACTGCCTAATAAAAACAAGGAGGCTAATGTGATTGACAGTATTGCTCAATACGTTTCTGATATCAACCTCTCAGCAGTGATTTTTGAGGTCAACATGGTTAGATCCAATTCAAAGGAATGGTGGATTGACACTGGAGCTACCCGCTATGTGTGTTCTGACCGTGGGATATTTTCTACCTTTGAAGTTATCGAGCATGGAGAGAAGTTGTTCATGGGGAACTCGGTCACCTCTAAGATCAAAGGCCAAGGAAAAGTTGTGTTGAAGATGACTTCTAGGAAGGAATTAACTCTGAACAATATATTGTATGTACCTGAAATATGAAAGAACCTTGTGTCTGGTCAACCGCTAAATAACCATAGATTTCATATGATATTTGAGTCAAACAAAATTATTTTGTCTAAGAGTAAAATGTACGTTGGTAAGGATTATATGAGTGATGAAATGTTCAAACTCAATGTAATGGCTTTGGTCAAATCTAATATTAATAAAACTAGTTCTTCTACTTACTTGCTTGAGTCTTCCAATTTATGACATGGTAGACTATGTTATGTTAATTATGATACCTTGCGTAAATTAATTAACTTGGATCGGATACCAACATTTCACATTGATTCCAATCACAAGTGTGGTACTCATGTAGAGGCAAAATTAACGAGCTCATCATTCTAAAATATTGAAAAAAATACCGAACCACTTGATTTAATTCACAGTGTTTTATGTGACTTAAAATTTGTACAAACAAGATGTGGTAATAAGTATTTTATTACTTTTTTTGATGATAGCACAAAATACTGTTATGTATATTTACTAAAGAGCAATGATGAAGTTATAGAGAAATTTATTCTCTATAAAAATGAAGTTGAGAATCAACTCAATTAGAAATATAAGGTGCTAAGAAGTGATAGGGGTGGTGAGTATTAATCACCAATTGTTGAGATTTGTGCTCAACATGGGATTATACATGTAACCACAACACCTTATTCACCTCAATCTAATGGTGTTACTGAGCGTAAAAATCGTATACTAATAGAAATGATTAATACATTGTTGATCAGTTTTGGATTACTTGAGAACATGTGGGGAGAAGTCATTTTGATGGCTAACTATATTTTGAATAAGATACCGAAAAAGAAGGAGGATAAGACCCCATATGAGTTATGGAAATGTAGAAAACTTTCATACAAATACTTACGAATGGGATACCTCACTAAGGTGATGGTACCTACACCCAAAAATGTGAAAATAGGATAAAAAAATTGTTGATTGCAGTTTTATTGGTTATGCAAATAACAGTAGTGCGTGTCGGTTCCTTGTGTACTAATCTAGCAATCCTGAGATTCACAAGAATACGATAATGGAGTCTAGGAATGCATCATTCTTTAAACATGTATTTCCTTACAAATCCAAGGAAGAATCAAGCTCTTCAAAAAGATTTCTTGAGACTATTGGTGAAAAAGATAGTCTGTACCAAGATGAAGAAGTCGAGATAGAACTCAGAAGGCGTAAAAAAGTTAGGACAGAAAAATCTTTTAGTTCTGATTGTCTGACTTATATAATTGAACGTGAACCAAGAACTTTAGAAAAATGCCATTAAGAGAGAAATTGATTTAATTTTATAAAATCATACTTAAGAAGTAGTGGATCTTCCACCTGGTTGTAAACCTTTAGCTTCCAAGTAAATTTTTAAACGGGAAATGAAAGCCGATGGATCAATTGATAAATACAAGGCTAGACTTGTAATTAAAGGCTATAGACAAAAGGAAGGTCTTGATTCTTTTGATACATATCCTTCGGTGACGACAATAAACTCTGTTAGGATGATACTTGCAATCGCAGCTTTGTGAAATCTTGAAATACATAAATGGATATGAAAACTACATTTCTGAATGGAGATTTAAAGGAAGAAATCTACATGGAACAACCAGAGAGGTTTTCCACTCCTGGCCAAAGAAAGAAAGTCTGTAAATTAGTCAAATCATTGTATGGTTTGAAATAAGCACCAAAACAATGGCATGAGAAATTTGACAGTCACATGATGTCAGTTGGATTCAAAATCAATGAATGTGATAAATGTATCTATGTTAAAGATACAGATAATTGATATGTCATTGTGTGTTTGTATGTTGATGATATGCTTATCATTGGGAGTAATGATAAGATGGTCAAATCTACGAAAGATATGTTAAAATCTCGATTTGATATGAAAGACATGAGACTTACTGATGTTATATTGGGAATAAAAATTAAAAGAACATAAGATGAACTTATATTAAGTCAGTCTCATTACGTAGATTCTATTCTTGAAAAATTTAGCAAAGATGACACCGATGGATACAAGTGTATATTTGTCCAAGAATAAATGTGAGAGTATCTCTCAAGTAGAATACTCTTGAGTGATAAGTAGTCTAATGTACTTGTTGAGTTGTACAATGCCTAATATAGCCTATGCAGTGAGTAAACTAAGTAGATTCACGAGAAATCCTAGAGCTGAACGTTGGAAAGCCATTGTGAGAGTACTAAGGTACTTACGATATACTCGGAGTTATGGACTACACTATTTAAGATATCCAACGGTCCTAGAAGGATATACTGATGCAAATCAGATATCTGATAAGAAAGATAATAAATCTAATGGTGGGTATATTTTCACACTAGGAGGAGCTGCCACAGCATGCAAATCCTCAAAATAGATAGTTATAGCTTTATCCACTATGAAATCTAAGCTTATAGCTTTAGAGAAATGTGTGGAGGAGGCGGAGTGGCTACACCACTTCTTAGAGGATATTCCTAGACGGACAAAGCTTGTGCCACTAATATGCATACATTGTGATAGTCAAGTGCTATTGGAAGAGCACAAAGTAATATGTATAATGGTAAGTCTAAAAGCATTCATCATAGACATAATACCATTAAACAACTACTCTTCACAGAGGTTGTCAGTCTTGACTACGTGAAGTCAAAGGATAATATTGCGGACCCATTAACTAAATGGTTAAATCATGAGTTAGTTGAAAAGTCATCGATGGGAATAGGACTAAAGCCCATGTAAAAATAAGTTGATATGAAGGAAACCCAACCTAGTTGATTGGAGATCCTAAGATCTAGGTTTAAATGGACAACCTAATTGTATAAACTTAGCTGGATCACTGTGGGATTTTCCCTTTCCATTCCTATGATGAAAACAGTGATACTCATTGGAGATTAGGCTAAGCAAAACTTTTAATGATTCTTATGCATCAAAAATTGGGAGATCCGAACGGAGTAATGCGAGTTCACTCTTAAATTAAAAGATCACCTGAGAGTGAAGTGGGGCCGCTTCTATAGGAATTGTAGGGGCACAAATTTTAAGAAACTCTTGCAGAACTAGGAGGATGTTCACGGCCAAAAGGAACATACTCATGAGAACTGAATTGTGTCAAGGATGACTCATGTGTGTATTATGTCATCGTTTACATAAAAGGTCGAACTGTTCAAAGACATTGTGTCTACTAGTCAGCTAGTAAAGTAAACATACTTAGACAAGGAAAGGTTCAAAGGGTAAAACCTACATATCCTATGTAGGTTTCGGAACATAGAATTATATCACCATGTTTGTCGTGTCGTTGGTCGTCAATTTTCATTCATGTGAGGAACTGTTGGAAAATTAGGTATTTTGTACACCATTTTCGTAGACTAATTTTGGACAAATTTTTAGGTGAGACTCACTATGTAAAAGTGTAAAGTATTTAGATAATTGAGTTCTCCTCCACGAGTACATCAAAATTGACTATTAATTTGTCAAAATTGGTTTTGGGATGAATGAGAAATTATCTTTCAGAATAAGCTAAATGAGAATGGAAAATAAGTGTGAATTGTAGAAATAACATATTGGAAATAGAGAAAATGTTGGAGTGATATATATTGAGATGTTAGTATCAAATGTGCTAACTTGATACAGTTATATGCTCTCTCTCTATATGGACCACCTCTAAATGGGGCAATAGGTTGTATTTTACTCCAGATTTATTTTTTTTCTCATAGGAAGTCCAAAGGTCATAGAATATGAATTATTCTTGTAAATTAAGGCCCATAAGCATTTTTTATTTTTGCAAATTAAATAAAAAATGTTTTGTACTTAATTTTTTGATTAAATGATTTTGTGGGTTCGGTTTATTTCTGATTCCGTCGACGGTTCATTTTCGGTTCAAGTCTTGGTTTTTGCGTTGTTACTCTGGTGGTAATTCTGACAAGTCAGTTCGATCAAGGTGGTGAAGTTGGGTGTTTTTTTGTTTCCTCAAACCGTTTTATCTTAAGAAACATAAGTCGTTATCAACTTTAGTCTCCCAAGTGAGGGGGCGTAAACATTTCGTATTTATTGTATTTACATCACTATCCGTATCAATATAATTTGCATGTCGTAATTAACGCATTTACAAAATTGTTGTATTATTATTATTTCTATTTAATCTTATAATGTAATACACTATTTTCCAACACCTTTATCCTCATTTTTGGCAGGTAAACATATTCTTTGCATCCAACAAGTTTGAGGTACACATGACTCCATATAGATTTCTTAAGGATCTCTAGGTTCTTGGTGTAATGTAATTCTTGATCAACATGAAGGAAAGGAAAAGAGCATGAGGAGGAAAGAATGAACAATTGCTTGTGACCATTTATTTATGTTTCTTCAAAAATTTGATTTCTTCACTCCACAATCGATTCAAATGGATTTACTATATAGTCTTAATCAACTTGGATTTATGTTTTTCGTTGTTAATATTTTTTTTTTGAAAAAATACATTGAATTAATGTTTGTTAAAACCAAAGACCGCTTTGTAGCTATGTTATTTTTTTGGATAAAATTTGGGTGAATCAAACACCAATTTAAGTTTTTTTCTTAAATTCTTAAATCTAACACCTATTTGAATTTTCATTAGCAGCCTGAATAATAAAATTGCCGAGCAATAAAATTTTTGAGAGTACTGGAGATATGTTTAGTGACTTGATTAGAATTCTAAAGACCATATTGATTTTTTTTTTTTTACAAAGTAAAGACCATATTGATAGCTGCACTATATTATAAGCTACTAATGCGTATTTCAAAACTTTTTTTAGAATAATTTAAAAAATAAGTTGAAAGAATGATTAACCGAACCTGCACATTATACGTATTGGTAAATATTTGTTATTAACCTAAATGTACAAAACATGTTAATATTCAAAGTATAATATAATATAGTTATTTACGTGCTTTATTACTAAAAGAAGTGTAAAACTTATTACACCATATATCTCTTTTCACACATGGTCAAACCTGGTTGATCCCACTGGTAAAGATGAGCTCCTCCTCACCTTTTTTTTTGTTAAGACTTCCTCACCTCATTAGGAGTCAAGTATTGTTGTCCTTACTGAGTAATACTTGACTCTTAATGAGAGTAAAGAGGAACCTCTCTTTATCACATGACTCAATTAGGTCGTTGCAACATCTCTTTGTCACATGACTCAATTAGGTCGTTGCAACATCTCTTTGTCACATGGCTCAATTAGGTCGTTACTATATATACTCAATTAAACTTATATTAGTTTTAGTTACATTAGGTCACACCGTTAGCTTAATTACTATTAAATATTATTAACATATAGATCAACATAATTAGCACATGTCAGCGACTAGGAGGAGCTCTATCATCTGATCAAAAGTTAAGAATTGTTCTTTAAAGATAGAGATATTCATTAAATCAAAAGGCTAACCTGTGAAAGCCAATGAAGACTCAAGGAAGTGTGGACAAAGTGTAAACTTTTAGAAGGAAATAGCCTTCCATGGAAAGAACCTGGAACTCCTGCTATAAACGTACGTGACCCAAAATCTCCTCCATTTTCTTCTTCTACCAATTTTCCATGAAATGCTGGCCGTAGACACTTTGAGAAAATATTGTTGAAGTCGTTCCCTGGTAAATCATTTAAGTACATGAGAAACTCGGGCCGCAATCGGCCTGATTGACGAGATCTTTTGTCGATGATGCTCATGATTTCTGAGATAGCAAACATGGCGTTTGGCCCTGAAGAGCAACCGAGGTCTGCTATGGTGATTGTCTTGGTCTCAGGTAAGATTGAATCATATAAGGCTTCAACTGCTTTCTTCAGCAGTGGAATTGTTTTTGTTTGAACTTCATTCTACAAAAGCATTAGTTTATATTCTAGCACTTAAAATAGTCCAACATTTTGTTTTTTGTTGGCTTATATATTTAGTCATTGCACTTTAAAGCGTTGTACTTAATTAAGCCTCATGTTTGTACAAAATCTACTAGTGTTTTAATGTCTTTATGCACATAATTTTACATGTTTATATATTTAAATTACTGCACATATTTAAATGTGTTTTCACGTATCAATTTACCGTAGCATGTCAGATAGATTGACCGTTTTAGTTCTTGGTCCAATATGTAATTGATAGCGATGGCCTGTACTTCTTCAACATAAAATTACTAGTTCAAATTTTTTCGAAGGATTCCTATTATATAGTTTTGCAGAATTGTCTCTGCAAGGACAATGAAATCGATTATTAATTTATCAAAAATTTATTTGGAATGAACGATAAATTATCTCTCAAAGTGAGTTAAATGATAATGAGAAAATATATGAGAATTGTAGAATTTTCACATTGAAAATGGAGAAAATGTTGGAGTGGTATACATATAAATGATTGTATCAAGGATAGTAACTTGATAAGCCTAAAGGTTTTCTCTATATGTTTCACATTTATATGGGTCAATGGAATGTTTTTTGCTCTAGATTTATTTTTCTTCTCATATAAGAAGTCTAAAAGTCAAATATGAAATATTCTTTATACTTTAAAGCCCAAAATAATTTTTATTTTGCAAATTAAGAGGAAAAATATTTTTGAACTTTATTTGGGTTAAATGGGCTTTTAATGAGTTAAATAGCCTTTATGATACCTCTCCCCATGAATAGTATAAAATGAGATTTTTCCCTCCTCATTTTACACACTAAAGAAATATTTTAGCTCTCTTTTTCTCTTAACTCTTGGTCTCCACGTTTTTACTAGTTATTCTTCAAGTTTTCTTGGTTCGGTTTTTAGTTTGCTCTCAGTTCGGTTTTTGGTTCAGTCCGGTTCGATTTATTCCAGTTATGTCAACCGTTTGGTTTTCTGGTTCAAGTCTTAATTTTGCTCATTACTCTGGTGGTAGAATTCTGACAAGTCAATTCGACCAATGTGGTAAAGTTGGGTACTCTTCAGCTGTCTCAAACATCCTAGAAAGCAGACGTCGTTATCAATCTTAGTACCACACATGAGGTAGCGTAACTATTTTAAAGAAACTGTGCAAACATGACTCAGATTAATTTCTCATTATATCGTTACTCTGTCCCGATTTATTTAACGTTAGTATTTACGCTATTTACATTTCATAATTATTGTATTGGCATTGTTATTCATAATTATATTATTTACTTGTTGTAATTATATATTTGCAGAATTGTTGTATTATTGTTATTTCGATTTAACCTATAATGCAATACACCATTTTGAACAATCTTAAAATAATTATTTTTGTACAAGTTGTTGCGTTATAGGATTAATTTTGAAAATTAGTTTGGTTTTCAAATTTTGTCCAAAAATTGTTTTTGGAAATTGATTTGGGTTTTTCAACCTTAATTTTTTTATTTTTTAATATTTTTTAAAATTTCAAAATTATAAGTAACTATACAGAGAAGTTCTGTCTAGGAAATTAGAATTTAAGAGGACTTGTCCCTCTAATTACCTGGAAATTGAATACCTTTGAGAGGGTTGGTCCTGGATTGGGTCTTAGAATCCCACCAATTCATCTCGAGAGTAATATGCAATTTTGGTTTTGTTTGGAAAATATTTTGAAAATTAATATATTTTCATCTTTGAGAAAATAACATAATTTTTAAAAGTCTTGATACACTTGTGGTTTATATTTCAGATAAGAAAATATGGTAATTGAAACCAACAACAATGTTACGACGAACCATGCTAATGAAAACCAATGGCAGAACCCTACAATTAGGGCTCAAATGCCAAATCTGGGTGTGCAGAACCTTGTTATGACCCATGTGGCTCGTATGGCACCAATGCCTATGCCTATTTCTCACAGAGAGAAACTTGAGAAATTTAGCGGTCTGAATTTTAAAAGATGATAACAAAAGATGCTCGTCTACCTGACTACGCTAAATCTGGCAAAATTCTTGACTGAAGAAGCTTCTAAGTTCATTGATGATGAGTAGGATTTTCAAACAATCAGTGTTATTGATACTTGAAAACATTCTTATTATTTATATATGAATTACATAATGAATGGTCTTGCTCATTCTTGTATAATGTGTATTATGACAAGAAAACAACAAATGAGCTATGTAAATCTCTTGAACGAAAGTATAAGATTAAGGATACGGGCACCAAGAAATTTATCGTGGCTCGCTTTCTGGAGTTAAAAATGGGGGATTCCAAAACTGTTGTTAGTCAAGAACAAGAACTAAAAATTATCATGCACGAGATTCACGCTGTGGGAATGATGCTGAATGAATCATTTCAAGTGGCTTGTATTATTGATAAATTACCTCATGTGTGGAAGGATTTGGAGAATTATCTCAAGCACAAATGAAAGGAAATGAGCATCGAGAATCTTATTATTCGACTTCGAATCGAAGAGGATAATAAACTCTCCGAAATAAGAAGGCTAAACCATGTTGCTGCAGAAAAGGCTAACATTGTGGAGCATGGTCAAGGTTAGAAAGCCAATAATACCAACAACAAAGTGAAAGGTCCAAACAAGTTGGGATCTAAAAGAGGAATTTCTAAGAAACAAATGTTCTAAGACAAGTGCTATAATTGTGACTAGGTGGGTCACAAATCTTCTTAGTGTAGATTTCCTAAGAGAAACAAAGGTGCTAATGTGATTGAGAACATTGCTCGAGATGTTTCTAATATTAACCTATCAGCAGTGATCTATGAGGTCAACAAGGTTAGATCAAATCTAAAGAAATTGTGGATTGACACTGGAGCTACCCGCCATGTGTTTTCTGATCGTGGGATGTTCACTACATTCTAAGCTATCGAGCATGGAGAGAAGTTGTTCATGGGGAACTCGGCCACCTCTAAGATCAAAGGCCAAGGAAACATGGTGTTGAAGATGACTTCTATGAATGAATTGACTCTGAACAATGTCATATATGTATCTGAAATGTAGAAGAACCTTGTGTCTTGTTCACTACTGAATAACCACGGATTTTGTATGGTATTTGAGTCAAACAAAATTGTTTTGTCTAAGAGCAAAATGTATGTTGGTAATTATTATATGAGTGGTGGAATGTTCAAACTCAATGTAATGACTTTGGTCAAACTCAATATTAATAAAGTTAGTTCTTCTGCTTACTTGTTTGAGTCTCCCAATTTATGACATAGTAGACTAGGTCATGTTAATTATGATACTTTGCATAAATTAATTAACTTGGATCATTTACCAATATTTCATATTGATTCAAATCACAAGTGTGAAACTTGTGTCGAAGCAAAATTAACGAGGTCATCATTCTAAAGTGTTGAAAGAAATACCGAACCAGTTGATTTAATTCACTGTGATATATGTGATTTAAATTTTATACAAACAAGAGGTGGTAATAAATATTTTATTACTTTTGTTGATGATAGCACAAAATACTATTATGTATATTTGCTAAAAAGCAAGGATGAAGCTATAGAGAATTTCATTCTCTATAAAAATGAAATTGAGAATCAACTTAATAAGAAAATTAAGATGCTAAGAAATGATCAGGGTGGTGAGTACATATCGCCATTTGTTGAGATTTGTGCTCAACATGAGATTATACATAAAATCACTGCACTTTATTCACCTCAGTCCAATGCTGTTGCTAAGTGGAAAAATCGTACATTAAAAGAAATGAAGAATACATTGTTGATCAATTCTGGATTACCTAAGAACACGTGGGGAGAACCATTTCGACAGCTAACTATCTTTTGAAAAATATACCCATAAAGAAAGAGGATAAAATCTCATATGAGTTATGGAAAGGTAGAAAACCTCCATACAAATACTTATGAATGTGGGGATGCCTTGCTAAAGTGACAGTACCTACACTAAAAAAGGTGAAGATTTCTTGTGTATGAATCTAGCAATCCTGAGATTCACAAGAATATGATAATGGAGTCTAGGAATGCATCATTCTTGAGACTATTGATGAAGAAGATAATCAGGACCAAGATGAAAAAGTCGAGGTAGAACCTAGATGGAGTAAAAGAGCTAAGACAGAAAAGTCTTTTAGTCTTAATTTTCTAACCTATATGATTGAAAGTGAACTAAGAACTTTCAATAAAGCTGTAAACTCCAATGAAGGTCCTTTTTGGAAAGTGATAAAAGTGAAATTGATTCTATTTTGTAAATTCATACTTGAGAACTAGTGAATCTTTCACCTGGTTGTAAACTTTTGGGTTCCAAATAGATTTTGAAACTAAAAATTAGAGCCGACTGATCAATTGATAAATACAAGGCTAGACTTATAATTAAAGGTTACAAACATAAGGAAAGTCTTGGTTATTTTGATACATATTCTCCGGTGTCGAGAATAAACTCCATTAGGATGGTACTTGTAATTATGCAGCTTTGTGAAATCTTGAAGTACATCAAAATGGATGTGATAACAACCTTTCTAAATGGAGATTTAAAGGAAGAACTCTACATGGAACAACTAGAAGGTTTTTCCGCTCATGGACAAGGAAAGAAAGTCTGTAAATTTGTCAAATCATTGTATGGTTTGAAACAAGCACCAAAACAATTACATGAGAAATTTGATAGTCACATGATGTCAATTAGATTCAAAATCAATGAGTGTGATAAATGTATTTATGTTAAAGATACAGAAAATGGATATGTCATTGTGTGTTTGCATGTTGATGACATGCTTATCGTTGAGAGTAATGAAAAGATAATAAAAATAATGAAAGAAATGTTAAAATCTATATTTGATATGAAGGACATGGGACTTGCTGATGTTATACTGAAAATAAAAATCAAAAGAACATCATCAGACTGGTGAATCAAAACTCAGTCTCATTATGTAGAGTCTATTCTTGTAAAATTTAACAAATATGACACTGGTGAATCAAAAACATCGATAGATACAAATGTACATTTGTCCAAGAATAAATGTGAGAGTATCACTCAAGTAGAGTACTCTAGAGTGATATGTAGTTTAATATACTATATGAGTTGTACAAGACCAAATATAGCCTATGCAGTAAGTAAACTAAGTAGATTCACGAGTAATCTTAAAGCTGAACATCAGAAAGTCATTGTAAGAGTACTGAGGTACTTACGATATACCCGAAATTATGGACTACACTATTCAAGATATCCAACAATCCTAGAAGGATATACTGATACAAATTGGATATCTAATAAGAATGATAGGAAGTCTACTAATGGATATATTTTCACACTAGAAGGCGCTGACGTAACATAAAAATCTTCAAAATAGACTGTTATAGCTAGATCCACTATGAAATCTGAGCTTATAGCTTTAGACAAATGGGGAGGAGGCTGAGTGGTTACACCACTTCCTAGAGAATATTCTTAGATGGACAAAGCTTGTGCCACGAATCTACATACAGTGTGATAGTCAAAGTGCTATTGGAAAGGCATAAAGTAATATGTATAATGGTAACTTTAGCCACATTCGTTGTAGATATAATAACATTAAACAACTACTATTGACATGGGTTATCACTAACTATGTGAAGCTAAAGAATAATTTTGTGGATACATTAACTAAAGGGTTAAATAGAGAGTTAGTTGAAAAATCATCGATGGGAATGAGACTAAAGTCCATGTAAAAATAAGTTGATACAAAGGAAACCCAACTTAGTTGACTGGAGGTCCCAAGATCTAGGTTCAAATGGAAAATTTAATTGTATAAACTTAGCTGGGTCATTGTGGGAATTTTCCCTACCCATTCCTATGATGAAAATAGTGTTACCCATTGAAATCAATATAAGCTAAGCTTTTAATGATTCTTATGCGTCGAGAATCGTGAGACTCGAGAGGAGCAATGCGAGTTTACTCTTAAATTAAGAGATCACCTATGTGAGGGTGAAGTATGGTAGTTTCTATAGGAATTTTAAGGGCACAATTCTTTAGAAACTCTTGTAAAACCAGGAGGGTGTTCATGGCCGAACTGAACTGTGTCAGAGATGACTCATGTGTGTAGTATGTCATCATTTACATAAAAGGCTGAACAGTTCAAAGATATTGTGTCTACTGGTCAGCTAGTAAAGTAAACATACTTATAAAGGGAATGTTCAAAGGGTAAAACCTGTCTATCCTATGCACGTTTCAGAACGTAGAATTCTATCACTATGTTTGTCGGGTCGTTGGTCATCAATTTTCATTCGTGTGGGAAATTGTTGGAAAATGGGTATTTTGTATACCATTTTCGTAGATCAATTTTGGACAAACTTTTTGATGAGACCCACTACATAAAAATGTAAGGTCTTCAGATATTTGAGTTCTGATTCGTAAGTATAATGAAATCGACTATTAATTTGTCAAAATTAACTTTGGGATGAATGAGAAATTATCACTCAAAGTGAGCTAAATGACAATGGAAAATAGGTGTGAATTGTAGAGATAACATATTGGAAATAAAGAAAATGTTGGAGTGGTATATATAGAGATGCTTGTATCAAGGGTAGTAACTTGATAAGTTTAGATGCTCTCTATATGGACCAATAAGCTGTCTTTTACTCTAGATTTATTTGTCATTCTCATAGAAAGCCCAAATGTCATAGAATATGAAATTTTTTGTAGTTTAAGGCGTAAACATATTTTATTTTGTAAAATGTTTTTAAGAGGAAAAATGGCCTTTTAGTTGGTTAAATGGCCTTTATGATACATCTCCTCCATGAGTAGTATAAAAGTAGGCATTCCCCTTCTCATTTTACACACCAAAGAAGCATTCTAGTTCTCTTTTCTCTTAATTCTTTGGTCTCCACATTTTTTCTAGTTTTTCTTCAAGTTTTCTTGGTTCGGTTTCCGGTATGATCTCTGTTGGGTTTTCGATTTGCTCCGGTTTGGTTAATTTTCATCGACGATTTGGTTTTTCGGTCCAAGCCTTAATTTTA
Source organism: Datisca glomerata (assembly GCA_003255025.1). Taxonomy (NCBI): domain Eukaryota; kingdom Viridiplantae; phylum Streptophyta; class Magnoliopsida; order Cucurbitales; family Datiscaceae; genus Datisca; species Datisca glomerata. The sequence goes on along the minus strand of QANY01007567.1, from coordinate 556,521 downwards.
CGTCGCTACTCTGGTGGTAGAATTCTAACAAGTCAGTTGATCAGCGTGGTGAAGTTTGGTGCTTTAGCTGCCTCAAACGTTTTATCTTGGGAAACAGACGTCGTTATCAACTTTAATAGCACAAGTGAGGTAGCGTAATTGTTTTAAGAAAACTGTACAAACATGACTCGGTTTGATTTCTCATTATATTGGTACCCTGTTTAATTTATTTAACATTGGTAATATACTTTATTTACATTTTGTAACTATTGTATTTGCTTTGTTACTCGTAATCATATTGTTTATCTATTATAATCAATATATTTACAGAATTGCTGTATTATTGTTATTTTTATTTAATCTTATAATGCAATACACTATTTATAACAAATATTGTATGTCTAAGGGTGTGATTGCAAACTGTTACGTAGCACCATAATTGTTTTGAGTTAGATCAACCACTTAATATACAATTCGACTATTTTTTAAAAACAGTGTTGTTTCTTTAAAGAAATTTAAATATTCAAAAATATGTTTCATTTTATTATGAAAGACATATTATAGTGCAGATTTTTTCTGAAGCTTGTTTAAAAACAATTTACGAAGAACATTTAAGGTTATTGGTAATGTGTGGGAGTAAATTTGTTTTTTTATGAACTTTTATTTTGAAAAATATAAAAGCAAGAAAAAGTGGCTTTGATTTTTTATTATTTGGTTTCAATTGAATATGGATTGAGAAAACTAGTAATAAAAACGAACTTCTCAATTAATTAGTTCCATTAAATTTCTGCTTACACTCTTACTATGTATTCCCTTTCTTTTCCTTCTTTATTTTTCTTAATCTAAAATTAGACTTAAAAACATTCCTGATTATTCTTTCAGAGACTCTAGAAAAGTCATGCCCCAAGAAAAACAAATATTACCATATGTTATGTTTATTGAAGTTCACGAAGTACAAAAACATCTTAGCAATTTAATTTTGTGGACTTTCAGAAATTCTACTATTTAAATTTCTTTAATATTAACTAATCTGATAGAAATAGAATTGAGATTTTTATTGTAATTCACCTGTACTTGTTATCTTATTCAACCTATTTAACACATTCTAATTATTTTCATGAAATAATTAAATATATGTAGCATGCAGAGCTTTAATAAGTGTATTAACGGATTTGTCATTATAATTAATGACATAAAAAAATCAAATCAAATTATTTTAATTTCTTGTCATTTCCCTACGAACTTTATAAAATCCAAACAAAGAACCTAAAAAACGTCGTTGACAGATTTCTCGTTATAAAAAAGACAGACATAGAAGAAGACGAAGACATTAAGAAGTAGGAAGGACACAGTATATATGAACTTACCTGTGATAAAGAGTTGTTAGCATAGTTATCTTCGCCGACACCTCCTTTCATTCGAAGAACTTGCAGCACTTCCAGTTCCATTATCTATATAATCAGTCTTCTCTTCTGCGTCTTTCTCTCTCTTTGTTTACTTTCCATGATTTATTTGTCTCTATATAATATCTAGAGCTAATGATAATTAAATAAACTAATGAATATGACATATTTGTCAATTTCTGTACTTTTTTAAATAACAGTAGGTACTGTTTTATCAAATTCTTTAATATTGTATACATGTGGTTTTGTTTGTTTTTTTTAGTTTATTGGTATCTTTTATTATTTGCTTCTAGATTTAAAGAGTTTAAAATTCTGATTTAGAAGTTTTTTTGATGTTGGAGTTTCATTAGTTTTGTTGGATTTATCATATTAGGTTCGTATTTTTTATCGATGAAATTGATTTTTAGTTAAATATAAATATGTTTGCATTAAAAATTATATTAGGTTGGTTTAATTGTTTTTCTATGCTATTGGTATCGTTTTCTATTTGATTCCTCAGATATTAAATGTCCAAACTTGTAAGCATCTTTGGTATTGTCAACTTCATATATTATTATTATTTTAACGTTGTTAATTATTAATTGTAAACAATTTATTGTTTAACTAAGTTATTATCATATGGACGGCTAGAGGTGAAATTTTTTATACCAAATTGACCGGACTAAACCAAACCGAAATGATCACGTTAAGTTGGTTATTTAGGAAATTTAGTTCGGTTTTTGGGCGACAGAATTAAAGAACTGAAGTTTCATTCGGTTCAAACATTTTAATAATTTTGTACCAAACTGAACTGAACAGAATCTTTATTTCTCTTTTATTTCTTTATTTTTATTATGCAATTTTCATATCAAACTGAATCGAACCGAACTAAAATTTTAGTTTTACTTTATTTTTTAGTAATTTCCTTTGAGTATTTTTTTAAATATATTTTTCATTGCTAAGGCCGAACCAAGAACCGAACCAACCATAAATGGATTGTTGGTTCTATTCGGTTCAATTCTTTTTTACAACTGGTTCAGTTTTATTTGATAATATTGTCAAACTATAACTTTGGTTATTAGTTCTTTAATTTTGTTAACCGAACTGAACCATAAATAACTTGAATAACTTATGGACTGTTGAAAGGACAAGTACCTATTACAATTAGGTAGTTGGTCTTCTCCTTTTTTTTACAGGTTCTTTTTAGAAAAAAATAAAATTCATTAATTACCAAAACAGGAATTACAACCAGTAATAGTAAAACATGAATATAACTACTGTGAAAAATCTTACAGTCAAAGCAAACTAGAGATGAGAAACATTGTTTGGCTTGAAATCTTGGCCAATGTATTGGGCCAAAAAATTTTGGGATGATGGTCTGAGTCAAAACTTACGTTCATATTGAATTAGCTCGCGGGAATTGCCAAAATTCGATCAAGAAATGAAATTTTAAAAAAATATTATAAATTACAGAAGAAAAATTGATAACTTTTATTGAAACACTAGAAAAGTAAAATAACAAGGCTAAATATCACATCTAAGTTTACAAGATGATAAACGAAAAAATAAAAGGCTTGAAGCTAAAGCAAACTAAGCCAAACAATGTTATTTGATTAAAAAAACTAAAGGTTCCATGTTGAAATATTGATTGATTGGTTAATTGATTGAGAGCCCTTCTTCTATGTTCGCTTGATCTTCTTTTATAGACGTAGAGTTTTTAATCAAGTAAACTGTTTTTGGATTGGTGATAAGATCTGATAGCATCATCTTTATCTTAATTCTAAGTGGCATAACGCCACTTTATTTCACATATTGGCTTGAAAAAATATCTTTTTTTATCTAAAATTTTTAGCTGGCATATTTAAAACTCACATTTTAATTGAGCAATTAATATAAAGGTGGCAAAAAATATTTCACTTTGAATCATCTTGTTTTCCATTTATGTCTAAGTATGACCAATTTAAATATGCTAGAATCCTTTTCTTCGGCCTTTAGTTTGGCCGAACTTTTGTACTTTTCAACTCTCATCAATTGGTCTAATATAGAATTGAATCAGGATTTTGGTAGATTTATATCATCCGTCAATACTACATCCATATTTCAACTTTCGAGATGAACCATACTTGGCTCGTTTGATCATTTCTAACAAAATATTCTTCTTTAAAGAGATCTAATTCAAAGCTTATCTCCTTGAATTTCTCTAACTCTATCTCTTTTGTTATCTCAATCTTATCATCAGTCAATATTTCAATTTTTGAAACACATGATTCTGATTCACCAATGACTTTATCCTCCACCATTTGTTTTGCTTTCACCTCTTTAATTGATTCTACCAATGGTTGATCTTTATAACTGATGTGATGTGTTGTTGGCCACTCGATTGATCAAGTTACCCATTGGGCGGACCATTCCAACTTAGGGGCTTAATTGGTTAAAATAAAAAATTCCTACAAGGGGTGAAGTTGGTAGCCTGACGTTGTTCACCTTGTTCCTTAGGTGACAGATCCCAATGGAATTGGGTTTTTAGGCCATTCCCCCCAGCCTGACAATTCAATTAATCGGCCGTCGACTTACACACAGAAAATTTTCATGGTCCTTAAATTGACCATTATTTGCTTGACTAGCTTTTGAAAAAATCAAAACATTGGTCAGAAAACTATCATGGCTGATTTTCGAGCCATTGTTTTTTACATTTTATCCTCTATGCTAATAGTTTCACCTTGTTGGCGGTGGCTGATAGAAAGTCGGCTGCTCAATGATTTTTTGTTGTATTGATTGAAGTTGTAGATGTTGAATGACTTCGGCCAACTCTCGAGAGCTTTGTTGAAGGCTTTGTTGCATAACTTGTATACTTTGACTGAAAGATTGAAAGCCTTCTTGCATGCTTTTCATGTATCTTATGAATACCATCATGAACGGTCTCAGATTTCTCATTCATTCATTACAGTCACATGCTTTGCGGCCCTTTCGGCTTAAACTATATTTATTTCAACATATTAGGATCTAGCATCGCTCTTGAAATTTAGCGATCCAAACTATAAGCCTTAGATCTTGTAGTGGACGTAATATTCCTAAAACTTGTCTCACCGGACGTGTCAAAAATATGTTTGGCTTAAAAATCTCGGCCATTGTGTTGGGCTGAAAATCACTAGACTGTAGATGATTGTTTGAGCCAAAGCTTGCCTCCCTATTGAATTAGTGCACGGGGGTGCAAAAGTTTTAATTGAGATCTGACTTCTAATCGAGAAAGTGATGTTGAGGAGCAGAGAACGAATCTCATCTAGAGTTCTAGACTACTACTAAGACTAAGAATTTGGATGATTAAACATGTGCAATGAAGCAAACGAAAAAAGGGAAAATTGATAACTTTTATTAAAATATTCAAAAGTAAAATAACAAGATTAAAAATCAAATATAAGAATACTGGATGATAAACGGAAAATAAAAGACTTGAGCTAAAGTAAACTAAGAAAAACAATGTAAATTGATTAAACAAACTAAAGAGTAAAAAAAACTAAAGGCTCCATATTGAAATATTGATTAATTGATGACCCTTCCTCTCTGTCCACTTGATCTTCCTTTATAGGCGTATAGTTTTCAATCAAGTAGACTCTTCTTAGATTGATAATAATATATGATAATATCATCTTTATCTTGATTTGAAATTTGAAATGTAAAATAATCTTTTTGAAAAAGAGATATTATCCTTCAAGATTCTTAGAGAAGGTCAAACTTCAAGTAGTTGGAGAAGTTACAAATGTCAAAATTGTGGCTCAAACAAACATAAAACAAAGATCATAGAGCTACTAAATGCACTACATATAATCACAAAGTACTTGCCGTAAAAGCCAACCAAACCAAACAAACCCAAATAGAATAACAAGAAATGAATGACGAACATAGAGGAAAATAGACTACCAAAGCCTTGACTCATTCAAAATACCTCAGTCACCTGAAGAGGTTTATATGATTGGCAAAAATTAGAGTGTTATCTGCTAACGATTCGTTGCAATCTCATATCTACCATATTTGACTCTTTAAGTCTATTGTTCTATGAAAGAAAATACTAGATTTAGATCTAAAAGATAACAATAGGAAAACGACAAAATATACTGAAATAGATAGGAAAGAAAAATTAGAAGCGAACAACAACAAACCTCATTAGAGAGAGGGATCGGGAGGACCTCCTTCTGCAATGAGGAAAACCACTATTGAGGGAGGGGAAGCAACTGAATGACGAAGCTTATGTTTTTAGGTGCTTTGTTTCATATACAATCAACCTAATATTTTGATTTTAAATCAAACTTAATATTTCTTCTTAACATATTTTTATTTCTTTATACAAAATTAAATGTGTTAGAATATACTTATTGATTAATTGAAATATTATTTTTGCCAAAATTGAACTGAAAACATTATTGAAAAGTTGAAGCTGTGACATACCTACATATATGGATTTATATCGTTAGCAATCAATTTTATCTACATTAGGACTTGATTGTATCGTTTGTGGATTTTCGTTTTCATTTGACAACATAAACAAGTCTCATTCGTTCCATATAAATATATATAGTTAGAATACCATCGTGTATGATGCTCAATGCATATTCATGTTGTTTGAGCATGAATGTCACTACCACGCAAAAAAGGTCTTCAATAACGATTAAAATCCATTGTTAGAGGTCATTCTTAACAGTTGGCTGACGTTATCTAGGTAAGTATATTATTGTAAGTCATGTCTTAAGGGTTAAAATATCAATGTTTTGTTTAATTAAGTAACATAACAAGAGTTAAGTGTAATGTATGAAAAATATATATATTTTGTTCAATTAAATATCAATACATTCTTTATTTCATTTGTTTTCCAGAACCAATGCTAATACTAAGTTTTTCCATGTAAAGCCTCTTAGTGAAAGAACAATAACTACAATAATCTCCTTTGTGGTAATCCGAGGAGATTAGAAGCATATTGCTGACTTGTTTACTACTACCTTTTCTTCTATGAGACCTTCGACAGAGGATCTTGGAGCGACTTCCTGGAACATGCCTCGTGTTATCTCAGAAGAGACGAACTACGAGTTGATTAAGCCCTATAATGCTGAGGAAGTTCTTATAGCCCTAAAGTGAATGCATCCTAATAAGATTTTGACCCAGACGGATATTCAGCAACCTTTTTTTAGCGGTTTTGGAGGGAGAATGTGCACAATTTCTACTTATACTACCTTAACTAGGAGACTAGCCTAGAGGAGAGTAACGATTCCTAAAATGTCATATTCACCCCATCAGTTGTGTAATGAACTTTATAAGTTTGTCTTCAAGGCTATTGTGAACAGAGCTAAGTTCTTCTTACTTTTTGTTATATCTAAAAATTTGAGCGCTTTTATTCGTGATGCACAAATTATAGATAACGTTCTAATTGGGTTTGAAGCTATATATCTTTTCCAATCTCCTCGTAAAAAACGTAAACATATAGGGTTTGTGGAGATTTGTCTAGGCATGAGTAAAGCTTGTGACCGTATCGAATGGAGCTATGTTAACTTAGTGATGAGGGTGATCGATTTTGATATGAGGTTTAATAAGACTACTTTGAAATGAATCTCTTCTACTTCATTAGTTGTTCTCATCAATGGGGTGCCCATAGAATTTTTTATTCTTAACAGGGTCTCAGGCATGGTGATTCACTTCCTCAGATCTTTACATTCTTTGCACAGAAGGGTGGTTTTCTTTCCTCAATAATAAGGTTGTAAGTTTGGGTGCTCTTGCATGCCTTTGGTTTGGCATAGAAGAGCACACTTTCTTTTACGGATGATAGTATAATATGCTTTTGGTGTTTTGCGTGTGGACAAGTATTTGGGTCTCTTTACTTTCTTAGGTTAGTCGAAAAAGCTTATTTTCAAGTATCTAAAAGATGGGATGTGAAGACCTTGTAAAGATGGCACAAGAAATNGCGGGGGCGGGGGCGGGGGTGGGAGGGTAAAGAGATCCTTATCTAGGCTCACGCAAACATTGCCAGTCTACACTAGGAACTTCTTCAAGCTTTCAGTTAGTGTTTGTAAAAGAGTTGGAGAGCTAAATCTCTAAGCTTCTTTCTATTACTGTTAGTTCATTTTCTCCTTGTAAGTAGTTATCTTATTTTTACTATATAGTTAGCTTATTTTTACTAGTTGGTATAGGGTTCTGTTTGGACATGCATGTGCTTGTAATTTTAGTATCTATATTAGTTGTATTTCTCTCCTGAAAGCTTAATGAGAATACACACTTCATTCAACAATCTTCTATGAGTGCAACATGGTATGAGAGCCTTGAATCTCTCTTCTCTTTTCTCATCGACTATTTCTTCTTCTTCTTCTCATCTTCTCTTCGAAGCTGTGTTCTTTTATCTCGTCTGCAATATCAACAACTTGAAGCTCCTCTGAACCTCAAGCTCTCTCAGATCTTGACAATATTGTCCCTAAAAATCTAATTCAAATACATATTTGTCTTGATTGAGGCAATTACATTTTCTAGCGTTCGCAAATCACTGCCTTCGTTCATGCATATGGGTTAGAGGATTTCTTTCTTGGTAGAATTGTTCGACCACCTTAATATATCATTAAAGTCGCCAAGGATAGTTCAGTTGTTGTTTCTTCTGCAACCTTTCTTATCCCTGTCTTTTTACCTCAGATTCGCATATATCAGTTTCTCCTAAGTTTGCATGGATTAGTTTCTCCTAAGTTTGTTACTATCTTTCATAACATAGACTATGTTTGGTCATGTTATTCGTTGTGGCTTTTCAAATGAAGTCTGGTCAGTTCTTGAAAGTCTTTTTTACACGAATTTGAAGTCCAGATTATTACAACTTAGACTCTAATTTCAGTCCACCAAGAAATGTTCTCTGAACATAAATGACTTATATATCCTAAAGATGCGCTCAATTGTTGATAGCCTCTCAGCTTCTAGACAGAATATTTTAGATGAAGAATTAATGTTGTACATCTTGGGAAGTCTCGTGAATGATTACAATCATGTGGTCATTAATCTAATCTCAAAGCAAGAACATGTGTCAATACAAGAGGCTCAATTCTTATTGCAAAGCTAAGGAATGCGATGGGAACAAAATAACTCTACTGTAAGGACACTCATTGATATGTCTAGTCCCTTTGTAAAAGCTGCCTAGTTTCATTTATCTAATAACAGAAGAGGACATGTTGATATGAACACATTTAATAATAGAGGCATGCAAAGTTTCAGAGATAGAGGCTCTGGTCGTGGAAGAGGAATGCTCAAACCAGTCTATCAAATTTGTAAATGTATATGTCATAGGGCATATACCTGTTATAACAAGTTTGACTTTGAGTTTCAGCAACCAGAGTATACACCACAACATAATCACCCATAAAATAGTATTTCAAAGATTTTAAACATTACTGCTTACCTTACAACTCCTTCATCAGTCACTGATAACTCTTGGTACATGGACAGTGGAGAAACAAATTATATAACATCTGATATAGATAACTTGTCTTTGAAATCAGACTATAAAGGTAATGCAAGATCATGGTAAGAAATGGTGAGTTATTTCCTCTCTCTCATATAGGTAGTTAAGAAAATCTGGTAACTAATGACACTTTTACTATGACTAGGTCAAATTCAGATTAACATATTTTATCTTTCTCTTTAACTCAGATTCTCCGTGTTCCTTCTATAACTAAAAATCTGCTCAGTGTATCCTTACTTGCTCTTGACAATGATGTTATCATAGATTTTGACTCTATTTTTTATGTTATGAGGGACAAGAATACGAACAATGTCTTTCTACAAGGAGTGGTAAAGGATGATTTGTGTCATTTTGTCCTTAAAAGGTCCACTGTCTCAAAGTTGCATTTTGCTCTTACATGTTTTCCTGCAGATGAATCCTTTGCAAGTATATTGCTACTTCTTATAATGATCATTCATGTCAAATTCAGTATGTTAGTCATGATAGCTCTCAAAGTTTGTATGTAGATCTTCTTAGTTTCAAATCATGTAGTAGTGCCATTGTTAACAGTTCATGTGAACTTTGTAATATGTATTGATGTTGATGTTTTACATTAAAGACTTGGGCATCCCTTCAACAATGTTCTAAAAATTGTACCTTCAATATAATAAAGTTTCTTATGTTAAAATGCACCTATGCAGTTTTCCTTCTATTAATCAACCGACCAACACTCATTTTGAACCAATTTATGCCGAGATCTTGTGACAGGCCCCCACATTATCTTCAAAATGTTTTAGGTACTATCTGAGTTTAGTTTATGATCTTACTAGATTTTGTTCGATATTTCCTTTAAGACTTAAATCAGAAGAAAAATCTGTCTTTAATCAATTCATTCCTTATGTTTAAAGCCAATTCAATTTTAGAATTAAAGGCATCCAAACAGATTGGAGATGTGAGTTTAGGAGCTAAAACACATTCTAGACCAACTTGGAATAACATTTAGACATCTTTATCTTTAAATTTACCAGCAAAAATGGTAAAATAGAAAGAAAACATAGGTAAATTTTAGAAACTAGCTTGACTCTTCCTAGCTCAAGCTCAACTTCCTCTTAAGTTTTTGTGGGAATCCTTTAACACTGTTGTTTATGTCATTAATAGACTTCCTACTCCAACCTTGAAAAACAAATCACCTTATGAGATGTTATACTCAAAACTGTCAAACTATCAATTTCTTAGAACTTTTGGAAGCTCAGTTTTCCTTATACTAGGCCTTATAATAAGCATAAATGCAACTATCATACCGTTCATTGTATTTTCTTAGGATACTCAGATTGTCACAAAGGATGTCAATGTCTAGACCCAAAACAAGAAAGATTTATCTCTCACCTAGTGTTCTGTTCAATGAAACTGAATTTCTATATAGTACGATCATCAACTAATGATACCTCAAGTTCCTCAAGTTAATCTCCCTCCACATTTCCAAATCCTTTTAGGAAAACTAAAAAATTATAGGTCATAAATGATACAAACTAATCTCAAAGTTCTTCTGCAACAGGTTCTCCATCTCTTGAACAGGTAAGTCTTTCTTCATCTATCTCTCCTAGAACTAGTTTGCTTACTTCTACTAATACATATAGTGTACCTATGACAACTGTTCCTTTTAACACTTCAGACACCTTGATTACATCTCAATCTCCTGAAAATAAAATGTTACCTTTAAGCATTGTCCAGACTAACGCCTCACCTGTAAATACAACTCCTAAATAGTATTTTCACCCTATGATCACAAGATCAATACATGACATTTTCAAACCTAAGTATTTCTTCACCAATATGTATAACTCTAAATCTAAACATAATTATGTTAAAAATGCAAGCTAATCCAAAATGGATGGCTGCTATGAAAGATGAGTATGAAGCTCTCTTTAAAAACAAAAGTTAGGTTCTTGTTCCTAAAGGTTCTGATATGAACATTGTGCGCAAAATAAATGGATTTTTAAGATCAAATATAATTCAGATGGATCTGTCCTAAAGCATAAGGCAAAACTTGTAGCTAAGGGTTTTCAACAACATTCTGACTTTGACTATGCTGATACCTTTATTCTAGTTGTTAAAGCCTCAACTATTAGAATTATTTTGTCACTTGTTATCAATTACTTTCTTGGTTTTGAAGCACATAGAGATAACTCTGGTCTCTACCTTACTCAAGCTAAGAATACTTATTTCTTGAACTTGGTTTTTCTGTCAATTCCTATCCAATCTTGTGTTGTGACAACATTGGAGCTGGAATACTTGTTGTAAATCTAGTATTTCACTCTTGGACCAAGCATGTTGAGCTTGATGTCCATTTCATCGGGGAAAAAAATACTACCAAGCAACTGCAAGTTCAATATCTACCAACTGAAGAACAAGTAGCAGATATTCTAACCAAAGCCCTTCCTGAAGCTCGTTTCCTAGCTCATTGCAGCAAGCTAAAAATCATTCAATGTACTCCTAGCTTTGAGGGGCATGTTAGTAATAGTGGCTAGCTTTATCTCTAATCTTCTTGCTAGTATTGTTAGCTCATTGTAATTAGTTAGCTTATTGCTAGTAATATGGTTAGCTTATTGTTACTAGCCGTTAGGGTTATGTTTGGACGTGCATGTGCATGCAGTCTTAGTATTCATATTAGTTGTAATTCTCTGTTGCAAGCTTAATGAGAATACACAATTCATTCAACAATCTATCTAAGTTCAACACCAGTCTACACTAGGAACTTCTTCAAGCTTACAATTAGTGTTTGTAAAAGAGTTGTTGAGCTTAATTTCTATCTTTTTGTGGGGTTCAAAAAATGCACTGGCCATATTGGAAATCTCTCTGCATGCCTAAATCATTAAGGCAAATGGGCTTTCAAATTTTTTGTTATTTCAATCAGGTCCTCCTCAGTAAATAATGTTGGAGAATCTTATAAAATACGTCTGCCTTATTGGGTCGAGTTTTAAAAGGGAAATAGTTTCAAGATTACTCTTGCCAAAAATCCTATATCCACCCAATGCTTATGCTGCCTAGAAAAAAGTATTGTTTGGGGTATCTCCCTTTTATTAATAACTGTTTGATGGAGAATGGAGAGTAGTAGAAACATCTCGACTGTGAAGGATGTTTGGATTCCCAGCCTAATAATACTTTTAAACCCCTGCTCTAGTTTCTGGTTTTGTCAATCACTCGAGATGAGAGTTGCACAAGCGCGCCTTTATTATCAGTGAGGATGATGTGAATCTGATTTCAGGTATATAATTTTAATAGTCTTGTCGGTGAGAAGTGGTTATTCACTTACGAGAGATCGAGACTTCATTGAGGGTAGCTCGCTTCTAGTTCATCTGCTTGGTGGAAAACGTTTTGGAATCTCCATGTTCCTCTGAAAGTGCAAATTTTTTTTTGGAAAGCTTCGAGAAACATCCTTCTAATTTTTTTAAACCCTCGAAGAGGAGGTGTTTCAAATCGCTGCAAGTTTAGTGGTTAAATTGATACATACCTTCTTTCTTTCTCATTTGGTCAATAAGATTAGGAAGTCGGAAAAGTAGTTGGAATTTAATGCAACTCCCTATCTATTTCGGATTTGGGATGGCTCAATAGCTAGGCTATTGAGTTGAGACAATGGCCTGCGCCGCCCACTCAATAACCTAGAGCCCCATTTTTAAATATAGATATTTAGCTATAATTTAATCTTAAAGTGAATTTCTTAAAAGTTTTGTGAAGTTAAAATGCAAATAAAATACATAACTTTTTTGGACAGTAGCAGAAGAAATCTAAAAAGTGAATAAAAAAACTATGATGTATTTTGATGAATATATTTAGAAGAAAATATATTCTAATAATTGTAATAGAAAATCGGGCTTTTGGCATAGATGGATTCATTATAGAATTTATAGAGAAAAATGACCAACCAATTTATTAGTATGCAAAAATGATAATTTTTAAGTTACAATTTTTTTAATTAGTTATGAACTTACCATTTTATCCTTTCATTTTTGTATCCTCCAAGAATAACTTCCTATCAATTTTATTTTGTTCTTATGTTTGTTTATGATATTTTTCCACTTCTCTTAAATAATTTTCTTTAAAACACATTACACAAAAATAACTTATTTTCAATTTCTTTGTGCGGTACCTACTCTCTCTCTCTTCCCTCATCTATCTCTCTCTCTCTCTTTCCTCATCTATCTCTCTCTCCCCCTCTCTCTCTCCCCCTCCCCCTCTCTCTCTCACGAGATCTCAATCTCTATTTCATATTTTTATGTGAAAGGAGTAAAAATAGATTGGGAGATCCTAATTTCCCTTACTCATTCAATTGCATCTATCTAGTCAATATGTAAGCAAATAGTTACTTGTCGTTACTAAATTCTTCACTTACTGTTATATTACATTCTAATGTATCATATCTCATCATTCTCATATCCTTTTTGGACGTTGACCAAAAGATATACATAATCTTGACGATTACAAAATAAATGAAAGGGTAAATAGTAAGTCCGAAGTAACTTAAACTTTCTAAACTTAGAAATGGTCATTTTTGCATATATCAATATAAAAGGTCATTCTTGCATATAAATTAATAAAAATGGTCATCTACTATAATTTTTCATAAAGAATGTTTTCTTGAGGCCTCATTTTTATAATGTCACCATATGCCACAAACCAGTTTGAGCCACCCATGTTCAGATTCTAAGAATATTATGGATGTCTTTGAGTAGAATTTTTTTCTTTGACCTAATTTATCTTTGGTTTTGTGGGTGCTTATGATGTGCTTTTTTTGTTCTCAAGGAACTCCTCCCTATTTGATGACCATTTGTACTTGAGTGCTGATATTATTTCTACGGCAAAGATTTGAGGCACTCATGTAGAAAAACTTCTCCATGAGTGCCTCAAATTTGGGTCACGTTTATCACAAAAGAGATATTGTCCTCCGAGTGTGTTGTTGTAGAATCCATATGACACCCCTTTTGGAAGGCCAAGTGGTTCGATTTAGGTTTGAACCATGGCTAAATCAGGTTGGTCCAGTTTAGATTGGTTCATCTGGTTCAGTTCTAGTTCATCCGATTTTAGACTCACTGAGTCGGTTCAAGTCCATACAATGTTGGATAGGACAATTTAAAGTTTATTCGTCATGGTTCATGCTCTCCATAATGTGCATGAGATTACCTCGATGAACGGGTTGGGTTCTTCTATATTTCTTTGCCATAAACATTTATAATAAAGTATTTTATTCCTTACTGTACTATATTTAGAACCTACACATTTGATTAAAATATTAATACAAATATTATTTATCATCATTAAAATTTTCACTTGAATATGGTCACTAGTTATCTTGGATGACATTGGATGTTGGCTGCTTAAAACTCAATGTAGATATGTCTCTCACTTTTCTATACACGGTTTGGAATAATGATTAGAGATACTTCTCGTTATATGTTGTTTTCGTGCATTCCATCTTTCAAGAGACTTTCCAAGCCTCTTTATTGATAGAATTTTTAGCTCTCCTCAAATGTTTAGAATTTGATAAATCAAATCCTTTCTTAAGAATGTTTAGCTCTCCTCGAAGGTTTACGATTTGATAAATCAAATTCCCTTGTCATTGATGATGGTCGGATAACAAGAATCTCTACTAGCCTTTTTGAAGCCATTAAGGGCATGTTTGGTGTGAGGGTATGTTGAGGGATATGCCAGGAATGTGAGGTATTTACAACATGTCCTTGTTTAGTTTAATATTTTTTTAAGATTAAAGATTTTTGGAATGTCCAAAATAGCCTCAATAGAGGGTATCTTGATACCCTCTAAATAGAGGGGTATATTCATTACGGGCATACACAAGCTTTATCTGTTCTCCCTTACTCACGAGCTTCAGTCTTTCTCCCTCATTTCACACAAGCTTCAGTCACAAAAATCCATGGTAAGATCTCCTTCTGATCTCTCTCTCTCAGGCTGCAATAAAGAGCAGATTATCACAATCTCATTTTTTAAATCATCTGCTCATTTCTAATAGACCTCACCTTATAATTAAGTAGTGAAAAGTCTCTGGCGAACTCTATTTCAATTCTAGGGTTCCTATCTTTTAATTTATGAACTTACTCGTGTACTATTTTTGTTTGATCAAGAGTTTTTCTGTATCACTTTAACCATTGATATATGATTCTATCCTTGTTCGTGTACTGAATTTATGATTCCTACTTCTATCTTTTGTTAACGCAAGCTCTATTTTTTTACGGTGTTTCTGGACCCTCATTCTTTCAAGCTTTCAGCTCATTTTCTTATGGATTCTTGGATTGGGGTTTGGTATTTTTTATTGTTACATATGGGGTTTGGACCATTTGGTAATATGATTGTATAAATATGAATATTTTCTTGTTTAAGAAATTGTAGATTTGGTTTCTTGATGTGTCTAAATAGAATTGTGGTTTTGGTTTATTGATATCTCTTCTTGCTTGTGGTTTAGGTTTCTTGCTATCTTTCTTATATAAGAAATTGTAGATTTGGTTTCCCAAGTTTTTTTTTCTGGTTACATTTCCCCCATTTTCCTTTCCTCTTTTTCCTCGGTATATAAGGTTCCTTGTTTAGTATTTTTCAATATGGACTCCTTCACGTTTAGATAAACTTACTACTACATAAGAAAAAATTTCTTTTTCTACTAGGAAAATTTTACATCTTGTGTGTCTTAAAATTGAAACAGAGATTGTCCCAATTAGTACCATATTCTGGGTCTTTCTCTATACAATGTCATTGCCTCTTCAACAACCTCCTTCACTTTCAGGGACTTCTAAGTGTACTGAGTATGCTTTTCTTATTGATATTATTATAGCTTATACTTTTATATCATGTGCCATAATTAGTTTTTACTTGCATCCTCCCACAGAGGTCAACTTCCTATTTTTTTAGAAACAATTATGCTTATATCTAGTTGTCAAGAACCCTCATTGTGAATAAGTCTTTCTACAATTTAATGCTCTAATAGAAAAATCTATAGCTGAGTGAGAGATCTATTAGCTGTTGTTCTTAGTTATCTTAATTAGGTTACAGATGTTCAGTTTCACATTGAAGTTCATGTAATTTCTATCCTTGCTCGTGTACTATTGTTGTATGTCGTCATTGCATTTACCTTGAGTTGTAACTTAATATATCATGATGACTGGTTTGTTAATTTCTCTGCTATATATGTAGGCGTAAGGTATAGCTCCGTTGGTGTCTTCTAATCCATACTAGAGAGCTCAAGCTAGTTTTTGAGCTGATTTTATTGACGATAAAGTATAGCTCTTTTTTTCTCTCACTGCTTTCATTTCTATTTTATGTTTCAATATTATATTGATTTTCATGGCTTATGGCGTTGTGTGGCTCTTTAACTTCTTTAAGTTTGTTTCCATGGGTAAACCTAATTCAAGTACCTATCTTTGATCCACTATATTTCAGATATTGCTCGTCTTCCTTTGGCTACCAAAAGATAGATTATGTGTATTTTAGCTTACTACTTGGAGATGTTAAAACAGTCGACACTTTTATTTCTGATTATGATAGTGGCTATCATTTCTAGGAGAAAGAAACGTAGAATTGGGTGGGATGCTATATCATTTGATAGGCACTATATCAGCTCACCAAATTTACATAGAATTATATTTACAAATGACTTAGAATGTTTTAAAAGCACCCAAATGGACAAAATAACATTTACCATTTTATGTCAACTTTTTAAAACAGTTGTCAATTTAGGGTAGCTAGGAATATGGATGTAGAAGAAATGGTTGTTATCTTCTTACATATAATTGCGCATGATATGAAGAGTAGAATTGTTAGACGACATTTTGCACGTTCTAGTGAAACAGTGAGTAAAATTTTTACAAAAGTTTTAAACTCAGTGCTACGTCTACATGATGTGTTATTGAAAAAATTAGTGCCAATCCTTGAAAACTCTACAAATAGAAGATGGAAGTGGTTCAAGGCATCAAATATGCACTTCAAATTGGATTCCTTCCTATATACCAAACTCTAAGGTTTGTAACATTTGGAATTTTATTAATCCATAACTGTTTAGGATCTTTAGATGGAAGCTACATTAAGGTAAATGTACATGTTTTTGATAAACCTCGGTATCGTACAAGAATTACAACTAATGTCTTGGGAGTTTGCGCTCAAGATTTATAATTTATTTATGTCTTACTTGGATGAGAGGGTTCAGCAGTAGATTCTAGAGTTCTTCATGATGCTTTATTTAGAACAAATGGGTTTAAGGTACCCCAAGGTAATTATTAACATTAGCAAGATATTGACCCATTTTATTTTCGTAACTATATATGTCCGTAATCAGTTGTCTCAATAATAGGATATTACTACTTATGTGTGCTGGATATACCAATGGTGAAGGTTTCTTGGCACCATACAAAGGACAACATGCCTGCAAGTTTGGTAAAATGCACCTATGCAGTTTTCCTTATGTTAATCAACCAACCAACACTCATTTTGAACCAATTCATTCCGATATCTTGTGACAGGCCCCCACATTATCTTCAAAAGGTTTTAGGTACTATCTAAGTTTAGTGTATGATCTTACTAGATTTTGTTCGATATTTCCTTTAAGACTTAAATCAGAAGCAAAATCTTTCTTTAATCAATTCATTCCTTATGTTTAAAGCCAATTCAATTTTAGAACTAAAGGCATCCAAACAGATTGGAGATGTGAGTTTAGGAGCTAAAACACATTCTAGACCAACTTGGAATAACATTTAGACATCTTTGTCTTTAAATTCACCAGCAAAATGGTAAAATAGAAAGGAAACATAGGCAAATTTTAGAAACTAGCTTGACTCTTCCTAGCTCAAGCTCAACTTCCTCTTAAGTTTTTGTGGGAATCCTTTAACACTGTTGTTTATGTCATTAATAGACTTCCTACTCCAACCTTCAAAAAGAAATCACCTTATGAGATGTAATACTCAAAACCGTCAAACTATCAATTTCTTAGAATTTTTGGAAGCTCAGTTTTCCTTATACTAGGCCTTATAATCAGCATAAATGCAACTATCATACCGTTCATTGTATTTTCTTAGGATACTCAGATTGTCACAAAGGATGTCAATGCCTAGACCCAAAATAAGAAAGATTTATCTCTCACCTAGTGTTCTGTTCAATGAAACTGAATTTCTATATAGTACGATCATCAACTAATGATACCTCAAGTTCCTCAAGTTAATCTCCCTCCACATTTCCAAATCCTTTTAGGAAAACTAAAAAATTATAGGTCATAAATGATACAAATTAATCTCAAAGTTCTTCTACAATAGGTTCTCCATCTCTTGAACAGGTAAGTCTTTCTTCATCTATCTCTCCTAGAACTAGTTTGCTTACTTCTACTAATACATATAGTGTACCTATGAAAACTGTTCCTTTTAACACTTCAGACACCTTGATTACATCTCAATCTCCTGAAAATAAAATGTTACCTTTAAGCACTGTCCAGACTAATGCCTCACTTGTAAATACAACTCCTAAATAGTATTTTCACCCTATGATCACAAGATCAATACATGACATTTTCAAACATAAGTATTTCTTCACCAATATGTATAACTCTAAATCTAAACATAATTATGTTAAAAATGCAAGCTAATCCATAATGGATGGCTGCTATGAAAGATGAGTATGAAGCTCTCTTTAAAAACAAAAGTTAGGTTCTTGTTCCTAAAGGTTATGATATGAACATAGTGCGCAAAATAAATGGATTTTTAAGATCAAATATAATTTAGATGGATCTGTCCTAAAGCATAAGGCAAAACTTGTAGCTAAAGGTTTTCAACAACATTCTGACTTTGACTATGCTGATACCTTTAGTCTAGTTGTTAAAGCCTCAACTATTAGAATTATTTTGTCACTTGTTATCACCTATCAGTGGAATGTATAATAAATATACATAAATGATGACTTTCTAAATGGAGAATTGTAGGATTGTGTTCATATGTCTCAACCTGTAGGGTTCATTAGCTCAAAACATCCAGAATATGTTTGTAAACTCACCAAAGCCTTATATAGTCTCAAACAAGGCACCTAGGGCCTGGTTTGAGAAGCTTAAAGAGGCATTCATACAGTGGGACTTTCATAGCTCAAAGTGTGACTCCTCATTATTCTTTCTCAAAAATTCTACCTTTTTTACCTTAATACATGTTTATGTTGCTTATATAGTAGTAACAGGAAGCAACTCTGAGTTAATTAAGAAAGTCATTTCAGATCTGGACTAGAAATTTTACACTGAAAAAGCTTGGCTCTGTCAGTTACTTTTACCAAACTTGCAGGCATTAATAGAAGGAAAACTGCATAGGTGCATTTTACCAAATTGGCAGGCATTTTGAACCAAACTTGCGCTCAAGATTTATTATTTATTTATGCCTTACTTGGATGAGAGGGTTCAGCAGTAGATTCTAGAGTTCTTCGTGATACTTTATCTAGAACAAATGGGTTTACGGTACCCCAAGATAATTATTAACATTAGCAAGATATTGACCCATTTTATTTTCGTAACTATATATGTCTGTAATCAGTTGTCTCAATAATATGATATTACTTCTTATGTGTGCTAGATATACCAATGGTGAAGGTTTCTTGGCACCATACAGAGGACAACAATATCATTTGAATGATTGGAGGGAAGGACATCAACCAACTACTCCTAAAGAATTCTTCAACATGAGGCATTCCTCGGCAATAAATGCTATTGAAAGAGCTTTTGGGTTTTAAAGGTTCCTTGGGCAATACTTAGTGGAAAATCTTATTACCCCATTAAAATTCAATGTAGGACCATTACGGCATGTTGCCTTCTTCATAATTTGGTTTTACGTGAAATGTCTACGAATCCTTTTGAGTTACAAAATGACTTTGTTGATGAACAATTTGTTGAGAGCCAACACATAACCTACGTGGAACCGTCAAATAATTGGACTACTTGGAGGGACAACTTGGCAAAAGAGATGTTTGAAGAGTGGACCAATGAAAAAAATTAATTTTTCACTAGAAATTAAGTTAATAGGTTGCGTATTTGTGTTTGAATTCACGTATGTTGTACTTCATGTTTTGGACTTGTAAGATTTTTATTTGAAAACTATTTTATTTGGTAATATTGAAACGAGCAGTTCTTCATTATGATGTGTACAATTTGAGTATTTATGTTCATTTTATACAATTGAATTGTAAATGAGATTTTAAGCTCTTACGTTAGCCACCTATGTATGTAGGAATGGATCAAAATGAGCAAGCAAAAGTTACTGGGAAGAAGAAACGTCAATGGACCAATATGAGGATACGAAACTGGTGGAGTGTTGAGTGAAGTTAGTAGAAGTTGGACCTTGGCGATCTGATAATGGTACGTTCAAAGTTGGTTTCTTGCAACAACTTGAGAAGTGGATGGAAGAAAGAATCTCTGGGTGTGGCCTTCGAGCCCAACCACATATTGAATCTTAGTTTAAGATATTTAAGAAGCAATATATTGCTGTAGCAGAGATGCTAGGACCAAACTGTAGCGGTTTTGGATGGGATGACACTACAAAGTGTGTGTTCGCTGCTAAAGATATATTTGATGATTGAGCTAAGGTATGAGTTCTTTATTTATTTTATGAACCATTAAAAATGTGATAATATTAATACTCCTGACCGATTCCTACTGTTTGGTGTAATTGGCATAAAAGAAATGATTCTGTTTTGTTTTGTTTTTTTATTTTTTTTCCTGCAATTTCCAAAAAAATGACTTAATTATCTTGTAAATACTGAGCTAGTCTATTGTTTGGGGGTGATACTTTAGGCATGGATCTATTTGGAGAAATTAATAATAACTCTTTCAGGTATGTTGAGAGTTTTGTTGTTTATTTTCACACGTGAAAACATTAGTTTGAAACTTTGTTATGTTCTTTAAATAACTGTGGGTTAATATGGTGTTTTCTGAATGGATATAAGCGTGACAAATTCAACATTTCTATACATTGCAGAGTCATCCAAATGCAGAAGGCATGCTGAATAAGCTTTTTCGGCATTTTGATGAATTGGGGTCAGTATTTTGAAAAGATCGAGCTTCTGGGCTTGGATTTGAAAATCCTGCAGATATGGTTGATGCTATGGAATAGGATTCTGATTTTGATTGGAAAGATGATGACTTTTATGTACGAGACCCTCCAACGGGATTTGCAGAAGTAGATGTTATCGACTCTACTGATCAAACTCCAACTTTCCCTTTAGTATCTACTTCTCAAATTCCTTCAACCTCTGTACCAACAAAAAAAATCTAAAAAAGGGCTAGAGATGATATATTGGTCGAGACACTGACTGACATGGTCAAACAATTTGGGACATTCTTCTCAAACACAAATGACAATATAGGTAAGTTGGTAAAGTGTTTTCAACATGAAGCTAATAGTGCTGATAAAGTTTCCTAGATATTTGATGAAATAATGAAAATAGATGGACTAACAGATGCCAAAAAGGTACTGGCAGGAAAGTTGATTGTGAAAGACCATGATCAAAATCATTACTTCTTTGCTCTATCTGCGCCTTTCAAAAAGCAGTTTATTTTGCAAGATTTACTCGATAATATGAAATCATAAATAGTAGATTTCATGATGAAGCCTTCAGAACCTATTTTGATATGTATAGTATAAGTAATGTCACATGTAATAATTTACAGTTGTAGTTTTTTTTTGTTCACATGGACGAATTGTTGTGCTATGTATGATATGCACAAGGGTAAACATTTTGTTGTTGCATTTATGATATGCACATGAGTGTTATGTCCATATCTTTTGACAGGTCACATGTAAATACAGTCAACATATGTGTATGAAAATGTAGTAATTGGATTGAAAATCCATCTTTTGCATATTTTATAAACCATATTATGTTTACATGCTTTGACTTATGAAGTTGTCTCCAATAATTCATTTTGAAGGTAGTTCTTTCTCAATTTGTTTCTTGGAAAAGATTTTTTTATTGATATTGGACTAACAATAAATTGAATTTTACTTAATATCATGATTGAAATTCAATAGAAATTTATTTTAAAACTATAATCTTGATTATTGAGCTGAAAATCATGGGTGTTTTTCTTATAAGAATTATTATCTTATATTATAAATTCTATACCACATTAATATACTTAGAGCGGTATTGGTTCAATTGTATGGACAATATTAGATGAAAACCTACACGACGTATCATAATATTATTCGGGGTTAACCCTCAAAGCATATATATTGACACTTTGATATGAAATTTAAAGAGGATTACATTTTTCTTATAATTGTTCTTTTAAATTATTATTGAAAATTTATATAAATATATGAAATCTTCATATTCATTAATGAGACTATGATCTTGTAGTAGTACGAGAGGATTAAAATCATAGATAATGAATAAAATTATCAGCAACATATTAAAGTATGAAATCTTTAATGAATGGTTGCTAGTACGGTTCACTAAGTATTATGAATGCGTGTGATCTAAATCTGGATCATTGATATGGATAGATATCTTAGTGAAAGTACTTTATATAATAAGATTATATATGACATGGCCGATGTGAACTAATATTTTTATTAATGTGTCATTTATCATAAAGATTTAATACACATCAATTCAATGATTTTATGTAAATCAGTCTGAATCTTGAGTAGCCATGAACTCCTATGCATGTTTACTGGATCTTTTGATTCACTCATTAAGGTTTTTTTGTTAATCAGACTAGTGATTTTTGTTTTGGAGATTCAATGATGTGGATGGCTGGGGACATGATCTTACAAGATTTGGAATCTAAGCTTTCCTAACGGATCGTATATTGGTTCTCTTAAGTATTAATTCTGAAAATGAATGGTTATTGACCTCAAATTTATAGTAAAATTATAAATTATTCATTCTCTAATAGTTTAATGGTACTTAACGATCATAGGTAATTAGAAGGGTAAAACAGTACGATCATTTTTAATTTACGAACCAATAATTAGAGGACATAACTACATGAAATGATTATGTCAGTGGACTATATGAGAATACTCTATAAATACATTCTATAATCTCTAAGAGTGCAATTCCATATTTATATTGGAGTAATAATAGAATTATAAATAAGATTATTTAATTAAATAGTTTAATTAATAATTTGATTTATTGAAGCTTAGGATTATAGGTTCATGGTCCCCAAGTCAACTCTATACTACGTTGTCTAGGGTGTGAATATTTCAGGACATGAGAAAATGACTGATTTGTAAAAAAAAAATTCTGGGGCAAACACAGAATTTTGAGATAATTATGTATGATTAATTAATTAAGAACTAATTAATTGGATTATTATATATTTAAATACAATTTTCGGAATTTATTTATATATCAATAATTATAAATTTTTTAATTATCGATAAGTGAGATAGAGTATCTAATTTGTGAGATTAGATAATTAAATTATTATTAGATAATAATTTAAATCAACTAAATCTGTTATTTGTGAGTTAATAGATAAGTTAGTTGATATGGATAATCATATATGTTAATTTTGAATTAACTGATATCTAGATAATTATCTTATTAAAATAAATATCAATTCACAGTAATTGTCACATGTCAATCATTAATAGGGTATCAGATATTGACATGAACTATTGTGGTATCACGTGGCACTACAGTAGTGAGTGTGCAACACTATGCTGTGGGGCATAGTGTTGTGAGGCACTATGCTGGCTCACAACACACTGGAGTGCCAGGTGGCACTACAGTTGTGCACAATTGCAGTGAGTCCCACTGTAATTGGTAATTTTATAATTATATATTATTTCAGTTTATCCCTAAAATTCTTATACGCCATTATCTAGAATATATACTGATATTATTCTAATGGCCTAAGTTGTTGAAAGAAGATGAGAGAATTAGTTGATCAGATCATCAGTTCAGCAATCAAGAGTTGAATTGAGAACATGATTAGTGTCAGAGAGATTTTTATCTGTGATTAAATGTAAATTAAATCTTTAAAAGAATAATCATCACGTTCTTTTAGAGAATTGTATCACCAAAGTCATTCTCAGTAAATCTCTAGATCTCATGTGTTGAGAACATCTAGAGACATAAAAAGTGACTTGTAATATTCTACGTGCCCACATACATCCTAGTGCGTTGATGATTGACTTTGTAGATCTTGGTGTGGATCTAGAGTCTACTGATTGCCTTGGAAGATTTTCGTGGGAACGGAAGATCGATCGGTTTTTGCAAGGACACTTGATATAGATTACAAGAGGTATATAACTCCTAATCTTGTATGTTGTAGATTTAAGTTATAAATATATAATGGATCTTGACTGATTGAAAAAGAGTTTTCAATAAAAGTTTTTATTTGATTATCGTGGCGTTGCGCAAGTTTTTTTTTATTGAAAGATTCATTTTTTATTAAAAGTTTAGTTTTTTAAAAGGTCACGCGCTCTCATGCTTCCGATGCGCACGTGCCGCGATGACCAGCAAGCGGTATCAGAGTGATCTTTATATATTATTTATATGTTAAATGATGTGTGAGTTTTCTTGCATTATTCACATAATATGAGATATGATGATGATGGATGGTTATGTTTTTTGAATGTATGAAAAATAATAGATCATTAATTGTATGGTGATTATTGAGTTAGGCTTTGTTTGAATTTTTTCTAGATCTTGTGTAAGCCGAATTGAGACGTAAGAATTTTTGTAATTTTATTTTGAATATTATTGTAATTACTCCGAACCCGAGAAGACGAAGAACGCACGAGATGAACGGCAGAAATTTACTGTTCACGTGAAAAGCATTGTTCATCCACGAAAACACTGTTCATCCATGAAAACATTGTTCACGCCAGAAATTTACTGTTCCAGTGGAGGTGAACAATGTCGGTGGTACTGTACCAGTGGTGAACAGTGGTTGTCCGGTGCAGCAGATGAGTGCCAGTGGTGAGACGGGCAGCGGTAGTGATGGGCGGCGATCGAAGAGTCCTATCATCAGTGACAACTGTTGTCATATTTTAGGAAAGTTTCCAACAAACCATGCAACCAACTCTATAACGTAAGTGTTTCATTAAAACCCAAACTCTTTTAATTATCCATTGAAAATTTAAAATTAATGTAATTTTAAGATTAATTATTAATTTTTATTTTATGAAAATTAAAAAATTAGTAGGTTGATCGAGTTTGACCCAAGTTTGACCAAATCAAATAAAATATTTCTTTGACTAAGTCAAAGTCAACTATATTAAAAGGGATAATTATAGAAATTATTTTAATTAGGAAAAATAGTTGTTCTAATTAAAAAGGGTTTTGTTCAAAACTTGAAGATTATGAAGATGAACATCAGGAGGAGAATGCAATATTTAAGAAATATATATTCTTGAAGTCCGCTTTGTAGTTTTATTTTTTATTTCAAACGTTGTAATATAGAAATACCCAATAGTCACTCTATCGATTATTATTTTATTTAATTGTTAAATAATTATTTAATTATTATATTTGATAACATATCCATGCATTAGTCGATCACATACCGTACATGAAAATCCCACACAGTTTTATTTAGTAATGCATTTCATCTGTAGAAACCTGATTTATTAGGATTGTCCTAATATATTTATATGTATTACTTTATGAAATCAATTGCATGTAAACTACTAGGTTTTAACTAGTTAAAACTTGGTAATCACACCACACTAAATGTTATAGTAACATTTAGGTTAACCGACTTTAGTAAAAGAATTTTATTAAAATTTGATGAATATAATTAATTAATTAATCTAAGTTCACATAATTATGACTTAGACGCTTCAGAAAGTTAAATGAATTTAGACCAATGAGATTTGATTAACTGATAATTAAATATTCATAGGATTATTACTTTAACTAGTAATTAATTTGAAATTAATTGATTAGTTAAAATAAAAACACATTATCCTAAAATAGTGAGTGGGAGAAGGTTGACATGTCAATGTAACATATGGTCTCCATCATTAGTACAACACCGTGAGGTGCGGTGAGAGCCTCGAGATGGCTTCGTTTTCATTCCCTTAAGGAAGGTTTCGAGTTATACCAATACCAAGGTTGGACTTCTTAAGAAGTTAGGAGGAAGTGATGTAGTTTACTTTCGACCGACCCTAAGGTGACATATTCTAAATGAAGTCATGAAATCTGAAATGATGGGTTACACTCACAAAGTCACAATTAAGCTTTCATGTGGATGGTTGTGACTTGACCGAGCAAGTGATAGCTTATTGTTAAAAAAGAAAATATGAGATATTTTAAGTTTTAATTAATAAGGATAAAAATATCTCATAGATAGTCCGAGGTTAATCTGACTGACCCTAAGGCGGCACATTAATCGTTGGGTTATTTTATCGTGATTAGTAAATGCTAAATTTATGTGTTTATTATTATTGCATTCATGCATCACGTTTACTTTTTGAATTCTAGATATTTAACAATTATATTGAATCATGTATGTTTTAAATTTTAGTTATCCATATTATGTCTACCATAGGCAACCCTATTACTACTTTACTCGCTCGTAAGAAATTAAATGTTGATAATTTTGTACGTTGGAAATCAAATATGAACTTAATGCTGATTTGTGAGAATCATAAGTTCAATCTTACTGAGGAATCTCCCGAGGAGCCAGCTTCTAATGACCCTAAGAATGCTAGGGACAAATATGATGCTTGGATCATATCAAACAACAAGGTGAAGTGCTACATGCTTGTGAGCATGAATGGTATCTAAGAAACAAGTATGAAAGCATGGAGATTGCCTATGAGATTATGGAGTCTTTACAGGTAGTGTTTGGCCAGCAGTCCAATCAAAGTCGTCATGAGGCAACTAAGATGAGGAAGGGTACTTCTGTTCGAGAACATGTTTTGAACATTATCAACATAATGCATGAGGCAGAAGTACATGGGGTGACCATTGATGAGCGGACTCAAGTTAGCATCATACTAGAGTCAATCACACCAGTTTTTTCTGCGTTCATGATCAACTATATTATTAACAAGTTGTAATTCAATATGACCCAATTGTTGAATGAACTGCAGACTTTTGAGTCACTCAACCTTCGAATGACCAAAGAGGGTGAGGCAAATGTTGTCGAGCAAAAACCTTCTTCCAATATTGTTAAGAACAAGAAAGGGAAGAAGAAAAAGGGTAAGGACAAGAGTACGAATAAAAGAGTAAAGAAAGCCAAGATATCGCCGAAAGCTAAGAAGAACAAGAAAGACAGCAAGCCTAAAGGAAGTGTTTCCACTGTGGGGTTGAACTTCATTGGAAGAGAAATTGTAACAAGTATCTCTCTGAGCTGAAAAACAAAGGTAAATATAATTTACTTGTACTTGAAGCTTGTTTAGTAGAATATGATTTGTCATTCTAGATACTTGATTCAAAAGCCACTAACCATGTATATTTTTCTTTGCATATGCTTGATTCGTCAAGGGAACTGGCTAATGGCGAGGTCATTTTGAGAGTTGACAGTGGTGTGCTCGTGTCAGCTAAAACATTAGAGACAGTCCGTTTACTTTTTGGATATAATTACTTAGTTTTGAACATTTTTTATTATATTCCTGAGTTTTCAAGGAATTTGATTTCTCTTTCCTTTTTGCAAGAACAATTATTCAAAGTTCCTTTCATTAATAAAGAGTTTATTATTTCTAAGAATGGATTCGATATCTGTCATGCTAAAATTATAAACGGTCTGTATATGCTTAAACTGACTGAATGCGCGTTAAATAATTCTGAATTATTTAAAGTAGTAAAATCTAAAAATAACAAACGGCAAAGAGTTTCTCATGATGATAACACATATTTATGACATCTTAGGTTGGGACATATTAATCTAGATAGGTTAAACAGGTTGACAAAGTATGGTGCTTTAAGAGAGCTAAAAGTTGGAACTCTTCCTGTTTGTGAATCATGTATAGAGGGTAAAATGACCAAGAGACCTTTCACAAGAAAGGGTCAAAGAGTCAAGGAACCACTTAAGTTAGTACATAGTGATGTTAATGGTCCGGTCAATGTACAAGCTAGAGGTGGGCATGAGTATTTTATCACTTTCATTGACGACTACTCAAGATATGGTTATAGTTACCGAATGCATCGAAAATCTCAAATTTTTAGAAAGTTTAAAGACTTCAAGGCTGAAGCTGAAAAGCAATTAGACAAATCATTTAAAACCCTTAGATCTGATCGAGGTGGTGAATACTTGAATTTATAATTCAATGATTATTTGTTGGAGTGTGGAATCCTATCCTAACTTACAGTACCTGGAACATCACAGTAAAATGATGTTGTAGAGAGGAGAAACCGAACCTTATTGGATATGGTTAGGTCGATGTTAAGCTACACATTATTGTCACTTACATTTTGGAGATATGCACTACACACGACAACTTACATTTTGAATGTAGTGCCCTCTAAGTCTATAAGCAAGACGTCTTTAGAGTTATGGAATGACTTCAAACCTAGTTTGTGTCATTTCCATATATTGGGGTGTCCAGCTCACGTTCTTAGACCCAAGACCGGAACATTAGACTCAAGGTCTGAGGTATGCATCTTTGTTGGCTATTCTCTAGATACTAGATGTAGGTACTTTTATAGTCGCAATGATCAAAATGTGTTTGTGTCGATAAATACAACATTTCTTGAGCATGACTATATGCAAACTACAAGCTTCGTAGCAAAGTAGTTTTCAAGGAATTAGCAACTGATGAGACCAGACCACCTTCAATTTCTACTGATAAACGTCAAACTAGAGAATCCATAATTCTTGTAGAGGAAACCCCGGTGCAATGTCATAGTGGGAGGGTTGTGAGACAACCAATTCACTACGAACTAGAGGCACATGTCCTAGTGTCAGACACTAATAAGGACGATCCATTATCTTATGAAAAGCAATGGATGATCTTGAAAAGGAGAAATGGCAAGATGCCATGAACCAGAAAATAGAATCTATGTATTTAAATTTCATCTAGGAACTTGTAGATCCACCTGAAGATGTCAGGCCCATTGAATGTAAATAGATTTTTAAGAAAAGAGGTGCAGATGGGAAAGTAAAGACTTTCAAGGCACGGTTAGTAACCAAGGGCTATACACAAAGGGAGGGAGTCGATTATGAAGAGACATTCTCCCATGTGGCCATGCTAAAATCCATCCACATCCTTTTGTCCATACCCGCTAGTTTTGACTATGAGATATGGAGATTGGACGTCAAGATAACTTTTCTGAATGACTCTCTTGAAGAAAACATCTATATGATGCAACCATAAGAGTTAGTATAAAAGGGGCAAGATCAGAAAGTATGCAAGTTGCTTAAATCCATTTATGGATTAAAGCAAGTATCTAGATCTTAGAATCTTACTTTTGATGAGATTATAAAGTCTTATGACTTCGAGCAAAATGTTAACGAAGCGTGTGTTTATAAATACACCAAAGATAAGATAGTGGTTTTCTTTGTTCTTTATGTAGATAATATTCTACTCATTGGGAATTATGTAGAAACTTTGTCAAAGGTAAAGAAATGGTTAGCTGAGAAATTTCAAATGAAAGGATTTAGGAGAAGTGAGCTATGTTCTAGGCATTTAAATCCTAAGGGATAGAAAGAATAAATTATTGGCACTTTCTCAGGCATCTTATATTGATAAAGTGCTGGAGAGATTCTCTATGCAGAATTCCAAGAAAAGTCAACAACCCACCAAACATGGAATTGTCATCTTCAAGGAACAATGTCATAAGGCACCTCAGGAGGAAGAGAATATGAGAAAGGTTTCCTATACTTCAGCAGTTGGAAGTCTCATGTATGTCATGTTGTGTTCGAGAGCGGACATCTATTGTGCAGTGGGAATTGT
The DNA here is from genome assembly GCA_003255025.1 of Datisca glomerata. NCBI lineage: Eukaryota > Viridiplantae > Streptophyta > Magnoliopsida > Cucurbitales > Datiscaceae > Datisca > Datisca glomerata. The sequence continues at coordinate 526,828 of QANY01007567.1, read as the reverse complement.
CATTAGTTATCAATCGAATCCAGGTTTAGAACATTGGATTGTAGTAAAGAACATTTTCAAGTATCTTAGGAGAACGAGAAACTAGATGCTTATTTATTCAGGTGGAGAACTGAACTCCACTAGATATATTGATTATGATTTTCAATTAGACAGAGACAATTGAAAGTCGACAACTGGATCAGTATTCATCCTAGGTGGAGAAATTATAGTCTGAAGAAGTATTAAATAATCTAGCATTGCAGATTTCACTATGAAAGCCGAATATATAGCAGCTTGTGAAAGAGGTGGTATGGCTTAGAAAATTTTATTCTGATCTGGAAGTAGTTTCAGATATGGACAAACCACTTATCTTATATTGTGATAACAGTGGGGCGGTAGCAAATTTCAAGGAAACGAGGAGTCACAAGAGGAACAAGCACATAGAAAGGAAATATCATCTTGTAAGAGAGATTGTGTATCGAGGGGATGTGACTATTATGAAGATAGCATCGGAACAGAACATAATTGATCCTTTTACAAAGACACTTCCTCCGAAGTCATTTGAGGGTCACGTGTGTAACATGAGATTAAGACATATGTCATATTTGCTTTAGGGAAAGTGGGAGATTGTTGGAGGTTTCACCCTCAAAGCATTTGTTTTGAAATTTTGATATGAAATTTAAATAGGAATACATTTTTCTTATAATTGTTCTTTTAAATTATTGTTGAATAATTTATATAAATATCTGAAAATTTTATATTCATTAATGAGACTATGATCTTATATTAGTATGAGAGAATTAAGATCATAGATAATGAATAAAATTGTCAATATTAAAGTATGAAATCTTTAATGAATGGTTGCTAGTACGGTTCACTAAGCATTATGAATGTATGTGATCTAGGTTCGGATCATTGATATAAATAGACATCTTAGTGAACGTACTTTGTATAATAAGATTATATAAGACAGGACAAATGTGAATTAATATCCTTATTAACGTGTCATTTATCATAAAGATTTAATATACATCAATTCGATGATTATATGTAGATCAGTGTAAATCCTGAGTGGTCCTGAACTCCTATGCATATCTACTCGATCTTTTGATTCACTCATTAAGGTTTGTTTGTTAATCAGACTAGTGACTTTTATTTTGGAGATTCAGTGATATGGATGGCTGGAGACATGATCTAACAAGATTTGGAATCTAGGCTTTCATAATGGATCATATATCGATTCCCTTAAATGTTAATTCTGAAACTGGATGGTTATTTAGCTCAAATTTATAATAAGATTATAAATTAGGCATTCACTAGTGGATTAATGGTACTTAAAGATCAAGAGGTAATTAGAAGGGTAAAACAATATTTTTTACCAGTTCTGATTTACGAACCAATAATTGGAGGACAAAATTATATGAAATGATTATGTCAGTGAACTACATGAGAATACTCTGTAAATACATTCTATAATCTCTAAGAGTGCAATTCCATATTTATAGTGGAGTAATAATAAAATTAATAAGATTTTTTAATTAAAGAGTTTAATTAATAATCTGGTTTAGTGAAGCTTAGGATTATAGGTCCATGGTCTCCAAGTCACCTCATACTACATTGTTTAGGGTGTGAATATTTCAAGACATGAGAAGGACTAACTTGCAAAAAAAAATTTTATTCTAGGACAAGTACATAATTATGAGATAATTATGTGTGATTAATTAATTAATTGAATTATTTATATATTTAAATATACGGAAATTATTTATATATAAATAATTATCAATTTTTTTAATTATCGATAAGTGAGACGGAGTATCTAATTTGTGAAATTAGATAATTAAATTATTATTAGATAACAATTTAAATCAACCAAATCTGTTATTTGTGAAATAACAGATAAGTTAGTTTATTGGGATAATCAGATATGTTAATTTTGAATTAATTGATATCTAGATAATTATCTGATTAAATAAATATTTAATTCACAATAATTATCACATGTCAATCACTGATAAGGTATCAGAAATTGACAGGGACTAATGTGGTGCCACGCGACACCATAGTAGTGAGTGTGCAACAATGTGACTCCAAATGTCACTATAGTGATACCGTGAGGCATTGTGATGGCTCACGACACACTACAGTGCCACGTGGCACTACAGTTGTGCATAATTGCAGTGGATCCTATAGCAATTGGTAATTTTATAATTAAATATCATTTCAGTTTATCCTTAAAAATATGATACGCCATTATCTAGAATATATACAGATATTATTCTAATGGCCTGAGTTGTTGAAAGAAGATGAGAAAATCAGTTGATCAGATCATCAGTTCGTTAATCAAGAGTTGAATTGAGAACACGATTGGTGTCAGAGAGTTTTTCTTCTGTAATTAAATGTTAATCAAATCTCTAAAAGAATAATCATCACGTTCTTTTAGAGAATCATCTCACAAAAATCATTCTTAGTAAATCTCTAGATCTCGTGTTGAGAACATCTAGAGACATAAACAGTGTCTTGTAATATTTTACAAGCCCACACACGTCCTAGTACATTGTGGATTGACTTGGAAGATCTTGGAGTCTACTGATCATTGAAACGATTTCGTGGGAACGGATGATCGATCGGTTTATGTAAGGACACTTGATATAGTCTCCAAGAAGTGGTATATAATTCTTAATATTATATGTTATAAATTTAACTTATAAATATATAATGGATCCTGACTGATAGAAAAAGAGTTTTCAATAAAAAATTTTATTTTGTTATCGTGACGTTGTGTAAATTTTATTTTATTAAAATATTCATTTTTATTAAAAGTTTGATTTTTTATAAGGTCATGCGTCCCTCACGCTTCCGCCGCGCATGCTCTAAAAATTAATAAGTATATACTAAAAAAATCGATGGGTAAAAAATTCATGGGTAAAATCTACATTTTTGTTATTACTTATATTGATCATCTTATTATAGATTAAGTAATTATTATTCATATGCATTTTCATCCAAGGGTAAAATTGAAATTTGATAAAAATGTCTCTTCTTGCCTATTCCATCAAAACAAACATAGTAATCTAACACCCCCATAATTAAATCAGATCATTCTCAAGTGTTAACAAACAAAGCAGTCTTAACTTTCCAGGCATATACATTCCCACAATCATATTTCGATAATTTTATTCTGAAATCATTTACTCACAATATTATGTCAAATGGCCCCTAAGTCTAACACCATATAAGAATATATTGGATGATAAACATGCTTTGCTTGGCTTTGGTTAAAAGGTTTGAAATGTAGCTGATTTTGTCAAATAAGGAGCAAATTTGCATCAAAATTAAATTATCGCTACTACTTTTAAATGAGGCTTATGGGGAGAAATATTTTTAGACACAAATTATCCTTACTTTATATGAAATTTTAAATTGATAAGTTTTTGGTATTTTCTCTACCAAAATCACATTTACCATGTCAAATATTAGCAATATATTAGTTGTCAAAAATTAAAAGATAAATTAGTTTAAATAAATTGAATTTTATTAAAAAATTAAATAAGTGAATGATTTGATATTGAAATCAATATTTCAAATCTTTTTTTACATTTTTAAGTCTATTGTATATATAAATGGGATTAATAGGGGAAATTATTTTTTGACATATACCCTCACTATTATATGAAATTTTAAATTGATACGTCTGTTGATATTCTCTCTACCAAACTCATATTCACTACTCAAATTATTAAAAATATATGACTTGTGAAAAATTCAGAGATAAATAAATAAATCAAATTACATAAAAATTGTATAAATGAGTAATTTAATATTAAAATTAATAATACAAATCTTTTTTATCTTTCTGACAGAAATCACTCAAACCAAATACGGTAAGGAACCGAAGAAGATGTCACATTCACGATACGATCAGCAACCAAATTACAGTAAGGAGCATGTCAAACTGAGATATCAATAAAAAAATGATTAACTTTTTATAGCAACAAAAATTTTTTAATAAAAAATATCAAAACACTTTTATAAATAGTCATATTTATATTTTTTATATATTATTTATTATTAATTTTTTAACGCATGAAACGCGTGTATAGTTGACAAATATTGACAAGAAAAAAAGAAAAAAAAATTGTGTAGGGTGCGACTGAACATCCAAAGGGCAGGCTGTTTTGTGTTTTGGGCTAAAATAAAATATTTGGGGTAGAAAAGGTATTAACTAGAATTTCGGGATACTTATGGGAGATCGTATTTATTTGTTCTAAACCCGCGAAGGAAGGAAAACTTTGTTTGGGAGTATGAATTTCCTTCTTGAAATTTGCAGCAGTCGGTTTGTTGCTTTAGGGGATTTAAACCCGCGCGATAAAGTGCCTGAAATTAGAAAGCGTCTATCTTCAACATTGATTGAGAGCTTTTTGACGGTGAGTTACTTTATCCTCACTGTCTCACCGATCAGTCTTTAATTTTAATAGTTGGTCTCAATGGGACTCAAAATTTATGTTAATTTTGTCATACATTTTGAATATCGGCTTAACTTCTATGTTTATACTCCATTTTCTGATGGATTAGCCTAAATTTGCAGTAAATGTAGCAGTGGTTACTATATGTTTGTTCTTTCTCCGAAAGTACATTAGGGTTTTATGTCTTTTATTGGAACTAATCAGGTGTTCCGTTTGGCTAATATTGGGTTTCATGTTATGTCGAAATTTTGAGTAGAATCGTGGATTTACGATTTCATTCTATTCACCCAATTATTTTCCTGTACATTTGTGGGAATGTTGAATTCGCTTAATATTTTCCGGGAATATGTATGGCTAGTACAGATCATGTTCTGAATGTTGCTGCAAACTTGGATACCATGTCTTTCGTGGGAACCTTGGTCAACTGATTGCTTCTCCGAGTGATGAGTGTTTTGCAGAATGTATATTTGTTACTAATTTCTTATGTATGGAATTTAGATGGCTAGCCGCGTTACTCGGTCAAGGAGACAACCACTTCAGCATCAGGAACAACAGTCGAGAGCAAGGTGGACAGCATCTCTAACAAAGATATTAGCAGATTTAATGGTTGATCAAGTTCAGAAAGGGAATAGACGAAATAATTCTTTTGGCAAGAAATCATGGAGGTATATGTGTGATGAATTTTATAAGAAAACTGGTTTGAAATGGGACAAGGAGCAGCTGAAGAACCGGTATGCTGTTTTGAGAAGACAGTATGTTACCGTGAAGTTAATTCTTGATCGAGATGACTTCATCTGGGATAAATCTACAGGAATTATAATAGCCGGTGACCAAGTGTGGGCTGATTACATCAGGGTATCTTTCTTCTCTTTTCTCAATAATTTTATGATCCTAATCCCCAATCTCATCGGATTGAACATGCAAGAACTAACAATCCAGAATTTTTCCAATGAAAGAACATTATAAGAAACATTTTAACATCTTCCAAATCTTGATCAATTATTTTGTTATTACATACCTGAAACCCAGGAAGGAGCTGATTAAGGCCATGACCTTGATCTGAAATGCGGTATATATATTTATGAAGCAGGGCCATCCGGATGCTGAGACAGTAAAAAGTAGTGGCTGCCCAATATACAAAGAGCTATGCACGATATTCTCAGAACTGGCAACTAATGGGAAATTTGACCATTCAATTGAAAATGACGCAGTGACTCGTTTATCATATCCTTTCCCAGAGCCCTTGGGCATGAATGAAGAGGAGTCCTCATCAGAATCTGAAGAAGTAGATGATGTTACAGATGATCAAGAAACAACTCTGCCAACCACACCTAGTACGTCAAGTAATCGCAAGAGGCGAAAGGGAGTTGATGGTGCAATTGCAGGGGCTATATTGGAAATGGCAGCTGCTTCAAAGCTGCGGACAGCTGCTGCACTGCAAATTAATGCGAAATATACCATAACTGATTGTATTAAAGAATTGGATGAGATGCAAGGTCTTGAAGAACAAATCTATTTTGCAGCACTCGATCTATTCAACAAACCTACTGCAAGAGAGACATTCCTGTCTCTCAAACGTGTTAATCGCTTGACTTGGTTGCGCCTCAAGTGTACTGCTCAATCAGTATTTTGAGTTCACAGATGAAATTCTGGGTTTGATCAAAATTATACTTTAAATATAAATTAGAGAGGTTGACTTTGTATATAGATTACTAACATTAGTTAGCTTCACTAACCTTCATCTTAAGTCCCAATTTTCGGTAGCAGAAGATTCAATTTCTATTTCCTCCTTGAGAAATTGCATTTTCTGCAGCATAGAATTGCTCCAGGCTGGAGAAGCTCATTTACTGGCTGGATGTACCGAATTAGTGAAATAATTAGTAAAGACTAATATAAGCCAGGTCTTGAGAATGCCAAGATCTGCGGTCTTCTGAAGGCACATGGTTTTTTTCTCGGCCTAATGCTACAGGGATAGCCTCTCTATTGTACTCTTGATCGTGCAATAGCCATTTAAAAAGAAGTTTCAGATGAAAGAGAGCGCATTCCTTGGCGTTAGTAGCAGTGTTGGACCTTTGAGGCCATCAGGAAATGGGTAATGGGTTATCTTTAACAGACTTGTGAAGAAATTGATGAGCAGAATGTGAATGTCTGTACAGCAACATTCAACGAGTTCCAAAGGGATATTTTTGTTCATATCTATGTGACTGGAAAGTCATCAAGAGCTCTGGTGCAAGTTGGTGTCTGTTGGACTATTTCTCACTAAGGCTGAGGTTGACGTATAGACGATAACTCAGGAAGGTGTAGAAGTGCTTCCTCTGTGTAACCTTCACAGTGCCGAGGTCCTTAGCATCTGCTGTCCTTTTAAAGGCTTTAATACCCCTCTTGCACTGACAATTATCAACTGCAGGCTTCACTAGGCCACAATTTTTGTAATGATCCTTTTTGTTAAGAAACTCAGCCTTTGTGATGTAGATGCGAATTCTTCTCATATAGGGTATTTCATGAATATCAGATTCGATGTCGATGAGATTAATGTTTTTCATACCCTTTATTGTCTAAACATTGACTTATAAGAGAGAGGGAAAGCACCCTCATTGAATTTCAGAGATCAGTAAATATTCAAGGATTTTGTCAAACGAGGAAAGAAAAATGAGGAAAATATAAGAGGATAAGAGTGACAAAAATGTTTGTTTTAAACTACTTTTCTATTAACATTCAAATTGAACAAAACCATGTAGATACAATTTCCTTATAACTTTGTTCCTTCAATAAATTATGACCCACAGCTACCTGAAGTGTTTAAGCTTGGGAGCTAAGGCTCATTTTTTTTTTAAATAAGGCTCATTTCAATGGAAGTAGTAGCACTGAATATAGGAAGTTCCGAGGGCCCTTAAAACCTTTAAACAGCAAGAGAATAATGCTCCTCTAATATTAAGTCCCAAATGCCCAAGCTGAACTTCAATACATAGTAATATCAATTTAACAGTTTGCAATTTCCTGAACTCATAGGGAGCACGTCAACCCATCAAAAGATGATAATCCGAAGTACATAAAAAGGCGGATAAGCGAAAATTAAGAATGAAAAAGATCATGTCTCTTTGGGAGGAGCTTTCTTAGCAGCCTCAACAGCTGCTTTCTCAGCCTCAATTTCCGCAACAATAGCATCGATCTCAGCTTCTTCCAGTTGTCTCAAACCATACTCCTTCGTCATAACAGCGACCTCTACATTCTTTCCTCCACTCTCCACAACCTATACATAAGATGTAAAAAGTTGAACATGCATATATAGAGCACCAGTCTATGGTACTACCAACTTATTAAAGGATGCAAATAGATCCTTACACCGAGACTGACTTTTTTTATAGTTGGGATCATTCATTTTAAATGCTTTAGTAGTGCTTTAGTAGTTTCTTTGTACACCCTTGAGGTTTTTCAAGAATCTATACCTTTTACCAATAAAAATAGGGATGGAACATTTAGACATTGGCCTCTGCCAAAATGATATCAACCAAGCAGGAATCTAAACCATTGAGAGTTCATAGCGAAATATTTTTTTTTTACTTTTTGACAGTTATGGTTAGACATAGGGTCAACAAGCTGACATACCGTTTTGACACATTTTCTAATTGTCTATCGCTCTTTGTCTCCGTGAACAATTCTGTTTAAATATATTTTGCTAGTAACTAACTACATTTTCCTATAATGATTATTGCACATGACATTTTCAAGTGTACACATGAGTCTGAAGGTAATAGCAAGTAAGCCACTTTTTTTATGAATCTTTCTTTCTATTCCTTCGGTAGTACATGGATCTCTTTGTTGTCTAAAAGACTATAAATTCACGTACCAACAAAGAACATCAAAAAACCCCTAAAGGCGACTAAAAGATTATGGACACTGCAGGCAAGTAATAGACAGGCAGCAGTAATCAGAAACACGCACGCACATATGAGTCAGTAATAAAATCCAGTAATCACATGAAACCATTGAGCATAGACATACAACCAGAAATGTGGTACTCAACTAGAGTTACACCTAGTAGACAATGAAGTACCGTGCATGTGTGTGTGACCTAGTTTATTAAAGCAACGACAGATCCAACAAGATCCCATGGAGCCAAATGACCTATTTTACTAAACCACCAACAGTTTCCCTCATGACTCCATAACATGGAACAAGTCAGCCCAATTTCCGAGCACCGACCAAAAATCTATATAGTTTATCCATGAGTCACAATAAAAGTACATCTTCTAAAGCTTACCTCAAGCAATGCGCGGATAGCAAGCTTCACAGTTTCTTGCCCAGAGGTTTCTTTATAGTTTTTCTCCAGAAACTCTCTTATTGAATTAGAATTTCTTCCAGTTGCATTTGCTTTCCAAGCTGAAAATGTTCCAGAAGGATCTGTTTGATACAGTGATGGAGCACCAGTGTATGGATCAAACCCAATTATCAGAGTCGAAAGGCCAAATGGTCTGACCCCACCACTTTGTGTGTATTTCTGTTGAAGACCTGCAATGTAACGTGTTATATACTCAACGGTTACAGGATCCTCAACTGTAAGCCTGTGGCTTTGACATTCAATACGAGCCCTGTTTATGAGAACACGAGCATCTGCTTTGAGTCCAGCACAGGCTAGTGCGATATGGTTATCGAGGTTTACAATTTTCCTGACCGATCTGCAACCAGATGCATGATAGAGTCAAGCAATGAAACCATGAATAGAAATGGAGTACACTAAGGAAAATTATAGCGCGCTAATAATGCAGTCAAAGATATGTTATTAACCAGTTCTGGTAAACAGTAAGGAAAATTCTTCAAGTAATATGTTCAACATCAGAAATTTGAGGGCTCTGCTCAGAACAGCTATTACCAACGATCTCATAGTTATACCAAGCATTTCAAATCAACGTTACTTCTGTTTATGATCAGTTAAAGGAAACGTATAATTCCAAAATTAGAATAAAAACAATGCTTGATGAAAAACCCTAAACCTTATTTTCATCTCCCGACATTAGATCCACACTCGATAGGGATTTCGGAAATAAAAACATATGAAATAGTCAGTAGTACAAGAAAAACGAGAGATATGCCTGGAGTCTTGGAGCTTAGGAGTAGACTTCTTCTCGACGCCTAGGACGATGGTATCGGTGCCACGAACACCAACGGCAGCGTTTCCCTTGCGCACAGCTTCGAGAGCATATTCCACCTGAAATAGATGGCCATCAGGTGAGAACACTGTTATTGCCCTATCGTACCGCGCCATCGACTACTTCTTCTCCTTCTTCCTCTTCTTCTCGCTCTCACTGACTGTCTGCGCGAATTATAGAGAAATGGGAACTTAAGCAACAAGTCACCAGCTCCGCCTTTTTCTATTTTTTTTCTTTTCTTGCCGAGTAATTTTTTAGGGACAATAATGGTTTTTCTGTTTTTGGAAAAATAGACTCTTTGGATGTTGAAAAATAACATCATTTGCCAAATTGCTCCTAAAGTAGGATCATGTGATAAAAGGCTTGATTTCCTTGACAAATGAATGTTTTAAATCTAATCACCGGTCGTTGAAGTTGTGTTAAATCTACGCATCATCATTTTTTGTTTGATTACATCTATATTTGAGCCTCGAAAAAAGGTGTCATAAGAGAACTTCAAAGCTTTGACCATTAGATGCAATATTCCTTACTTAATAGTGAGGCTAAACCCCTATCCTATCTATTTTTTCATTAATAAAAACATCATGTAAAAATCAAATCGAAATAACATTTTTCATGATAAAAATATAAAAACGCCCCTCATTTTAAAATGTGTTATTTGTTTCTATAACAAAAGTATCATAACTCTAAGGATTCGGTTGCTATAAATAGATTATTAATCTTGAAATTTCTTGAAAATATGGTTGAGGAAAGAGGTATAAAAACTATATTCCATTGTATGTTAGAAACAAATGCCGGGTTTCTAATAAAACTATAATTTCAAGATTTTTACAATCTCATATTCCCTAACTTTTTCTATAGCAAACAAAACAAATATTTTGGTGGAGGTAATCGTACTATTTCTACAATAAAAATTATCTCAAAATAATTTACCTTTAAGAAGACACAAAAGAATCTCTCCAATGATGTCTCAGGATAGTTTCGATATGAAAGAAGATGTGGAGTGTAGAGAAATCTAAAATCACTTGGGCCCAAAGTGAGCCCAACCATTGAAATCCATTAAATTGGTTTGAGGTTGACATATACCGATATCATGAAACGAATTTATTATGAATAACTCATGAAGAATCCAACTCCCATGGTATTCTCTTGTTGTTATTCTATTTCAGATCCATCAGACTTTATCTATTTCTCTTTATAAATACAAGATAGCTAGTCTCTCAAAAGATATTCACTTTCTAGGTCTCTAGTCTTTACTCTACCGTAACATTTTACTAACTTCATAGTCGAAGTTAATTAGTTAGGTACCATACAGGTGTCAAATTGATACTCTTACTATTCATTCCTCCTTATTCAGCAGATATCCAAGTGACGCATGGTAACTGACTCGATAAATTTCATGCATCTACATTTGGCATCATCTACCAAAAAATGAATTTATTTTCCTATTGTAAATATTTTCATTCTCCGTTGCCATGGTGAATACAAGGAAAATTGTAACTTGGAAGAATCGATTCACAATGCACCACCCATAACCATTCCACCAATGGCCCACACTTAAAGAACAATCCTTGCAAAACTAGCCGGTAAAGTTTTCAGTGCGATGATGAAAATATATTGTTAGATTATTAGTATCCTGAAATTGCTTGAAAATGTGGCCGAGAGAAAAAATGTATGAAAACTAGATTATCATATTTGATTGTATATTAGAAACAAATATCAGGCTTCCAATAAAATATCATAATTTGAAGATTTTTACAATCTCATATTCTCTAACTTGTTCTATACTAAACAATAAAAAGATGTTTGGTGGAGGTAATCTTAATATTTCTACAATCTAAATTATCTAAAAATAAATGGGTCTTAATGAGACACAAAAGAAAACTCCCTCCTACTTGTAGTGACGTTTAAGAATAGTTTTGATGTTGAAGAAGATGGGGAGTGTAGAGGGATCCAAAATTACTATGGCCGAGTTGAAGCCTAACCATTGAGATCCATTAATTTTGTTTGAAGCCTAACGTATGCTCATATCATGAAACGAGTCCATTATGGATAATCCAGGAAGAACCCAACTCCCATGGTATGTTCTGTGTGTTGCTTTATTTCGAATCCATTAGGACTTTATCTATTTCTCTCAATAAATAAGGTGATTGACCTTTCAAAAGGTATTCACTTTCTAGCTCTCTAGTCTTTACTCTACCATAACAATTTGCTGACTTGATTATTGAAGTCTAATTAGCGAGGCACCATAACGGTCTCAAGTTGATACTCTTATGATCCATTCATCCTTATTCAGTAGTTATTTGAGTGGCACATGGCAAGTGACTCAAGATTTCATGCATATACATTTTGACGCCATCTATAGGAAAATGATTATGTTTTCCCATTATAAATGTTTTTGTTATTCGTTGCCATGGTGATTACAAGGTGAAACTGTAACTAAGAAGAATCAATTCACAATGCACCACCCATATCCATTCCGCTAATGTCCCAGATCCAAAGAACTACCCTTGTGAAACCAGGCGGTACAGTTTGGAGCTTCTACTCGATTACCTTTAAGCTCGGGCCCCAACATAGGTGCGGTCGAGGAACATCAGTCAATAACTATTGGATGCAATGATTCTTGCCTAATGGTGGAGCCAACCCTTCGTCCTACTCATCTTTTTTGTTAAATAGTATCATCTAAAAATCAAGTAGAAATAACAAATTTTCACGTTGAAAATATATAAATGCCCCCTCATTTAAAATGTGTTATGTGTTTCTATGACAAATGGATGAAAACCTTAAGGAGTTATTTAATATAAAAGAATGTTAGACTATCAGTATCTTAAAACTGCTTGAAAATGTGACAGGAGAAAAATGAATGGAAACTAGATTACCATGTTTTTATTGTATGTTAGAAAAATATCAGATTTATAAAAAAAAATTATAATGTTAAGATTTCTACAATCTCATATTCTCTCACTTTTTCTATACCAAACAAAAAAATATTTTGGTGGAGGTAATCTTAATATATCTACAATCTAAATAATCTAAAAATAAATGGCCCTCTAGAAGACACAAAAGAAAACTCCATCTTACTTGTAGCGACATTCTAGAATAGTTTCGATGTCAAAGAAGATAGGGAGTATAGAGGGATCTAAAATCACTTAGGCCCAGATTGAGCCCAACTATTGCAATCCATTAAGAATTGGCATGAGGCTTGACCTATATTCGTATCATGAAACCAGTCCATTATGGATAATCCAGGAAGAATCCAAATCTCATGGTATGTTCTAAGTGTTATTCTATTTCAGATCCATTAGGACTTTATCTATTTCTCTCTATAAACACAAAGTGATTGGCCTCTCAAATGGTTTCGCTTTTTAGCTCTCTAGTCTTTACTCTACCATAATACTTTTGCTGACTTGGTCATCAAAATCCAATTCACTAGACACCACATTGGTATCAAGTTGATATCCTTATGATTCATTCCTCCATATTCAGCATATATTCTATTGGTATATGGCAAATGACTCGATAGATTTCATGCATCTATATTTTGGCTCCATCTATAGAAAATGAATTTCGTTCATCGTTGCCACAGTGAATACAAGGTAAAACTGTAACTAAGAATAATCAATACATAATGCACCACCTTCCGCCAATTGCCCGAATCCAAAGAACAACCCTCGAATAACTTGCCGCTACAGTTTGGCGCTATCTGTTTGATTACCTTTAAGCTCGGGCCTTAACATAGGTGCGGCATGGGAACTTCAGTTCGGTGACTATTGGATGTAATATTCTTACCTAATGGTGGGGCCAACCCCTCGTCCTACTATATTTTGTTAACAAAATAACATTTAAAAATCATGTAGACATAACATTTTTCATGACAAAAATATATAAATGCACTCCCATTTAAAATATGTTAAGTGTTTCTATTGCAAATATATCAAAACCCTAGCCGTTTGATATAAAAGAATGTTAGATTATTAAGTATCTTGAAATTTCTTGAAAATATGGCCAGGAGAAAAAATATACGAAAACTAGATTACCATGTTTGATTGTATGTTAGAAACAAATATCAGATTTCTAAAAATATTATAATTTTAAGATTTCTACAATCTCATATTCTCTAACTTTTTCTATACCTAACAAAAAAAATATTTTGTAGTTGTAAAGGATTTTTCCGGTGAGGAAAGAATCGATTAAGAAAACAAAATAAAAGTTGAGAGAGTAAAAAGAATGAGAACTCAAGAGCTTAAGTTGGATTGTATTGATTTTTCCGAAGTGATACACACTTCTATTTATACACAAATTTCACAATAAGATTATAACAAATTTCCACCTATTCCGCTTGCTTATAACGAGAAATTGATATGCTTCTAAGAAGAATATTCCTAAATAAGATCCCTCTTTTAACCATACAATTGATCCTACGGTTCTCCATTTTTCTTTCCTCAAATCTCGCCACGTGTAGGATAAGATTTCGCCTGTTTATTGGCCCTTATTACACTCAACAACATTTCATTCATTGAGGTGTAATGATTGTCACCTATGTTGCTGTGCCTTTTGTTCTCGTTACTCGTGTCATGACCTATCTTGATGGTCTACAATAACTGCTTCGTTTGTCACTTTGTTTCCTATTTTCGCTCACACTTCTCGAAAATGCACAATATGGCCCCCTAGGTGACCCTTTGCTTGTATGTTGTGAGTCATCATTCCTCTTCACCGCTATGCCTTCCCATTTTTTGCTGACACTCATTGAAAATACGAGGCACAATTTTCAAATTCTTCTTCTAATAAAGCACACCTTCTTTTTTCTGCCAGTTGTGATTTCTTCATTCGTCAGTACTTGTGTCGGTTTGTCCCATCGTACTGTCAATCACGCTTTTCACCATCAAGTACCTGCAAATATATTTTGTTACCCCGTTTCAAAATTTATGAAGTGTTTCTCAATTTTCTTTGATGATTATGGTCTATTTAAGGTCCTTCTTCCTCCATTTTTTTCCTTACTTTCCATCTTCATTCTCTTTAGTTCTTCTTTGCTTCTTCTTCATTTTCTTTATTTTTTCTGGTTTTAACATTTTTGAGAGCCATGGAGGACCATACCGTCTTTATGTCTATAGTCCCTTAGTCAGGAACCAATAGGAGTTTGTGCAGTTTATGGATTACTACCGAGAAGCCTTTCCTCCTGATGTCATATGTGCTTTAGGAGAGGTCTGTCCATAAGAGTCCCGTGCAGAGCTACTTACTCTTAGCCTGATGTATATAGTGTTAGGTCTTAGACTTCCATTCTCTCCCTTTCTTCAAGAGTTCTTCTCCACCTTCAGTCTTGCCCCTTCCTAGTTTACCCCGAGTTCTTTTAGGGTACTTCTTGGGTTTGAGGCCATGTATAGGAGATACAACTTAGGTTTAGGAGTAGTCGATCTTAGATGGTGGTACATGCCTAAACACCAAATTGAGAGTTATTACCTTACTCCTCGCCCGTCAGAAAAGAGAGGGCCTCTGATTACCGAGATCTCGAAGGGAGACAAAGGCTGAGAATAGGACACACTGCTGTTTGTGGGAACTGGGGCGGTGATGGTCGTTGCATAATTCTCAAAAACTAGGCAATTTTCAGTAAGTCACCAGTGCTCCGTTTTCGTATTTATTTTTCAATTTCATTCTTTACTTTTCTGGCATATCTCTTTTTCCTAATAAACCTATTTATTTTACAGATAAGAGGGCTAACAAGAAAACTTTCTCAACAAGGGTACTTGACGAAAGGGTAACCGATGTTTTCCGTTGTCTGAAGCAGAAGTGGTACCAACTTCTTGACCCAAGGAGAGAGTTCAATGTAGCTTTTGTCCAGGTTACAGTTCCCATCGCCTCAACGTCCACTCTGCCATATTCTTTTGAACTCCCGAGAGACATTCTCGTTCCCTCTTTCCATCTAATTTCTAGTGATTCAGCTTCGGGTTCTTCTGGGTAAACGAATTCGCGAGAAGAGGAAGGGGTAGAAAATTTGTTTCAAAGGGCAGCTGAGAGTGCAGAGATGGAAAAACGTCTTCGCAGTAATTTATTTTGCAACATTGACGGCAGAAGGAATGTCCACTCCAAAACAGGATACATCCAGCTTCTCTCATGCCCCGCCCGTTCCTCCATCTCCTCCTGCCCCCCGTACTGAAAATGAGGGCCCTTCGGAGCGCTCAAAAACTCCTTCTTATCTGATTCATAATCAGTATATCCATTGAGATTCAGGTCTCTACCTGAATAAAAAAGCATATAATTTCTCATTCTCCGAAGATACTTGAGAATGTGCTTTACTGCAATCCAATGTTCGAAACCAGGACTTGATTGATAATGACTGACAATTCCCACTGCATAAGATGTCTGGTCTCGTACAAAATAAGTCATACATGATACTACAAAAAGCTGAAGTATAAGGAACCTTTCTCATATCCTCTTCCTCCTGAGGTGTCTTAGGACATTTCGTCTTGGAGAGGACAATTCCATGTCTGGTCGGTAGTTGACATTTCTTGGAATTCTCCATATAAAATATCTCCGACACCTTATCAATATGAGATGCCTGAGAAAGTGTCAATAGCTTGTTCCTTCTATCCCTTAAGATTTGGATGCCTAGAACGTAGCTCGTCTCTCCCAAATCTTTCATTTAGAATTTCTCAACTAACCATTTCTTTAATTTTGACAAAGTTTCTACATCATTTTCAATGGGTAGAATATCGTCAACATAAAGAACTAAGAAAATTATTATCTTATCTTTGATGTATTTATAAACATAAGCTTTGTCAACATTTCGCTTGAAGCCATATGATTAATAATCTCATCAAGGGTAAGATTCCAAGATCTAGATGCTTGCTTTAATTCATAAATTGACTTTAAGCAACTTGCATACTTTCTGATCTAGTCTCTTTTTCATGAACTTTTCTAGTTGCATCATATAGATACTTTCTTCAAGATAGCCATTCAGAAAAGCTGTTTTGACATCCATTTGCCATATTTCATAGTATAAACTAGCGGGTATGAATAAAAGGTTAAGAATGGATTTTAGCATGGAAACGAAAGAGAACCTCTTTTCATAACCGACTCATTCCCTTTGTTTATAGCCTTTGGCTACTAGTCATGCATTGAAAGTCTATACTTTCCCACCTGCACCTTTTTTCTTCTTAAAGATCCAATTGTCGGGGGTTATGCCCTCAAAGCATGCGTATTGACATTTTGATATGAAATTTAATAAGAATTATATTTTTCTTATAATTGTTCTTTTAAATTATTGTTGAAGAATTTTTATAAATATCTTAAAATTTCATATTCATTAATGAGACTATAACCTTCTATTAGTACGACATGATTAAGATCATAGATAATGAATAAACTTGTCAGCAACATTTTAAAGCATGAAATTTTTAATGAATGGTTGCCAGTACGGTACATTAAGAATTATAAATTCGTGTGATCTAGATCCAGATCATTGATATAAATAAACATCTTAGAGAAGGCACTTTATAGAATCAGATTATATATGACTGGACCGATGTAAATTAATATTTTTATCAACGTGTCGTTTATCATAAAGATTTAATACACATCAATGATGATGATCATATGTAGATCAGCCTGAATCCTGAGTAGTCATGAACTCCTATGCATGTCTACTAGATCTTTTGATTCACTCGTTAAGGTTTGTTTGAAAAATAGGTTGACTTTTGTTTTCGAGATTCAATGATGTGGATGACTGAGAACATGATCTTACAAGATTTGGAATCCAAATTTTCTTAACGGGACGTATATTGATTCCCTTAAGTGTTAATTTTGGAACTGAATGATTATTGAGCTCAAATTTATAATAAGATTATAAATTAGTCATTCACTAGTATATTAATGGTACTTAAGGATCAAGAAGTATTTAGAGGGGTAAAACGGTATTTTTGACCAGCTCTAATTTACGAACCAATAATTAGAGGACAGAACTGCATGAAATGATTATATATCAGTGAATTATATGAGAATACTCTTTAAATATATTCTATAATCACTAAGAGTTCAATTCCATATTTATAGTGGAGTAATAATAAAATTAATAAATAAGATTATTTAAATAAATAATTTAATTAATAATCTAATTTATTGGAGCTTAGGATTATAGGTCCATGGCTCCAAGTCACCTCTACACTATGCAGTCTAGAGTGTGAATATTTCAGAACATGAGAAAATGAGTGATTTGTAAAAAAAAATAATTTTGGGCAAGTACATAGTTATGAGATAATTGTGTGTGATTAATTAATTATGAATTAATTAATCAAATTATTTATATATATATAAATAATTATCGATTATTTTTTTAATTATCGATAAGTGAGCCAGAATATCTAATTTATGAAATTAGATAATTAAATTATTATTAAAATAATTTGAATCAACTAAATCTTTTTTTTGTGAAATAACATATAATTTAGTTGATATGGACAATCAGATATGTTAGTTTTGAATTAACTGATATCTAGATATTTATCTGATTAAAATAAATATTTAATTTTCAGTGATTGCCACGTGTCGATCAATGATTGGGAACTATAGATCAACATGGACTCTTGTAATGCCACGTGGCACTACAAAAGTAGGCGTGTAACACTGCAGTGCCACACAGCACTACAGTGTGGCGTAACATTGTCGTGAGGCATTGTGATGGTTTACGCTAACTGCAATGTTGTGTGACACTACAGTTGTGCACCATTGTACAATGGGTCCTCCTCTATTGGGTAATTTAAAATTAAATATTAATATTTAATTATCTCTAAATATATGATACGCCATTATCTAGAAAAGATACATATATTATTCTAATGAATTAGTTGAGGAATGAGTTCATCAATCAAAAAAAGAATTGAGAACACAGTTAGTGTCAAAGATAATTTTTCTTTGCGATTAAAAAGTTAATCAAATCACTAAAAGAATAATCATCGTGCTCTTTTAGAGAATCGTCTCACTAAAGTCTTTCTCAGTAAATCTCTAAATCTCATGCGTTGAGGATTGGTTTGGAAGATTTTTGTGTGAATCTCAGAGTCTGCTAATCGTTGGAGTATCGATCGGTTTTGCAAGGATGGTTGATATAGACTATAAGAGTTATATGATTCATAATTTTGTATGTTGTAGATTTAATATATAAATATATAATGAATCCTAACTGATTGAAAATGAGTTTTGAATAAAAAGTTTTTATTTTGTTATCGTGGCGTTGCGCAAGTTTTGTTTTGTTAAAAGATTTGATATTTATTAAAAGTTTACTTTTTTAAAAGGCCACACGTCACACGCTTCCGCCGCGCACGCTCCGCGACGACCAACACCATTTACATTCAATGAGCCTGACATCTTCAGGTGGATCTACAAGTTCCCAGACGAAATTGGAATATATCGATTTCATTTCCTCGTTCATTGCATCTAGCAATTTCTCCTTTTCAGGATCATTAATCACCTGTTTAAAGGTTAATGGATTGTCCTTATCAATGGATTGTCCTTACCAATGTCAATCACTAGGACATGTGCCTTTAGTTCATAGTGAATAGGTTGTCTTACAATCCTCCTACTACGATGTTGCACTGGGGTTTCCTGAACAGGAACAGTGATTTATGTGATTTGTCATTTATCGGTTAATGATGAAGGTGGTATGATCTCATCAGATACTAATTCTTCAAGAACTACTTTGCTTCGAGATTTGTATTTTTCTATATAATCGTGTTCAAGGAATGTGGCATTTGTCAATACAAACACCTTTTTGATCATTGTGACTATAAAAGTACCCACCTCTAGTCTTTGGAGCATAGCCAACATATATACACACTTCAGACATTCAGTCTAACTTTTCAGTCTTGGGTCAAAGAACGTGAGTTGGACACCCTCATATAAAGAAATGATGCAAAGTGGGTTTAGAGTCATTCCATAACTCTAAAGGTGTCTTGTTTATAAACTTATAAGGCACTACATTCAAAATGTAAGTTACCGTTTGAAGTGCATATTCCTAAAATGCGAGTTGTAGTGATGAGTAGCTTAACATAGACCTAACTACTAACAATAGGTTTTGGTTTCACATTTTTGAAACACCATTTTGCCGTGGCATTCCATGTGCTGTGAGTTGGGATAGAATTCTATACTCCAGCATGTAATCCTTGAATTCTAAATCCAAGTGTTCACCACCCCGATCTAATTAAAGTGTTTTAAAAAATTTACCTAATTATTTTTCACTTCAGCTTTGAAGTCCTTAAATTTCTAAACGTTTCAGACTTTCTATGCATTAGATAAGTATAATCATATCTAGAGTAATCATCAATAAAAGTTACAAAATACTCATATTCACCTCTAAGTTGTACATTGATCCGTCCACAGACATCTCTATGTACTAATTCAAGCAATTCCTTGGCTCTTTGATCATTTCCTGTGAAAGGTTTCTTGGTAATTTTTTCTCTCTAGACAAGATTCACAAAAAAGAAAAGTCTCAACTTTTAGTTCTCTCAAAACACCATACTTTGTTAACCTATTTAATCTATCTAGATTAATATGTCATAACTTAGGATGCCATAGATAAATGTCATCATCATTATGATAAACTATTTGTCGTTTGTTACTTTTAGGATTTACTACTTTAAACAATTCAAATTATGTAACGCATATTCATTCGGTTTAAGCATATACAGTTCATTTGAAACTTAAGCATGACAAATATTGAATCCATTCTTTGAAATAATAAACTGATTATTAATAAAAGAAACTTCAAAAGATTGTTCATGCAGTAATGAAAGAGAAATCAAATTTCTCATAAATCCAGGAATAAAACAAACATTGTTCAAAATAAGAAAATTATTTTCAAAATTAAGATGGACTGTACCTAATGCTTTCGCTGACACGACCGCACCATTACCAAGTCTCATTATCACCTCACTATTAGCAAGCTCTCTTGCCGAATCAAACATCTGTAAAGAAGAACGTACATGATTAATGGCTTCTAAATCCAATATCGAGGATGACGAATCATATTCTACTAAACAAACTTCAAGAACAAGTAAATCACATTTAACTTTCTTTTTTAGCTCAGAGTGATACTTGTTACAGTTTCTCTTCCAGTGACCTTCAACTCCGCAGTGGAAACATTTTCTCTTGGGTTTGATGTCACCTTAGTTCTTCTTGGCCTTGGGTCACTTCTTTAGCTTTCTTTCATCTTTTGTTCTTACTTTTTTTCTTACCATTGTTCTTGTCTTAACAATATTAGAAGAAGGTTTTTGCTCAGCAACATTTGCCTCACTCTCTTTGGTCATACTCTTGTTGAGTGACTCAAAAGTTTACAGTTCATTCAACAATTGAATCATGTTGAATTTCAACTTATTCATAACATAGTTGGTGGTGAAGGCAGAAACAGCAGGTGTGAGCGATTCAAGTATAATGCTGATTTGAGTTCATTCATCAATGGTAGCCCCATGTACATCTGCCTCATGCATTATATTAAACACGTTCAAAACATGTTCACGAACAGAAGTGTCTTTCTTCATCTTGGCTGTCATGTAGCTCCTAGCAGCCTTATGATGATTTTGATCAGACTACTGCTCAAATATATCCTGTAAAGATTCCACAATCTCATAGGCAGTTTTCATACTTTCATGCTTGGTTCTCAGAACATCATTCATGTTCACAAATATGTATCACTTAGCTTTGTTGTTGGATTGAATCCAAGCATCAAACTTGTCCCTAATATTCTTATGGTCATTGGCAGCGTGCTCCTCAGGATATTTCTCAGTAAGAACAAATTTATGGTTCTCATAAATTAACATTAAGTTTAAATTTGACTTTCATCTTATGAAATTATCACTATTTAATTTTTCAAGTGCAGGTAAAGCAACAATAGGGTTGTCCATGGTGGACATAATAATAACTTAAAAATAAAACATACATAGTTCAATATAATTGAAATAAATATTAAGAATTCAAAAAATAAACATGATATATTAATGAAACATATTATACACATAAATTTAACATTCATCAATCCACGATAAGACAACCTAACAATTAATGTGCCGACTTAGGGTTGGTTAGATTAATTTTAGACTGTCTATGAGACATTCTCATCCTTATTAATTAAAACTCAAAATATCTCATTTTTTCTTTTAATAATAAGGTATTGCTTATTTGATCAAGTCACAATTATCCACTCAGATTCCATGACTTGATTTAGAATATGCCGTCTTAGGGTTGATTAAAGCTAAACTACATCACTTAGCCCTATCTTCTTAATAAGTTTAACCTTGGTATCGATAGGACTCGAAACCTTCCTTAGAGATATGAAAACAAAGCCATCTTGAGGCTCTCATTGTACCTCACGGTGTTGTACTAACAACGGAGATAGGACTCTCCCACCGTTGTCACCATTGTCGTCACCACCGCCATAACCACCACTGAGGTCCTTCACGGTGGTGGTGGCAGTCACGGTGGTGGTGGCAGCGCCGGTGCGAGAAAACCAATTTCCAATGCCGGCGCCAGGATTCCTTTTGGAATTCCTTTTTTTTCTTCCACGTTCGTCTCGTGGATTCTTCATCGTCTCATGATCAGAATTTTACATCCTGACATTCAAAATAAAATTACAAAAATTTCTATGACCAAAATGGCTTACACAAAATCTAAAGAAAAAAATAAAGAACAAAGCATAAACTCAAAAGTCACCATACAATTAACGATTCATATTAACCATACATTCAAAAAATAAACCATATATTCATTCATACATATCAAAATATATATATTAAGAATGATGCAAGAACACCCACACAGTATTTAATTTATAAAAATATAAAGACCGCTCTGATACCAATTATTGAAATCTGCGGCGACGCACAATAAAAAAATTTATAAAACGATAAACAATCGCATCATCACATTAACCAAAGATGAAAACTTCCTAATTGAAAGATATTTTTTCGGATCAAATCCATTATATATTTATATATTAAATCAAAGACATACATAGATATAAATATATACTTTTTATAGTCCAATCAAGCGTCATTTAATACAACGATCTTGCTACCCCGCAAACGTAGACTTTGAGATCTACACCATGATCTTCCAAGTCAATACCTTAAACACACTAGACGTTTGTGAGAACATAGAATATATCAAGAACAATTTTGTCTCTAAATGTACTTAGCACATTAAATCTAGAGATTTTCAGAAGGATTAATTAGTGAGACAAAACTTTGATCGAAAAATAATTAAAAGTTCTTCACAGAGCTTTTTGATTAACTTTGAATCTTAAGGAGTTTCACCCCCGATTGCAATTATGTTGTTAGCACACTGAAGTCAATAGAATAATATCCCCGACGTGTTCTTCCTGTTTACAACTTTTAACCAGCATATCGTCTACATACACCTCCATGGTCTTTCCAATTTGTTCGCAGAAGATTTTGTTCACAAGCCTTTGATATGTTGCACCTACATTTTTAAGTTCAAAGGGCATTACCTTGTAACAGAAAGTTCCCTGTTTAGTTTTTTTCTTGATCAGGTTGGGACATTTTCACCTGGTTATATCCAGAGAATGCATCTATGAAACTGAGGAGTTCGTGTCCTGAAGTTGCATCCACCATCTAGTCTACTTTTTTTACAG
Organism: Datisca glomerata; assembly: GCA_003255025.1. Lineage (NCBI taxonomy): Eukaryota > Viridiplantae > Streptophyta > Magnoliopsida > Cucurbitales > Datiscaceae > Datisca > Datisca glomerata. Next base: position 503,606 of record QANY01007567.1, on the reverse strand, counting down.
CGGATAATCATCTTTGGGGCAGCGGCTTTATTCAGATCGGTGAAGTCCACACAGATTCTTCACTTTCCATTCTTTTTCTTCACCATAATCATATTGGTGAGCCATTTCGGGTACTATACTTCTCGGATGAAGTCAGCTTTTAAAAGTTTACCCACTTCTTCTTTGATTGCTTTGTTCCGATCTGGAGCAAAACTTCTCTTCCATTGCTTTACCGGTTTAACAATGGGATCTTACTCAATTTATGACATATAATTTTTTTAGAAATACTTGTCATCTCTTATGCCGTAGTCACAAAGATATCTTCATCTAGGTAAACAAGCTCAGTCTCTTCTCCCGCTTTATACCTCGAGACCACTACCCGTTTTCCTGTGATTGCTATTGTTCTATAGTTACAGCAGGTTCTCTTGTGTTCTTTTTCGTTGTTTTTTTCTTGGCAGATTCTAGTGCGTACGACATAAATACGGGCAACGGCCTGATCTCCCTTTATCGTCTTGATTCCTTCTGGAGACAGATATTTTAATACCTGATAAAAGGTAGATGAGACAACTTTCATCTTCTGTTGCCAGGTCCTTTTCAGGATGGCATTGTACGAGGATGAGGTGTCCAATATCATAAATTCCGTCAAATGATTAAAGGGTTATTTGTTCACGGGAAGAACAATAATTCCTTCAGAATAACTGATGGCCCCGTTGAAGCCAATCAGCGATTGAGACGGACCCTACAATTGCTAATCTCCCATAGATATTTTTTCAAGGGTCGACCGGTGTAAAATATTGGCAGCGCTTCCGTCATCGATTAATCCTCTCATCAGCAAACAGTTACCAACATGCATTGAAATGACTAGAGCATCATTATGACGTTTGTCATGTTCCAGATCCAAGTCATCGAATATCAACAGAAGATTCCCGTTGTCATTTGAAGAGCTTCCTTTTTCCCAGTGTTCCTCCAACACGGGTTTCTTACAATATGCCTTCCTTTCCTTCTTAGTGGTTCCTTCTTGCTCAATCAGCACAATAATTATATTGATGATTCAGAGGGGTTGTTTCCCGTTATCGCGCTTTCCTTCGTCATGGGTTTCCCTCTCAGTTTCCCATTTCTATTCTTCTTTAATCACAAACTTTTGAAGATATCCATCCTTAATCAATCCTTTGATGAAATCCTTGAGTTGATAACAATCCCTCGTATAATGTCTGTTGCTCTTATGAAAAGAACAATACTTATCTTTGTCTTTGTAGTGTGGTTCTTTAGTGATTGAGATTGGCCTCTTCAACTAAGGCTTATCTTTGATTATCTCAAGGATCTGGTTCACTGATATTGTGAGAGGTGTATAGATTTTATCACTAAGATGGACCGCATCAGCATGTCTCCTTCAATTTTCTGTCGTGTCTCATTCGCTTTCGCCCCTCCCATATCTCTTCCCATCATCTCCATTCTTTTTCTATCGGATCTGGAACTCCATTCTCCTTTTTATTGTTCCTATGTTCTCTACTCCACTAGTTACAACAAGCTTCCATTTTCCTCTTCCAATGTGAAGTAGGTTTGTGCACGTTGGAAGGTCTCGGCCATGGTTAATGGTTTCATCTTTGACAAATCTTCTAAGAGGAGTGAGTTTAGATCCAACCCTCGCTTGAAAGCTAACTTGGCCACTCGGTCGTTGCAGTTTTCCATCTTAGTCATCTCGTCTTTAAATCTATATGTATATTCTGGTAAGGATTTTCCTTTCTTAACAAATATAGTCAAGAGGTATTCTATATCCTCCATTATCGCACGGTAGGTAGAATACTGTCCAAAAAGACAGAAGACATAACAATAAAGTTAGTAATCGAATGTGTGGGGAGAGAATGATACCATTTCAAAGTAGTCCCGTCTAGACTGGTGGGAAACATCCTGCACATCAGTTCGTCTTCGTGTTGATGCAGTGCCATTACTTGTTTGAATCATCTGAGGTTATCCGCTGGATCAGATTTCTCTTCATAACATTTGAACTTGGGTGCTACAATTTTTTTTTGGGAATTAAGGCCATAGAATCTCCAGATACGATAGAGTTCGAGTGAGTGATTCGAGGTCATCTTTCTTCCTAGGTTCCTCATCTCCATCATCTTTCTTTCTGGCATCTCCTCTATTCCTTCTTCTGCTATGATTTTTGATGGACGAACCTCTCCCATTGTCTCATTAGTATGATGTCGGGACTGGATCTCCGTCTTCATATTGCACGTTTCTGCTATTCTCATTATCTTCCCATCTAGCATCTTGTCCATCTTCTTCTAAACGGTTCTCATGTTCCTCGTTGGTTCATTGGCTACCCCTACATGCGTTTGTGCCAGTTCCCGTTGTAAGGCGTTGATTTGATCCTGCACCGTTTTCCATGCACCAAGTAGTGTTTCAGTATTCCGTTGCTCCATCTCCTACATTCTAGTTAGAATCTCATGGAGTATCTAATCCTGTGGAGCGGGTTGATCAACGTGAGCATCCATGTTCCTAGTTCTGCTTCCCTCGTTGAGGGCACCATTCAACCTGGTTCCAGGCATTTTTGCTTTTGGAAGATTTTTTCTTAAGGTTTTCTTTTCACTCTCAATTAAAGCACCCAAATGTAAAGAATTTTTCCGGTGAGGGAAGAGTCGATTACGAAAATAAAATAAAAGTTGAGAGAATAAAAAAGAATGAGAACTCAAGAGCTTAAGTTAGATTGTATTGGTTTTTCTAAGGTGATACACATCCCTATTTATACATAAATTTTACAATAAGATTACAATAAGTTCTCCCCTATTCCACTCCACTGCTGATAACGAGAAATTGATAAGCTTCTAAGAAGAATATTCCTTGATAAGATCCCTCTTTTAACCGTACAATTGATTCTATAGTTCTCGCTTTTTCTTTCATCAGAACTTGCCACGTGTAGAATAAGATTTCATCTGTTCAATAGTCTTAAGGTTTCTTCAATATAAATTCTCAAAAACTGGCCTTTAAGAAGACATAAAAGAAAACTCCATCTTACTCATATTGACGTTCGAGAATATTTTCGATATTGTCGAAGAAGATAAAGAGTGTAAAGGGATTTAAAATCACTTGGGACCAAATTGAGTCCAAATATTAAAATCCATTAAATTGGTCTTGGGCCTGATCTACACATGTATCATGAAATGAGTCCATTATAGATAGCTTAAGAAGAACACAACTTACATGGCATGTTCTATTGATAGACACATTATATAAGCAAATATTATTAAAGTCTTTACTTATCAAGATTATTCTCTTTTAAAGCAAAACAACATGCAGGAAGCACTGCATATGACTCCTCCGGAGATTTATGAATCAACTTCAATGTTGCGTGCTTTGCTCTTAATGCTTTGTAATAGCTTATTCCACACCATGTTTGCGACACATATAATGTACAATGTCCTTGGGAGTAGTACAATCCCCAACCCCACTCATGTACCTACTCTTAACGAACTCACTTGTGATTGAAGAAATCGCTTGATGAAGACCATTATGCACCATTGTCAAAGAGCAAGTATGGTCATTAGTGTATTTACGAACAATCCAAAGATCACTATCCTCAAAACACGTAGCATGCAAGTACCATGTACAATTCTCATTCACAAAACAAAGAATCAAACGACAACGATTTGACATCACAATCATATATTCAAAATTTGCCCTCATCGCAATAACCTTCAATGCATTTATCAACACGTCTTTACTAAAAAAATATTTTATTTCCTAATAATAAAAGGTGGAGGTAGTTTTTGTACATCTATATCCTCAACAAAATATCATCACTTGCTATTGGTTCAACCATCATAGATGACAATGAGCCAACATAACTAACTGAATATGCTACATCAACAACTTCTTGAATCATTCTTGTACTACTAATAGAAGTGGAGACAATTAATAGACAATTGAAACCCTTCTCATTCTTAATCAACGCCAAATATCACTCAACGCCAGAGTCATCCTTAATCTGCAAAGCACCATATTCTAAATTGATATATAATTGAACATCTCAAGCCTCCAAATCAATATTCGACACCCACAAACCAATCACCTAATCTAATACATTTAAAAAAAGCTTAATGACAAAATTTCTTTACCGATTCACAGCAAATGTTTCTCATTAAAACTCAACCGCATGAAAGGTTAAAAATGAATGTAGACTGATAGTGAAGAGTCTTTGGACTGATGTTTACCGAGGTACTTTCAATTCTGATACATTTTAGTGCATTTTAAATGAAATTTTCCTATAAATACTTGCACAAGACAATGGCCATATGCAGCCTTCAAATATTCTCAAACTATCGAAAGACTACAAGGAAGATTTCTCAATTTAGAGAGAACATCAGAGCCTCAATGCTTACACAAGTATAAGTGTTCGTTTGTATATAGTATACATTTAAAAATAATGTGTAAAGCATAGATTTCAATCCTTCCCGACTCATCTTCTCTTTATCCAGTCTTCCTCATCTTCGTTGGCTACAACCGTGGGGGCGGAATGGTTGGCATAGAGACAATTGAAGCTTCTGTTAAAATTTTCAGGACGATTAAAGGCGGCTGAGAGCAGTAAGTTTGATATTTTTTGTGGACAGATATGGGGGACGATCATCATACAGATCTCAGTAAAAAAATTAAATAAAACACAACCCGAAATCAGTAAACTAACATGCAAAATATAAAGATTCGTGACTTACCTTTGGTGGAAGCTAGAGAGAGAGAGAGAGAGAGATGGGACGAGATGAGAGGTGGCGATGTGATTTGGCTGGAGACAGGAGATGATGCTTGAGAGATAAATGATTAGGGTTTTTGGAATTTTGGGATACTCGGTTAGGTTATTTTAAGAAGGGTTGTATTATTTGGGCCTCTTTAATGAGGTTTGGGCCTTTCCCTCATGTAATGTTATTTGGGCCCCTTTAACGTGGTTTGGGCCTTTCCCTCATGTAATGTAATTCAGACCTCTTTGATAATACTAAATGGCTAGACCCTCCAATGATATAAGCAGAAAATGATGGAAAGATCTAGGAGTGTTAAAAAATCGTCTCGTATAATTTCATCCAGATCGGATTGAAGTTGATCAGTTTGGATGATTTTTTACTCATATTTGGTAGGTTTTATCCTCATTTTAGAGAGGACTGAACTTTCGGTTTGGCCTATAATTTCAACCAATTCTGAACTGGACCGACCAGACCGACCGTATAATATACATAAAATACTTTTTTAAGTAAAAATTGACTTTTCCCCATTCCCACATCGGAAAGGAAATAGAGAACTGAGGTGAGAATGAGTTATAAAAGTACTACATGTACCTCCTCGTGATGAAGTAAGCATCCACATGTGTGTGCTATTAAAGTATGCCTTGAAATAAAACGTATTTATAATGCGTATAATACACTCAATGTATTAACCGTGTATTAAACTTTTAATCTGAAAATTATGCGTATTTATTACGCGTATAAAATGTGTACTTAGACCGCAAAATCCGTCCGAATCGACCGTTGAAGTTTAGTCTGATCGGTTCAGATTTTTTACAGTGTTTTGGTTGGCTCGGTCCTCCATATAGGAGGACCGTAATTTTTTATCTGGTCTCATTTTCTTCTAAAAATTCACCCAGACTGACCGTCGAACACCCCTAGAAAAAACTGAATTTTCAACTCAAACTGTAAAAGTAGCTAAAAAATTATATTTAAAAATGACTGAAAATGTTCTAAGTAAATACTATATTTACTCAAATTACACATATGTAAATAACTTATTTACCTCTGTACTACAACCATTTTTGCAATAAAAAAAATTTCTGAATTTTTTTTGCAGTTCTCCCTAATATAAGATCAAATTCTATAATATGGACGGGAAACTCAGATATTCTGTATTAAAACATTTAGCGTTGGATAAAGAAATTAAAAATTTTCAATTTAAACTCTTTTAACGGATCATAAAATTATCATTTTTTTATTCTGTTTTTAATAACATCAATAGCCTCTTAATTCCATGTATTGAGTATCTTGGTATCCACAACATAATGTTTTTAATGTTCTCGCAACATAATTTATTAAAATAAAAAGCTATTGTTAGTTGTTACATATAACAGTTAGTATACTAGCTCATTACCTCTCATAATTTATCTATAAATCTTAATTCTCCTTCAATCTAACAATTTGCTTTTCGTTATTTGTAGAGAACAAGAATGATGAAAAAATATTCAATAATAACATGATGATGCATAATCTACAAGGCTCTAAATCAAAGAAAAAAAATTAATATTGCTTTTTAAATTTTTTTAGTAGATCACTTCAAATCCTAGATGTTTTTATAAATTTACAATTGACACGTCATTAATCTACTAATATCATAATAGTTTGAGTCGTCGTCAATCAATAATGATTTAAAACGATAGAAGTTGATATCCAAAAGAATAAAAAATAAACTACAAACCTATATGTTCTACTTCACCAAAAACAACATACGGCTATTACATAATAATACAAATAGTGAGTAGAAGACAAGAATTTCTCACAAACTAAAATCAAGTATATCAGACAAGAATTTCTTTTATCGACAAAATACTAAACTCTAAATTACATGCATGACATCATGAAGTTAGGCATTGAAGTATATCAGATTCAGAGTTCCCAAGTCAATTACTCTCCAAAGTCCAAGATACGAACAAACATTATTCAACAACAGAATGTAATTAAATCAACAAAATAATGAGAATCAAAATTGAACGAATTAACTATGGAATAAGAAATTGGACCAGAATGAAATACACGAAGATGAATAAGAAAGTGGACCAGAATAAAGATATAAAGAAAGTAGACCAGTATGAAATACAAGACGATGAATAAGAAATTGAACGAATTAACTACGGAAACGAGGAAAAATTACGAAACCTGTCTCGTAAGTGTCATTGAAGTACTTCTCGGAGACGAGACAGATTGAACATTTCCGAGTGATTTAGTTTAGCCGATAGGTGAGATATCTTTGATAATGGAGGTTGGAGAACTCTTTGAACTGCTTCGTTAATGGAGGTTGGAGAAGATGACACATTAGGAAAGTGGTTCTTGATTCTTTATTTCAGCAAAAAAGTTAGTTTACAAAACACTTCAAATGGGCAAAATAATAACTTCAATTAAAAATTCCTAAACTTACAAAATGTGATTTTTATATTTATATAAATCAAGGATTATTGTTACATATAAATTGATAAATGGGGTCTCTATTATAATTGTCCTTCTTTTAGTGTCTCGATATTCTTATGAGAATTTATAAGACCTCGAGCATCACTTAATCTATATGATATGTCATGTCAATATTAATGTATGATAAAGTAAATGAAATATGAAAAACGAGTTGAATAGATAACACATGCTTATAATGTATGAGCCTAAAACTAGTGAATTTTGTGCAACATGATATTCAATGGAAAAAAAATTAGAATAAAGGCACCTGATTAATCAAAAAAACCGAAAAATAATTGTGTGAGGAGTATTATTGCAAGAGTTTTTTCGCATTTTAGCTTTTTTCATTCAAAATTTTGATGGGTAAAACATAATTATGATCCATATACTTTTACATACAACTAGTACAATGTACAAAGTTAATTGGAAAATTGTTCAGATTAATGCACAATGGTTATTAAGTAAAACCCTAGCTCAAGTCTTCAAGCCAGTCTTTCCTCCTCACCCAATGCAACTAAACCTGCCTTTAACGCAAACTTCCACTGTTGTTTGATTTCCCAATGAGCCATTATTTTTCAGTTCAGTATCATTGGTTCCATTTTATTGAACTCCTTGTTTTACGGGTTGTTATGTATGGTTTGAGTCCAATTTGTCCGAATTTCGATACTTGAAAAGCCAAGCAAGCAAACGGAAGCAGTATACAAAAGCCTTAGATGAACTTTGATCAATCAAATTTGGTTTTAATGTATTTACGTCGAGAAGCTGCTGTCTAAGCCGAAGGGTTATCAGCTTTTTGTTGTTCTAGTAAGTGAAAGAATGGTGGATACCATCAGCTTGTAGTCAATTGGCTTTGTCAAATAAGCATCCATGCCCACCTCCAAGCATTTAGCTTCATCTGATGACATAGCATGAGCTGTTAATGCGACGATCGGAATGTGAACTCGTGTTCCGGCTTCTGATTTCCTTATTGCTTTGGTAGCCTCGTATCCATCCATCTTTGGCATCTGCGCAAAACTTTGTAAGTCATTAAGAAACTCAGATAAATTAACTTGCCTAGTCATGTTGAGGCAATGCTTACTTGACAATCCATTAGGATCAGGTCGTATAGCATGGAATAACCATCGAGCATGGAGCTCAGAGCCTCTACTGCCTGCAATCCGTCTCCCACCGCAACTACTTTAGCTCCCATTTTCTCCAGCATTATAGTTGTAACTCTTTGGAGAACCGGTGTATCTTCCGCAAGCAGGATCTTTAGACCCTCGAGAGACTTCTGAGCATGCATGGCTTTAGAATACGAATCACCTTGTTCTTCTTTCGGATAGCTGCTGCAGGCCAAGTTCTGTCCTGTTGAAATGGATTTTTCATTGACACTCATGGTTTTAGGTTGTGCATCTTGAATGTAAGGTGAGCTGCGCCTTTCCATTCTTGAGTTACTTCCTTTTGAATATACATGAGTTAATTCAACCAAGCAATTGTTTACTGTCTGACATGGTGATTGACATGATTTTGTAATACTTTCTCTTACTTTCTCTCCAACTTTAAATGTACGTACAGAGTTGGAATGACCTGATTCCGATATATCAGACTCATCCGAGCTAACAGCGTCAAAATGCGTTGAATCAATCTCTAGACAGTCGTGAAAATCGCCTTCTTTCGATGTAGCTTGTAAAGAATTCAGACTTTGCTTCTGCAGCTCAGTATTTCTTTCCTTTATGACAGCTTGAAGAATATGAACCATTTTCGCCTTGTACAACGGTTTATTGATCATAAGTGTGTGCCCCTTTCTGCGAAGCTCGGTCTTAATGGCGTTGGAGGTGTCGTGGTTTAACATCCACGCGAATGTCGCCTTCCCAGAATACTTGTCAAGGAAATTAAGTTGTTCTTTCCAGATATCAGTGCTCAGGTCAAGTAGCCCTATATCAACAAAAGTGATGAAGATTCGACTTCTCATGTCTTGAATGTTCATTAATTCAGCTCTTAACGGTTCCTTTAGAGAATCCTGTGAGTCGAACCTGTCATTATTGACTGAATTTCTGCCCCAGAAGAGTTGTTGAAGAATCAGTGCTAGTTCATTCCACTCAGAAGCTTCAACAGTAAATACCCCGGTTTTACGGAGCCACTGGGTCATGATCGATCTACTCGTGTCGCCGTGCAGCGCAAGCAAAAGCTGCTTTCGGAAATCAAAATCATAAGCCAAACTAGACAAATTATGATAATGTTTTATGTTGTCAAAAGAAAGATATGAGATTTGACTGACCACCATATTGTTCTCGGAAAAATCTATAGGACGATGCAGTTCTGTGGCATCTTTAGGTGTACTGAGAACCAAGTATAGACGCATTAAAGTTCCTTGTCCATTCTTCTTCACAACCTTAATGTCTCCACCCATTTTGTTTACCTGTTATCAGTTCATATTTTATATCGGAGATGAGATAACTTAGACGACTTTTGTACGTACGATAAGATAGTCTGATTGATACTCAGTCCAAGTTAACTCACCAAGGTCCGCACGATGCATAGTCCAAGTCCCGTGCCACCATGCCTGAAAAAGATGACGCGAGCTAACTGTGTTATTTAATCTCTTCATTTCGGTAAAACTTTGAATATAAATTGAACTGAATTGGTTATAAAATGCGCTTGCTTACGTCCGAGTTGTTGAGGGGTCCGCTTGCTCAAAGCTCTCGAACACAGACTCCCATTTGCTTGGATCGATCCCTACAAATATAAGAGGAATAGTAAATAATTTTCTTAATCTTCCAATAGGCAGAGTTTCCATTTTGTTTTTGACAGGTTAAGGTTCATACCACAGCCACTGTCATCAACCTCAAACCACAGTGTCATTTTGTTCTCTTTCTTGGAACCACTCCTTGTATTGTTTTCATGTTGCTTCAGCTTAATCGGATTAGGAAACCGTGATCGCTTTTGATCGAACGGAAACTTCCCTGCATCGTTATAAGCATTTGAGCTCTCACACCATCCACGGAGTACAATGTGACCAGCTGTTAACCATTTTGAAACAGAATGTTACTCAGGCTAGTAAAATTTCTCGATGAAAAGATTACTATTTTATTTTTCATCTTCCGTTAGACAAGCCGCAAAGAAATGTCATTTTTAGCTACATTGACAAAATGAAAAGACCATACTTACATGCTGTAAATTTGATAGAATTGCTGATTAAATTTGCAAATATTTGAACAACTCTTCCGGAGTCACCCTGAACCAATCTCGGAATCTCATCTGAAGAAAAGTATCAGATATCAATAATGTAAATCATCAACAGATAATATGTAAAAAAAAACAGACAAGTGAAGTATACCAGAGAGGTCTAAAACAGTCTCCACATTATGGTTAATGCACTGCACAGAGAACATATCAACAAGCCCTTCGAGTTCTCGTCCCAAATCAAACTCTGCCTCTTCCAAAACTAATTTTCCGGATTCAACCTACCCAGTTTATATATAATCATTAGATGACGAAATTTTACTTGAGAAGTATGATAAAAGAAAACTAGGTTATATACGTCTGTTGTGCCACCTTGCTCAAGTCCAATATATTATTAAGAAGTCGGAGGAGAGCGGTGGAGCATTTTCGGATCTGTGATACGGTAGCAGATTGTTCATTCGTGAGGCAGTCATCATACATAAGAATGTCGAGCAGTCCAATCACTGCAGCCATCGGTGTTCTCAACTCATGACTGTTACACCACAAATGGATCATTCAGTTGTAGGTACTGCATGAACTTTTCAAAGAACTCTTGCAATGACATTTAAAACGAAACCAAGCTAAGCAAACAATACGACTATGATTGCAGTTATAATTAAGCTGTTATAGTTCACCTCATGTTCGCGAGAAATTGACTTTTGTAGTTGTTAGATGCCTCCGCCCGTCTTCTCGCATCCAGATGGCTTATCAGTTCAGCTCGTAGTTTCATTTCCTTGGATACTCCATTAGTCAGAATGAATATGCAAACGCATCCGATGACTAAGATGCATAACGATGCCGAAATCAGTATAACCAGTGTTTTGAGTGCTCTTTCATCTACCTTTCCCATTATATGCTTTCTCGGAATTATGACAACCCCAACCTACAAATGATTCAATTCACCTCAGTATAGCAAAACGAGTATAGTGAACATCGATAGATTGTTATGACTTACGATAGGAAGCCTCTTTAAGTTTAAGAAAAACGAGTCGATGTAATACTGCCGTTGGCCGAGCTGGACATTCTCTGCGTGAACCTCCGGACTTGGAGGGAACTTGTTGCCATAGTTCTTCTGTAGCCACTCAGCTCCCGACCGGATAACATCATCCTCCGAATCGGCAGCCATCATAAGCTTAGGTCCTCGCGTCGTATTCGTTAAGAGAGGAGCATTTGCTGAAGTAGCAAGCAAGTATCCCTCCTGTGATGTCAAATAAATATGTCCACTATGATACTCAACAAGCTCTTTCATCAGCTGCCCTACGCTATAAAGAGCCGTCGTAACACCCACGACAGCAATTATACTTTTATTAGAAGGATCCGACACTGGAAGAGCTGCCGAAAGTAAAGGAGAATCCATATATTTGCTCACTGTCACATGCCATGAAGCTACTCCGTCCGGTACTTGCGAAAGGCCAGCTATACTAATCAAATCCTCCGGTGGAACCGGTCTAGCTTTTCCTATCTTCTCACCACTGATAGGATCGAGCGGTTCACGATACCAAATCGCTGAAACGTTCCCGTGTATAGGCGGATCGTTCCAACTTTGTCCCGTCGATAGCCTACTCGTGTCGTAAGCACTGATGGAATAGTTTACGAGATCAGAGTAGATATAGAATGTGTTGTTGCTTCTATGATCTCTGTGGAATGCTTGAACAAAACCGTTTCTGTAATTGATTGTTATTGCATTGAGAGCTTTACGACTCGCAAATAGCGCCCATGTGACATCCCTCATTGCTTCATATAACTGTCAAGACAACAGCGTCATTTAAAATCATTATCCCAAAAGCTCGCCAAATTCATAATAGAAAAGAAAGGATGATAACAAAATTACCTCGACTTCTTCGGCTTGAGTAGAAGGCTTATTGTACCGTCTGATTACGTACTCGGAAAGCTTAACCTGAGCCGTTGTTATTTCAGCGGTGGAGTTCAAAATGCTCCACATCCGTAGAATCGGACGTTGAAGAAGCTCGTGGCGGAGTCCGTATGCTAAGCTGTCTAGTGATGCTGCTGTGTATCTCTTTGTAAAATGCCATGTCAGTATGGTTAGCAGCCCTATCAAAATGGCTAGCATGATCTGAAAAACACACAATTAACTGTTGGTTAACCAAACAAACAAAGATCAATCCTTTTTTAATCATATCTCTGCACGTATAGAAACTTTACAAAATTTGTTGAATACCCAATTCAAAGATTTAAAAAAAGAGGTATTACAAACCATTATAGCGAGGCGTGCAGCAAAGACACTATAGTATGAAGATGAGAGACATGGGGTATTGGAGTATTGGAAATCTTGTTGTTCAACATCTTTATGAAAAACTCTTCGACCGCGAGGAGCCGTGCTCAGTCGTAACGAAGTTGCCAAACCCGAGATTCTGTTGAACACCTTGCTTAAAGGAGTAGCCATTGGAGGAGTGTTGGTATGAGTTTATGAAGATTCAGAAATTTGAGAATGGCTAGCCTGATCTTCTGCCTTTTCTGCCATTACCTCATGAAACTAAATACAAATATAACATTAAAACTTCAAAAAAAGAATTGGGTGTAGATGTAAGTGTATAGTATGTGTCACAGGAAGATTTGTATGGATGACTTTGGGTGGAGACTTAATTATAATGACTGCTTCCTTTGTCATATCCCACTTTTTCAAGGCAAAATAAGCATATCTACTTGCAATTTAATTCCAAAAAGTGGTATGTTTTTATTCCTCATCCCACACCATCCATGACACCTCTCTCTCTCTCTCTCGACAAATTCGACCGTTGGAAGTATGTTAGAGACTTGGTACTAATGCTTTGTAAATTACCTTTTATTTTATAGGATTCTTCTACCATATAAGAGCCTTATTTGACTTTAAAAAATAATGTAATTAGTTTATTTACGTTGTATGTACCTTAAATGTGTAGTGTTGAATCTCAGATTAAATCTCGTGATCTCATATAATTACTTTATAAGATAAGAAAATTCATGAAAACGATTCCCTCGATCCCAAAGTTATAATCCTGATTAGTATGAATGAATTTTCTATACTTTAACTAGTTGAAAAAAGAAGCTATAAATAAATTACAAGGGGATACAAGGTTGTGCATGACTGAGGGAGATAATTAGTCAACAAAAATGATCTTTAGGAGATCGCTAATGGCCCACATTAAGCAGATTAAGTATAAATCAATTGATCACGAAAGCTACTGTAGACTCTTGTTTTCTAGAGTTTTCATTTCTTTCTGTGATTTTCTTGAAATAAACTTACTAGAAAATAAATTTATTAAACCCATATTCTAATTTTAATTAGTTTTGCAGCTTGAAGAATATTTTAGAAATTTTTATTCTAAAATTTATTGAATATTACCGATAAACACGCTTTTGGATATTTATTTTGTCAAAAATAATATTTTCTTATTTTCTCTTTTTCGGAAAGTCTTTTTTAAATCACAAATCACTGACTTTGAGGATTTCGTGAAAACTATCCCCTCAAAACTATATTGGGATGTCAAAATTCAAGAGAAAATGAAAAAAAAACTATTGAAATAAATGTGATGAGAATTAATAGAATTTAGAGAAAACTTGCTTTTCATTAAGTTTTTCATTAATCATTAACAATAATATAAGTTATCTTTATAGACTAAATAATGAAGCACTAACAGTTAACTGCTAAGTTAACTAAATCAGTTAGCTTAACTTAAGGATAGTAACAGTTAGTAACTGCTACCTGTTACTCAGTTGGTTAACAGAAATGTTACGCAATCGTACATAGAAGATTAATAGGATATGTATAGAATTAGCACTAAGTAATAGCATTGCTAATAGTCTCTCCAATACTCACCCTCAAGCGAAATGGTGAATAATGCAGAGCTTGCATCTTAACATCTGAAATATGTCTTGAACAATAGGCTTTGTGAGAGTGTTTGCATTCTGAATTTTCTCTCTTATAAAATGAACATCCACTTCAATATGTTTAGTTCTAGCATGTAACACATGATTTGATGCTAATAGTCCAGCACTAACATTGTCACACCAAAAAGTAGTACATGCTACAATTTTTATTTGAAGTTCAAAAAATGGGGATTGTAACCAAAGTATTTCACTCGTTGCGTGAGAGAGTGTCTTATATTCTGACTCAACACTTGACCTTGAGACTACTATTTACTTTCTTGAGCTCCAAATAATTAGATTGCCACCTAAATACACACAATACCTGGAAGTAGACTTTTTGTCATCAATGCACTGCGCCCAGTCTGCAACAGTGAAGCATTCAAGAGATAATTGAGGAGCAGGTTGGAAGAGCAGGCCAAGATCAACTATCCCTTGAAGATACCTAAGAACCCTCTTACATGCCTTCCAATGGTCAGATGTAGGAAACTGTAAAAATTGGCTTAATCTATTGATAGAGAAAGCTATATTGAATCTGGTCATAGTGAGGTATTGCAAAGCTCCTATAGTACTCCTATAAAGAGTAAGGTCCTCAAATGGTTCACCAGAAAATGCACTTAGCTTAGTGGAAGCACAAATTAGTATAGAGCACTCTTTTGAATTCAGCATCTTGGTCTTGGTGAGTAAGTCAAATATGTATTTTGACTGTGTGAGGTAAATGCCATTTTCATCTCCAAAAGATTCAAAACCTAGGAAAAAACTGAATGGACCAAGCATCTTTAAGGCAAACTGACTATCAAAATCATAAATAAGTTTGAAGATTGAGGACTTGTCGCTTCCAGTTATGAGTATATCATAAACATATACCAAAAGTAGAATCATGCAGTCTCCTGTTTTTATGTAAAACAATGAAGAATCTGACTGAGAGTTTTTAAAACCCCAAAGTACCAAAGTTGTTTTCAGTTTATCAAACCAAGCTCTAGGAGCTTGTTTGAGACCATATAAGGCCTTGTTTGGCTTGCAAACATACTTTAGATAAGTTAAACCAATGAAACCAGTGGGCTGCTTCATGTAGACTAACTCTTTTAACTCCTCATTCAAAAAGCATTATTAACATCAATTTGTTGAATCTCCCAGTTAAAAATAACAGCTAAAGTTAAGATAATTCTAATTCTAGAGGGCTTAACTACTGGACTAAATGTTTCATAATAATACTCCTGACATTTGTTGAAAGCCCTTAGCTACAAGCTTTGCTTTGTGTTTATTTATAGAATCATTCGTGTTACACTTAGTTCTGAAAACTCATTTATCGTCAACTATGTGCATGTTATCAATCTGTGGTACAAGTGTCCAGGTTTTATTTCTTTGAAGAGTCTGAAACTCCTCTTTCATAGCAGCATACCAGTGTGGTTGAGTTAAAGCATATTTCATAAATGTAGGTTCTAAAAAAGACTCACTCAGGCTGTTAACAAGTGCTTTAGGTTTGAAAGTACCTAGTTTAGATCTAGTTGTCATGTTATGAGCATAATTTGGACAATGCCTATGAATTTTTGAATGGTTAGATATGAGAGATGCAACCTTAGAGGTATTGACAACAGAAACAGGTTTAGAAATAGGTAATGAATCTACTAAGGCATGTTCAGAATCAGAATTAAAGGAACTATCAAAATTAAGTATATCATTTGAGTTAGGTATTTGAACAACATGAGTAGAATTTGTTGGAGAATAAGAGAACAAATTACCTGAACCTTGATTCTCTGCAGGAGAAGAGATTGAATGTTCTCTATCATTTACACCACCACTTGTAAGTTCTGAGTGAGGTTCATTTATAATGGTAGGTAGAAGTAAATTTTGAGGAATAATATAGGATGACCATGTATAATCGGAAGATGATGCAAGTTTTGTCATGGATTTTGAGAGAAACAACTGATATGAAAATTCATTTTCATTAAATGTAACACTTTTTGCTACATAAATTCTGCCAGATAGAGGTTCTAAACACTTGTAACCTTTATATTGATTGCTATATTCAAGAAAAATACATTTTTGGTGTGGTATTGAAACTTATTTGAGTTATAAGGTCTCAAATAAGGAAAACATGCACAACCAAATATTCTAAGAAATGAATAATCTGGGTTTGTGCAATACAGAAGTTCATAGCCAGTTTAGCTAACAAAGTTGGTGAAGGCAGTCTATTAATGACATAGAGAGGTGTTTGGAATGAGTCCCAACAGTACTTAAAAGGCATTTGGGATTGAGACAATAAGGTAAGGCCATTTTCTACTATATGTACATGTTTTCTCTCATATACTCATTTGTTTGTGTGTATGAGGACATGGATGTCTAAATATAATATCAACTTGATTTAGATGAGTTTGTAGGCTTCTATACACCCCACCCTAGTTTGTTTGTAGACACTTGATTCTAGTTTCAAAAAATCTTTCAGTAAAGGTGATAAATTGTAAAGTAATAGAGGTGATTTCTTACTTGTTTTTCATTGGATATATCCATGTATATCGTGAATATGCATCAATAAAGCTTACATAGTATCTGAAATTAGAAATGGAAAGAGTGGGTGCATGACCTATACATAAGAATATACAAGTTCTAGAGGTTTAGAAATAAAGGTTTTTGACAAAGGAAAATGTGATTGAGACAATTTACCATATTTACAAGCATCACAGAATTTAAGAGTTTTTTTATGAACAAGATATTGCATTTATATTTTCTAGTACATGATTCAAAACTGAACTACAAGGATGTCCTAATCTTTTATGCCAAATTTGGATAGAATTATTTATAGCAGGTTATTTTATATTAGGATCACTTATGGAAGTGTATAAAGCAGAACTAGAACTAATTGTAGAATTGGAAAAATTAGGTTTTGATGCAGAATGAGTTGTTGTTGCAGCTTGAGCAACTGAGATATACTGAGGACTGGACATGAGTTGAAGATGCTGAGTAACCTCTTGGGATGATGAAATGATACAGATCATTCTTAAGTATGCCCCGCAGAAGAACTTGATCCGTGGTCTTGTCCTCTATAAAAAAAAAATAGAGTAAAAAAACAATGATAATGTCATTGTCTTGAATTAACCTAGACACACTAAGTAAATTCTTAGTGATAAAAGGAACACAGAGCACTGGTTTTAGACTTAAAGAAACAGTGTAGGTTTTAATGGAAGAAGAACCTATAAGAGAAATATGCAATGCCTCACCATTCCCACTTGTAATTTACCTTTCCCTTTGTACCCAGACTGAATGGATAGATTATTGAGGTCTGAAGTAACATGGTTCGTGGTTCCACTATCCCTGTACCAAGATTCATCCTCAGTTGTACTTGGTGTAGTTACATAGGCACTAATTCTTGGACCGTGTCCGGGCTGATTCATAGTGTTATGTTGCTGATAGTTGTTAGTATATGGCTGAAAATTCTAAGAATTAGGTTCATTAGGTTAATGAAACTCAGCATCATACCTATTGTAGGAATTAAATGCTCTATGACCAATTCTCTTCCAAATTTGACAAATTGGCCTTTGATTCTCACAGCCTCTTCCTCCATTGTTTCTTCCATTACCTCTTCCTCTCATATAACCACGGTTTCCCAAATTTCTACCTCTTTCTGTATTTGGTTGAAATTAGCAGCGTTGGCTGAATGATCAAAATTCTCAGCAAGTGTAGATTGTGACTGCTTAATTCTTAATTCTTGACTCTGTGATATAAATTGTGCCTTTTGTAGGGTGACAAGATCATGCCTAGAGGTTAGATGCACAACTACATGATCGTACTCATTGTTTAAACCTCCCAAGACATATAAAAGCAAGTCTTCATCTGGGATTTATTGTCCTCAAGCTGAGAGTGTATCAGATGTAGATCGCCTTTTTAGAATATAATCATTGATGGTCATGGAGCCCTTTCTTGATGGTTTGAAGCTGGTACCTCAACTGAAGAACTCTAGATCATGACTGATTAGCAAAAAGATCTTGCATTGCTTGCCAAACCTCACTGAAACTGGAGCATCAATCAATATTCCCAAACATGGGCTTGGAAATGGATTAGAGGAGTCAACTTAACAGAAATTGATCACATCTTTTCCAAGATATGAAGTGAGAACTAATAACTTGAGTAGTTGTAGAAGTAGTCTGAGACTGAAGAGAAGTAATGTTTGATGTTGTAGTGACAGACTGGGTAATATGTTGGTCTGGACAGATGACTTTGCTGAGAAAATAATCTTCTAGACCATACGCAATGACTGTGGACAGCACTTGAGATTGCCAAAAGATTTAATTACTATGATCAAGTTTGATTGAGACATGAATCAAACTATTAGGCAACTGCACTGAAGGCATGACATAAGGTGCAACTAGGCGTGTGCTTGAACTTGAACGAGAACTTGAGCTAGAGATCAAACTGAAACTCAAGGAAGCCATTGACGAGTCTTTCTGAAGTAACGAACTCGAATGAAGATGAATAAATGAAGGCTTTCAACTCGAACAAAGACGAAAACGAAAACTTCAAACAAGCACGATACGTGTGAAAGAATCAGTGTTTACGGTATTAGACTAGCTCTGATACCATAATAAAATTAAGAGAAAACTTGCTTTTCATTAATCATTAACAATATTACAAGTCACCTTATATTGACTGAACAATGAAGCTCTGACAGTTAACTGCTAAGCTAACTAAATCAGTTAGCTTAGCTTAAGGACAAGAACAATTAGTAACTGCTAACTGTTACTCAATTGCTTAATAGAAATGTTAAACAATCGTAAAGAGAAGATTGATAGGACAATAACAGAATTAGCACCAAGTAATAGCGTTGCTAATAGTCTCTCTATAAAAAATGAAGCTTCATTAATGTCAATGTTTTATTATGTTTCTCTTCATTTTTTTCATTCAAACTAAACATAGAAAAGACGGTGAATTGTAAAAACGAATGTAAAGACGGTGGGTGGAGACGTCAGAACTAGGGAACAAGAATTATTGATTGACTATGGGATGAAAATGAGCAAAGGCTGTTTTGAGTATGCAATGATTTTCCTGATTTGATCGGTTAGATTGGAAGGAAATTGCCAAGATAATTATGTTAAAAAAGATAATAACTAAGCTACTAAATAAATACAATAATTACTTGTCACTAGGTTAATGCCTGTGCTATGCACGTTTTTATAAAAAATTAAAATTTATTTAATTAATGTTTCTATGACATTTATTTTTTTAAAAAAAATTAGAATTTATATAATAAATTAATAATATGAAAGTAAAACAACAAATATATGCCTTGAAATTAAGAGGATGACAACTTTTATTCCTTCTTTCAGTTTACCAAATATTTATTTTATCGGGCCATGATTATAATTCCAAAAATTTATAGCTTTCATTCCACCAACTTTTTTTATCGAATTCAATTTTATAGATTGAAGTATCTCGCAACAAAAAAACTTTTACTTTCATCCTACATCTATATACTAAGTGTTAGACAAAACAATAAACGTATAAAACAATATAAATACGTGATTAAAAAATTAAAATGTAAAAATCTATCTAAAATTTGTTGTGTTTGAAAATGAACTTACCAGATAATCATGTTCTTATAATAAACTTGATTTCCATTATTGTCCCTCACAACGAAAAATTGAACGAATGAAGTTTTCTACAAATAGTATAAATAAGTAGGAATGAAAATAATGTTTAACAATTCTAAAAAAAAAAAAGAGTTTGGAAAGGAAGAAATATATGCTATGCCAAGGAAAAATGGTGTAGTTGTTGATGGATGCTATTATGGTTTGTGAGAATATAAAGGAAATAGATTTGTGATGGCCTCTCCAAAAACGTCATTCTTTATAAGTGAATTAAGCTATTAAGCTTATATTGAGCTATTAAGATGAATTAAGCAATGTTTAATTTTGCAACGAATAATTATTAATAAATTTTTTTATTCAGTGTCCAATGAGCATTTTTTAAAAATGGCCAATACAATTCACACGTCCACTCTCCTTCATTTTTTTAATAAATCATGTCAATAGAACTTTTAATTCATAAACTTTTTTTAACATTCATAATAAAGAGGGAAAGTTATCAAGAGAGAGAAAAGGTGACCATGAATAAAAACCAACTTATATTAAAGAGGAAAATGAAAAGAGAAAAGATTCAACTTAAACGAAAACTTAATTACTGAATTTTTTTCAAAAAAAAATTGTTAGTAAAGTCGAGATGTTGTCTTCCGCAGCTCTGTCATGGCTTCTTGATTGACTGATAGTAACAATGTATAACAAATAATTAAAAATTCACAATATAAAATATAAATTAATAGGTAGACATTACAAATAGAATAAAACTCAATATTTTTATGGTAATAATCCTTCATAAAAAGATCTGAAAGAACATTTTAGTTAAAGAAATTGAAGATCATCCAGTTTTTGAGGAGTTGTTTTTGTGCGACACTTATTTTATACTAATATTTGTGCTGTGTTATACATTTTCTCATTTATTTCAATCTCACATTTCCATTTAGCCATCGTATCGTGATTAATTATTACACAAATAATAATAAGTAAAGAACTTAATTATTTTGTAATTTCTACGTGCATGAGATAATATTAATTTTAAAAAAAGTCAAAGAGATGAGAATATGCAAACATATAACTGAAGTTGGGTTTGCAATAGAATGTATTTAATTTCAATGTATCTAATTTTTTTTATCAAAATAGAATGCTTTAATAATTAATTAATCATTTTAACATTTGCTTAAAACTAGGTATGGACACTTGCGTATTGTGAGGTGTCTATACCGATTTTCATATATATAACATGTGTGTGTATAAAAGATTTTTTGTCTCTCTTTTCATTTTCAATTTGGATTACTTACTATTATATTATTGAGACATGCAATATTTGAAAGGTCTCTCTAATAAGATTATAAATCTAGAATCACTACATATTTATCTCTTTTAGCTAATCAATAATGATTAATAATTTAATAGCATATTTTTTTAATTTATTATCACATCAACAATTAATTATGTTTTATTGTAATTACTTTGATAACTTAATAAATAAATAATAATCCTTTTGATTTCCATTAATTATTAATTAATTATATTTTTATATTGCTAATTGATTAATTCATAAAATATTCAATGCCATGTGATGTAATATAGCTCACTAATAATGACACGTGTCATAGTGAGAGTTAGGGAACAATGACATATGACGTAATGGGAGAGTCTCATACTCAATTATATATATATATATATATATATATATATATATCATATATATCATATATTATGACAGTTTCTCATTTATTATGACAGTTTCCCTATTATTATGTAACAAAATTTTGTTGGTCTCATGTGGAACAATGTTTAAGATTTGTAGAATTCTTTTGGTACAATACCAATTACCAAGTGAGCAAAATTATAAGCTCTATTTTTAACGCAACCTATAACATACTTCCCTACTGATTGCTGATCCGTATGTCTTACATATCTCATGGCGAATATTACTATATGAGTTGTGGGCTGGTGGAATATAATGTCAAAAATAACTTTCTTGGAAGTGGGGTTAGCTGATAACAACCCAATCTTGATATAGACCAATAAATAACAAATTTAAAAAAAAATTAAAAAGAAGAAGAAAAGGAAAGCACGAGGACGGCTTAAAGTTTATCTATAAACAAGAATTCAAGCGTGCAATAGGTGGAGTGACTTGTCATAGAAAAACCTCTTAATTTTGTGCTCCACTTCACTAATCCATAATTTCTCTGGCTAAGTGTAATCTCACTTAAAATCTTCTTTCTATATACCTTAAAAAAGTTGATTCACTTATAAATCCCAATTGATTTTCAAAAGCTTTCACTACTATTGCCTACCTTAAAAGATAAGTGATTAAGACACAATATCACCTTTCAATCCTTCCTACTTTGATTTCACTTGAGAAGAATTAAGTGGCACATTGTCCTTTCTTGCTTTAATAATCTCCACCCACACTACTCAATGGTCATACTTGTTTCAAATATCAAAACAAATTTGTCTTGTAGTAGAGTTTGATGAGTTATTTATTCAATATTGTGACGTTTGGTGCTCATCATCGAAGTTAGTAGAACTATGACACTTAGCAACAAGGATGTCAAAATCTGTTGAGGTTATCTTATATAGATTGTGAAAATGATTAGTTATCAATTTATAAGTTTGAGTGAAAAATTATTCTCACAATTAACTTTTAGGATTGAGAAGATTCAACAATAACACCAAACACTAGTATCAGAGCCAAGTTAAGCTGACAAGTCTTCACCCAATCTACAGTGAAATGAGTCGACGCTCATCCGAATCAATCCCTGATGTGTGATGAATCTAGGTAAAATGAATCGACAGTTATTCGACTTAGGGCCCGTGTAAAAATGAATATTACAATTCGACTCAACGCCCGATGTGTGAAAGGGAATATCTCAATCCAGATAAAGAGGATTGATTGTTATCTCACTCAAGACCAGATGTGTAATGGGGGAGATTGTTGAGGTTAATCACATATCGGTTGTGAATGAAAATAGTGACAGTTTATAAGTGTGAGAAAAACTCTCACCTCGCAAACTAGCTTTGGGATTGAGAATTCCTAGACCACCCAAAAAATCACCACTGGGGACTCGGTCCTAATGGGTTAGGCTTTTAGTGTATAAATGGGTGACGAGACGAGTATGACGTGTTTGTAAATATATATGTGCGGGTACTATATACTGATAGACATAACAATCTTGCCCCCGCCCGATCAACCGTCTCATCCATGCCCTTTTTATTTTACTATAATTTTAAATTTACTATGGAATGTCTTTCATTTTTTTATGAAATTTTGACATACATAATTGCATTTTGTTCATGCACTTGGAATTCTGTCAAGATTATATATAATCTAGCTTCAACAAAGAGTATGGGGAGGATGAGGTTGACATATGAAGGCAGAGACTATGATGAGGGAGGAAGTATTGTCCCCACCCCCGACCTTTTGACATCCATATTCAGCCCGTCTTATAGGTTGTTTTATGTTTTTCAAAATTGAAAATGCTAATTCATGATTTTTTCAATGTTTTATATGTAAGAATTGAATGACTATTTTTTAATTTAGAAAGTTTTTCAAAGACTATTTTTGCTGATTATTTTTAAAATATGTCCATTCTTACTAAATATACCCTTTCAAAATTCGGGTATCTAGATTTGTTGAGTCATCAAAGAAAAACGAGGGGCATGCTATAAAACAGGGGAATCTGAAGAAGATTATGAGTGGACTTGGGGGGTGCAAGAGTAGCTATATTCTTTTTTTTAACTGCAATAGAAGAATATTAGTGGCGAAATTGACTATTGGTAGCCTGGAAGGTTTATGAATCATGAGAAGGACGAATTTGATTCGATACCGGGAAACTTTGAAAAAGAATTTGATGGCAATTTCAGCAAGTGGTGTAGAATTAAAGAAGATATCACATCAAAAGTCGTAGCTCTAAAACTAGTGTTATAATTTACTCAGATTTTGTATATTTTATGTTACAATAAAGAATAACTCATCATCTAAATACATTGAATGTTTTATCACAAAATAAAACATATATTCCACCGAAAAAGAGTGGAAATAGAAACTTAACTGGAAAATAAATTATATTCTAATTTTCAAAGTTTTATCAAACACATTTAGAAAATCACACATCAAAACACTTTAAATTTGTAGTGTAATAGAATTTCTCGAAATAACTTCAAGAAAAGAATGTATATCTCAATGGAGGACTGATATCACTGAGAACAACAATATTGTCGTTTTAAGATATATCATTTTCATTCATTTTGCAAACAAATGAAAAACATAACTAAAGAACATGGCAAGCCACCAAAAGATAAAAATTATAAAAATGTTACCGGTCATGCTTGTAAACACTTGCCAAATGGTATATTAAAATATGCATTAAAATTCACTTTTAATTCTTTGAGTTTATCTGGAAAATTTTACAGGATAAACAAGTTTTGGAGATTGTTTAAAGAAATAACAGTTTTCAATAATTTTATGTAAATAGCAGATTTTTTAATCTGTCAATAATTTTAGACTAAATGACCATAATCTATGTATTGTGTGTCTGATGATTTTTCGGGTATATCAGAAGTGTATAAATGATATATCGATTTAAAAGATGTTAGAATAATAATGTAATTAATACTCAAAATTTAAAATTTGAAATATATAATCTATATATGATGTGTTTGATAAATTTTCGAGCATATAATAAGTATATAGATGATATATCGATTCGAAAGACGATATACCGATTCTTTCGGGTATATTAGAAATATATAGACGAATAACTCAATCATGTAGCTTCGAAAACTGTCTATATATTATTAAAAAGAAGATACATGGTCTAAACTGATTTTTTTCTTAATTGTTGAATATTCGATATTGCTAATGTCATTAATTTGAAGAATATTTTCTTAACAAAATTTAACTAATATTAAAGAAAGTATAATCAATTTAATTATCTCCTAATTTAATTAAAAAGAACAATCAATAAAATAACATTTGAGTTATAAATCATTCATTACCAGTTATTCGTTAAAAAATCTAGTAATTAATGATTTATAATTCAAATGTTCTTTTATTGATTTCGTCAACAGCTGGTTGATGATGTGGCAGTAAAACTTATCTATTTACCTAAAGTTTGAAAAAAAAACTCATTATTTCTTAAATTGGTTTTCAGTACTTATTTATTTAGTGCAATTACTTTGATCTATATTTCTAATTTATTGTCATAATCTTCATAATCAAATCTTCAAATAATTTAAATTTTGCAATCATTTTATTAATTCTTAAATCTTAAAATTAATTATGTTTTTTATAATGAGGATGTTAATAGTTAATTGCATTAAATAGATAAATTTTGAAAGTTATTTTAAGAAATATCAATTTTTTTTCAAACTTTAGGTAAATAAACAAGTTTTCTTATCACATCATCGATTCTTGTTTGATGGAATTTTGATGAGATGATTTTACCCTTTAAATTACAGATTTGAAATTTGATTTTCATTGATTTTTTATTAATTAAATCATCATTTAATTAACGGTTAATTATAGTAAAACCTCCGACCTTTGGGCTAGTGTACCATATAGCCCCCTGACCTTTAAAATCTTTCATAAAATCTCTCACATTTAATTTCGTTTCAGCAGTACACCATTTCATGACTTCCGTTACGGAAGTCATTACACGTGCATCTCGCCTGCTTGTTTTAGTGGGCAAATGGGTAAATCAATAACCCATTCGACGTGTCAACCAATCACCAACTCTTTTTTCTTACAAAAAAATGGTGTCATTTCACCAAACATTTCCCCCTCTTATGTTTCCTCCTTCATATTTCCCCCTCTTATGTTTCCTCCTTCATATTTCCCCTCTTCACCATTTCTTCTTATTTTTCACTATTTTTGCCATGGAAGCTCCAATATGCTACTGTAGTATTCCTTCAGATCTAAAAATTTCTTTTACTGATTTAAACCCGGGAAGAAGATTTTATGCATGTTCAAAAAAATGGCTAAGTTTGGATGGGAAATTTTTCGATTTTGTGTTCAAATTTTTTAACCTTAATTTTCTTTAACAATTTTTAACCTCAATTCTGTAATAATTTTTTAACAATTTTGTGTTGAAATTTTTTAACCTTAATTTTGTTGTTAAATTATTAATAATTTTCTCATTAATAATTGGTTCTTAATTTTGTTGATTTTTTTCTTTGCAGAATAATGGAGAATGTAGGTTTTTTATGTGGTTCGACCCACCCATATGTGAAAGAGCAAAAAATACCATCCCCAGATTATTAAGGGGAATGACCCGACTTGAGCATGGGAATAAAATATTACAATCCAAGATTAAGAAGTTGACGATGTGCATATATTTCTTGTTTATGTTTGTTTATTTCAAGCTTCAAGGACACCCATTAAAACATGCACCTTAATCTTATCCCTCCTATCATTCTTCACAAATCTTAGAACCCTATTACTCTTAATAGAGTATTCCCTCACAGCCTGCCTAAACTCAATTGTAGACTCAAACAACATGTCACATTTGAATTGAACATCTCTCATATCTATTTCAGGGAAGAATTCAGGATTCCTAGGTTTTCTACACCTTACACCATCTCCATCTCCATCTGACTCACTATCCAAACTCCTTAGTTCATCTAAGTTGTCCTCATCAGTGTCAACTACATTAAAATTAGTAAAAAACTATGTCCTGCTTCTGGTTCAACCATTGACTCAAACAACTCATCATCCGTTGTTTGATCATCATTTGACTCAAGCTCAACAAAATCAGGATCATCAGAATCACTTGAATACACTATAGACAACATGGGAATGCAATCTCAGTATGCAAGGTATACAAATTCCCAATTCTACACAAATGGTAATTTTAACTCAAACATAATGGTAATTTTAGCTCAACAATTAGACAAGATTGGAAACAATCACAGAAATTACCAACAAACACAGAAATTAACTCAAACCAGATTCGAAACAATCACATAAATTACCAACAACTAGATTAGCAACAATCACAAAAATTACCATCATTAACTCAAACCAGATTTGAAACCCTAACACTAGATTGTACGTATTTGAAACCCTAAAACCAAATTGCAATTCAAAACCATATTGTAAATTAGCAAAACTGTATACCAACATGCAAACCTTAAACCATACTACACATCCCCATACAAATCAATAAAAAACTAGGGACCACTCTTAAGAAAATAATATAAAAAAGGTGGTCTCTAATGATTTTTGTAAAAAAAGTTTTAAAATTTGTTGTTTTCTTAAACTCTTTGAGTACATAAGTAGAGAAAAAAACCCACCTTCAGTGGTTTGTCTTCAAGCTTCCAGATCTTCACTGTGTCATCCACGGCCTCTGCCTGCCTCATCCTCGTCCACGGACTCTCCCACCTCCTCTTATTCGCACCATTGAGGAATACGATTAAATTGAGGAGATGAAACTGAGAAGACGATGGTAGATGTATGGCTTTGAAACTGAGAAAATGATAGATGGGGGGCTTCGAAACTGAGAAATGGAGATGGGGTTTCGAAGCTACAAAAATGGAGGTGGGATTTCGAAGGGCCTTTGATGGGGTAGGTAGATGTGTGGTCGTTGATGGCTTACACGTGGCAATGGGGTGTAAAATTATCCCATTGCCCATTAAGACACGCTTGTGACTTCCATATGTGTTGACTTCCGTTACATTTTTTAATGAAAGTAACGGGAGTGTGTTTTGATGAAAAAAAATGATAAGTCAGGGGGCATTTTGAACGATTTTAAAGGTCATGGAGCATTTTAGTATAGTGGCCAAAGGTCGGGGGTGTATTGTAATTAACCCTTTAATTAATGATTGAAATTCCTTCCTTAATATTAGCTAACCGGTTTAGGCAAGATTCTATCTAATTAATGATATCATCAAATCAATCCCTATTACTCAGCAAAATTCCAGACAATATTTCACTTGGCTCGTTTAGTTGTCTACGGCATTCATGTTAGTATAGTTTCATTTTTTCATTCTCCATAGAAAATTCTTCGAAACTCCATTGTTCATTTCTTCATTAGAGATTCAAGAATGGAAGGTTTGTTCTTTTTTCTTCCATCAGTGAGATCTCATCGTTATATTCTTCCTTGTTTAATGTATGTTGATCTAAAAAAATTTCAGAATTTGAAGGATTTTCGAGGTAAATTAGTGGTATATAGATGATATATCAATATGAAAAACTTTTGATTCTTGTTCCAATTTGATTCAAGAAGCAGTTTAATTCCTTAACATATAGATAAATAGATCAACCACTGATTACTTGTAACAACCAACGTGATTGACAGTTTAATGTTCAATCATCTATTAACCAATAGGTTTCGATTTTTCCATCTTCTCAATGAAATGATTTTAAGATTGTGTTTGTTCGGTGATTTTAAGGTTCTTCTCGAAAAACTTTTTAATTTTTTAATATGTAGATGGTTGATTGATGAATTCTCTACTTGATATGACTTGATTAGTGATAATGACGATTTCCTTTTTCATTTTTTTTGTGAAATGGATGTAGGCGGTTTCCAAGCTCATTTGAGCAGGATTAGGGTGAGTTTCAAATTTTTTTGGGGGCTTGGTTAGTGGCGCTTGCTCGTCCCACTAACATGTTCTACTACATAATTCACTTTGATATCGTGGCTGACACGCTCAACTCACGATGCATCTATAAAAATGAGGTACACGCGAAATTCATTTCATCACCTCAGCATGACTAGTTGAAGTCATTATGATTAGGTACATACTCGTGCACCTCCATTGGAGAGCTTGCCTCATAACATTTGTCACCATCTAAGACTAATTGAAGTGCTCATCCTTTACCTTAGGTCTTATGTCCATGTTCTCAGGCAATCGCCTTGACTAGACTTACTTCTTCAACCAACTCCTTCAACCCCTTACTCTTGTACAGCTTGTCTAGGTCATCAACTGACATGATAATATCAAAATCTAAGGCTAACAATACCTAATAGTACCATTTTAGGTTATTTGAGGAATTGATTAGAAAAAATAATAGGACCTAACAGTAACATTTTAAATTATTTGAGGAATTGATTAGAAAAATTAGACTTAGGGGGAATAAAAAATGGGAGTCAGAACAAACTAGGATGACCAGAAATACATTCTGCCCCAAAATATATTGTGACAGTTCAATTCTATAAAATGTTCGGAACATGTCTTGAGCAAGTGTCAACTCAGCATATAAAGTCATAATGTTAATTCTACCATTTTCTATCACATATAGTCGGAAATCCACTTCTAGCTCTTACATTTAAAAAAGATTAGAAATAAAGATTTATCATGAATATAATACAGTAGTATTTCAGTGATTCCATATGTGGATTGGCAATGTACAACTAACAAGAATAAGACTTGCATTCATTATGAGGCATGATGGAGCTAAAGAACATGATTTCGAACCTATACTGCAATCGAGTTTACTTGGAATTCTTAGCCGCCTTCATCTCAGCTGCTGCAGCTTTAGCAGCAGACTTGGCAAGGGTGGTTGGTTTGAGGACACTTTTGGGATTAAAAGCCTTTCGGACCTTAAAAGCAGCCCATGCTGTCCCGAAAGCATGTCCTGCTGCATCAAGCCCTTCGTTTGTTGCATGACCAGCTTGTTCCCCATATCTTCAACATCAAACAAATGTTAATTTCATAATTCATTCTCTAATACAATATACAAGCATCTCTTAGGAGTTTCTGAATGTGATATAAATCCTTTCTTCTGTTCTCTTTGGATTTTGCTTTAGCTATCTGGAAAAGTTTACCTGTGGGACACGAGCTCGGTTGTTACTGTGGAAGATGTAGACATGACATTTTTCCCAGCTACTTCAACAGCATCACAGACTTTACCTGTACAAAAAGGAAATGAATACCAAATTAAATTTCAAAAGACCTGTATCTACTAGAGAAAAGTTACCAACAGATGATGTTTTAATTTTTGTTAATCGATGTTTCTAAACAACGCTCAAGTTTTATTATAGCTCCTAAAAACGAGATATGAAACTGGGTAATCTATATGAATAGATTAGCATCGCGTCGTCAGGGAAAAGATAAGTCCCATCCTCCAACTCCAACAGCATGAAGAGAATCATGGAAAGAGTAAATTTCAAACCATATGGAGCTTCAGAGGAGATACCGTTTTGAAGGACTGAATTTATAAACAAAATTTGTAAAGAAATATTCCAAGTTCAGAGAGAGGAAGATGATGACATACTAAATCCATCCAGGGAAGCAAGCACAATTTCCCCAGGCATGAGGCCAAAAAATTTCTTTCCCACTTTTGAATTGGCCACTGAACTTGTGAAGAATCCCGAAACCTTGACAACTCCAGAGAGTACTCCAGTAGCCACTTTCTCTGTCATTTTCGTTACCCTCTTAACTCTACATAGATAACAATTTCACAGATTAACTACAGGCAATTGGTAGCTTGACCAAAAAAAAAAGATCCAACTTCTGGTGAGTTTGGGAGTGCATTGTCTAAAAGAAGTGAAATGCATTAACAGCTATTTTAAATCCATTTATTTGACAAATGCAGTTGTTTAAAGCACATTTACGTATTTGAACGCACTTCTACAAGAAACACATATTCAAGTGTCCTAGAAGTCTAAAATGCTTCAAAATACAAATAAACAGTTACTCAAGTGCTTCGTACAATGATGGATATGAAGTTATTTTCAACCAAAATAGTGATATTTCAATGTGTAAAAAAATTTCTAGTGTCAAGCACTCTCAAACACGGACTTCATCTTCTAAAATCAGCCATGAAACAAAGATTCTAAAACAATGTAAGAGTAGCTATTTCCACAGCACTGCTCTAGCACAACATTTGAAGCAACATATTCAGTGATGGATATAGTAATACAGAGCAAAGAATACGTAAGTTTCCCCAACAATGTTAATGTTCCTAACATTGCTTCAAAGCAAAATAGCAATAAACCGAATAAGAAACCAGAAAGCCATTAATGTCAGTAAAATAAACAGAAGTTTAATTAAATCCTACAACTAATGTATACAATAGAGCTGAAAAAACCTGAGTGAAGACCCTGATCCTTTGCTTTTCAGTTTCTAGCTTCAGATTTTTGTGAATTATAAATAGTTACCTTACCTATTAAAAAAACAATAGAGACCAGACAAAAAAAGGCACTAAAATCTAATAAGAAACAAGCCTTTAATGTAATGCAAATGACAGCAAACTATACAAAAAGTTTATGCCAACAAACAAAACAAAACCATTGATTTCAATCCCGAACAAAGTAATAAAAAAGTAGCAATTTGGTACCGTTTAATCCTTTTCAACGTTTGAGGACTGATTTCAACATCAGAACGAGGGCTCATCTTCTTCTTCATAACCTCATTCCCCCATTTCAACCTATCTACAGTCACATCACCACACCACAAAATTCCCTTGATCAGCTGGCTCGACCCTGTAGCGATCAACCTCGCAGCTGTCCCGCTATAATCCTCAACATTAGGAGCCAATGTGGTCCAATACGCGGCACATCTCCCCTCCATCAATTCCTTGTTCTGCTCTGACTTCAAATCCGAAGGGGACATCTCCTTAGCCAGAGATGCATCCAATACCTCTCCCTTCTTCGCCTTCTCTGATACCTTCTGCACTGAAAAACTGCTATAATGTTGCAGAATTCCATCAAATTCCTTCAGTATTCCCTCTTGACCCTTCGACGCGATTGTCAATCCGTAATTCAATACGTTTTCAAAGCCATTTCCACTTCGTCCATCCTCCTCGTCGCTCGAATCAGCCCCGGACCCGAGTTCTTTCAAAGCTTGAAGAGAGAAAAAGTAATGCGATTCATCTAATTTCACCGCCGCCTCATCCTTCGCGAGCGGCCAGTAGATCTCATCGCCAACACGGGCGAGAACCGCAACAACATTCTCTCCCTGGCGGAGACGGACTATCGTCAAATCCCCGCAAGCAAGCTGGACACTATAATGCGTATCGATGAGGTGGAGAATAGCGCCAGGGATTTTGATAAGCACCTCCTCTGTGGCTTCTGGAGGAGCCGAAGGCGGAGAATGATTAGGGTTGTGGGAGTTTTCATAGTCCGGGAAGAGATTTTCAACAAGATCTCTCATGTCGATGGTAGGATAGAGATTAGAAGAAGAGGGACCCGGATTAGGATTTGAGAAACGAGAAGATGGGTCATCTGGATTCGATTGAACAACTTCAGGGTAGAGGGAGTTTGTGTGATATGGGTTCTGGGAAGCCATTGTTTATGGGCGAATTACAACAGACAACACAGAATGAGGAGACCAATGAGAAAAGGTTGATTGGGATTTTGTGGTTACTTGAAATTGAAGGTAAAGGAAACAAGTCCTTGACAAAAGAAAAAGGTAAAGGAAAGAAGAGAGAGAAATATCAGGATGCCGGTTTGACAGTGGAAGACGAGCAACGCGTGGAGAAAGTTCAGCTTCTGAATTCTACTACCGAGAGAGTTTTTTTTTCAACTGTATCGGGACTTTCCCGCGTCTATACCGCGGAAAAGCTTGATTTTAGTTTGCTATGAATTGCGTTCCTGGAACGTGTATGGAAATAGGAAGAAATTTGTACTGTGGGGAGACAATGGTGTGCCGAATGCCGATGCATTGAAGCAGTCACGCCCTTTGTCTAATCTCGATTCTCTAACACTCCTTAATGCATAATCCCAGTCACCAATAACCACGTGTGTGGGACATTCCAAGAGATCCTCTATGCTGCTATCCCAGCGGCAAAGTCAGTTCAATCAATTCAGACCGTTGGATTAAATAAATTAGTAAATCAGACAGTATCGAAAAATAAAAAATATAAATCATTGGACAAGACAGTCTAAATCTACTAAATCATAGTTGGGGTGTCAAACTAATATTTTCTTCAAGATTTTTTGAAGCTTTCTTCGAGATTTCCTCAAGGCCTGATAATGAATCTGTCAAGCACTTGCTCTTGGAATGTAGATGGGTGAAGGCAGTTTGGTTTTCTTCTCCTTTGCAGTTTAAATGTGATGTGCCTGAAAGGGTTCGTCTTGGACAATGGTTGTTTGAAATCTTGTGTAAATTGAAAAACATTCCGAAGGAGGCTTTAGAATAATTTCTTTCTTTTGCTTTGTGTTTTGGTTCATTTAGAAGGAAATAAATATGTTTGTTTTTTTAAGGCAAAGAAGTTAGTTAATCCAGGGCTGTGGTTTCCAAGGCTGTTAATGCATTTTTTTTATTTTTTTACAGCAAACGTTTTGGTTTGCACAGTTTGCCTTCTTCCCCAGCCTCTGAAGATCCTAATCCTGCTGCTCAAACTCTCCTTCATGGACATGTCCACCAAAATGTTACTAAAATTAGTGGGAAGCAAGCCATTGCCTTTGATTGTGACCATGCTGAGTTGTTGATTGTGCTAGAGGGTTTAGGAATATGGGATGGAGGAACATAATTTTGGAGACAGATTCAAAGAAGGCAGAGCCCATGGGCTGTGTAATGAGAGGGAATGTAAAGAGCCTTGTGTCATGGTTGAAAAGTGTAATATAGTCGTTAATGCTATAGCTCTTTATAGAAATGATCGGGGCTATATCCTTATAAACCTTCTTCTATCTTTACCACCCTTTGATAGAAAAAAAGACTCATTGTAAGAGGAATGTTTCGTAATAGTATTTATGTTTCCTAATAATGACTGACCTATACTAGGAGGTCATGAATTCGAGTTGCAGTATTCTTCTTTCCCTGTAAAATTTGTAACTTTGACTATTGAATATAGATATCAAAGGAACTAGAAAGATTTTATTGCATTATAGACGTCAAAGCCGTTTATTGCATGTTTCATTGAATGCCAATAAGATTGACATTTTTTATCATTATAATTTCAACAAGAAAGTGCGAATCTCCATAGGACCAAGCTCTACAACAAGAGTTGCGTTATTAACAGGACTGCCTCTAACAGGGGTGGTCTCTGCTGCATTTCCCCCCTCCTCAACTTTCCATGCCTTCTTCTCCATCTTTGACTTGTCCTGGTTTGTTGATAAGCTCACTTCCTTCACCTCCTTTATCTGTAATAATTCAAACATCAATCAGCTCAAGCCAAACCCGTCATTTTCGTATATTACAATGACGGGGTTCCTGTAAAATTTTGATGTCCGAAACATGTTTGGAAGACAATTCTGACACCTATTTAAAAAGATACGCTTTTGAGTAATTCTTTGAATTTAAAAGCAGAAAAACCAAATCAAACCACCAACCGAACAAGGACTAAACGGTAGGAGTCGTGATCTTCACCATCTCGGCCAACCTCGCTTGTCAAGTTCATTCATCCATTGTTATTCTTTGTATTCTAGTTGTTTCAATCTAGCATTCTACCAACTATGCTCTTCTATGGCAAATACTAAGAATGCAACTGATCATCCTTTACAGGCTCGAGAAAGAAAATAATTGACTAAAATGAATTGTAGCACTGGATATAACAGTAAATTCGGGCATCTATGTGACTGTCCAGACAGATAGACCTCAAGTTTTCAATTGAAATTTGTGTTTGGAGGCAAAAAAATTAAGGAAAAGATTGCAATATCACCAACGTAAATGCTCTTCATTTATACCTCTTTTCCAGGAAACAACTGTTTGAGTTCAACTTTTGCCAATGTTGATAATTTAGCATCTTCACCAGCCTAAAGACATCAAATAACGCCACAAAAGAAGTGAGCGAGAATATAACTGTTTAACTTCACTACAGAGAAGAAAACAACTCCAAATCCAATTGAATTTATGACCCTTCAAAGGTTATAATATAAGTTCATAATTCATATGATTCCCATAGTTTACATCATCAAACAAGTATAGAACTTTTACCTCGTACAGATGTGCCAGACGGAGGAGCACGCTTTTGTCATCCAGCTCCTACATATCTAGGAGATTAGAGAGAGAGAGAGAGAGAGAGAGAGAGAGAGAGAGAGAGAAAGCAGTGGCAATCACCTGAAGAGTAATCAAGGCGACATTCGGAGGCAAGCTGTAATTTGGAGCTAAAAATGTTGCTTTAGTCAAATGAGAAGCTTTCCAATCCTCTGATTTCTGAACAATCAATTGCACTATATAAGATAAAGGGCAATAACATCGACATGGACACTGTTTCATTTGAAGCCATACCTCACTTGCGAAAGCTAGAACAAGTGGTGAATAAACTTCCTGCCCAGTCGTCCTACGCCATTGTGCTCCAGATCCTAGCTCATCAATTCTCACATAGTAATGTCCCCGAACCTGAACAAAATATATTAAAGATCATCAGAAACCCAAAAACAAAATCAAATGAGATATGATTTTGAAAACACATACTATCAGTCCTTCACAAGTATCTTCAACACACACTATTTCATCGAGTGGTTCACCTACTCCCCTACTGTCATCAAACAGTATTCGCCTTGTGCATCAAATCAGGAAAATCAACTTAATTAGGGTATCAACATATAATAAACGTAGAACTGTATGGAAAGAAAATAAAAGAATAATTTGAACCTGTGAAGCATTATCTCTAATTCTCCATCTTTAATGCTGGCTCCTCCTGAAGCACGGTCAACCAAGACCGATAATTCATATTTATCATCCACAGTGTAAATTCCAAGATTAAGCTGAAAATGAGAGGTAATGGAATAACAAGAAGAAACAAGGTAACAGTTAGCAATTCTCATGGATATCAGGATAAATAATGAGCATCTGAAGAAAGAAGGTTTATTACCGGATAGTAGTTTCCTGCAACAGGTTGAGTAACCGAAAGGCTCCAATCTTCTCTATAATCTCTCACCTGGATAACCATGGCAGCAGATGATTAGTTAGCTCAAACCTTACATAATTGAGGATGATGAGAAAAATGGAAATATAAGTCACCCGTTTAATGAAGTCTCTTCCGTTAGAATCGGTGTAAAAAACCTTGTCAATGGCCATGTTTGCTGCCATTCGTGTGATGACCTCTTTCCCGACACTGTCATCTGTGGGGATAGGACCAATCTTCATAACAAAAATATGTCAATGCCCCCCATTTGTTTTGAGTCTAGAGAATAAAAAACGTGTTCTATACTTATATGTACGCCTAACGATCAATGACAGCCTGTAAATTTCTTAAAATGGATATGTAAGCAAATAGCCTTTTGCATTATCTTTTTCTTCTTCTACCGAATTCTGGGAAAAAAAAAAGAAATGAGACAGACGTACAGTGAATTCAACTTCAGCATGGTCTCTGTCTTTGTAAAGTCTTGTGACCTGATAAATAAGAAAAATCAGCCAGCCAGCACTGCTTGTACTACAAAATTTTGTACGAATGACTTCTATCATTGTTGTCCTGTTTCTTCTAATTTCTCCGAATATATTATTTATCAAGTGTAAAAATTGCAAGAAATACATTCCGGATTACTAAAATTTTATATTTAGAAGTGGATGGTTTCTCTGGTATTACATAACCTGGTAAATCCATGAATTAAATTGTTGGTGAACTTCATCAACTATCGATCCACGGATGATCTTCAAAGGAACCTGTTTTGAATCAAAAAGGAAACTTGTGTTAAAATGAAGTAATGATATGTTTAGACATGCTGTGCGGATGACAATAGAAGAAAGAAGGCTTACTGATCTTGAAACAATATTAGGATTCCCTTCAGGCCGGAAAATATATGCACCAGAAGCTTGCTACAAGAAAATAAAAATTCACATCAGCCACTCAATTATGTTTAATAATAAACTTAGTGATCATTATATTACCCAATCACCACAATTTATATACCTGCGAATCATCTGAGCTTGGATACCACAGATAGCTCTGCTGTATTGGAACGTCAACCTGATAAAATTATAAATATCAGTAAGACAGTTAATTATTTTCGACTTCAATTGAACTAGATGTAAATACTTTTATATCAAAATAAATTCAGCCGTTACGTCGATTAAATAGAATGTAGACAGATGTGAAATTTTAATTTCAACATGCATATCGTCAATGAAAATGTCATTTTAGATTGAGACATTTTCTACATTAATAAGTAGACCAGACGGGAAAATGTGAAAAACAAAAAAAAAACAAAAAACTTACCCCCGTTTTAGAGTTATACATCCGTTTGAGTTGTCCTGAAGTAAGAGAGAAGGACATCTTCAGATCACCAGGTCCGATTTCAATGGTGTCGTTCTGTAGAGTGTCCACCTCAGAGAAAGTTCCTGTTCTACCATTAGCTGCTTTGTTTTAGAACAAAAGTAAAAAACGAAGAAGAAAATTTGTAAATAATCACTTGAATTGTTAAGATTTCTTAGAAGCATACAAAATAAATTTACATTCACCTTTTTCTGCAGCTTTAGAAATGAAATATGTGCTCCAACCCAATGGTGGCACGAGCACTTGAAAAAGAAGCCAGTATTTAGGCGCGGGTTCTGGTGTCTGTCCCACGTATGCTTTCACATATAAGTTTCTTAGATTCACCGTAACATTATCCAAGCTGATAAATTGTGCCTCAATGGTATTTCCTGAGGAATCTTTGATGACGAGATTGGCATCATTAACCTGGTAGAAATTTTCATTCAAGATGTTGAAGATATGCATCTTAATTGTATACACAAAAACCACAATGTATTCAAGTAGTCAAAGTTTTCATCTAAAGCGTGTATGAAACCTAGGCTTGGTATGTATATTGTAAAACAGGAAAAAGAGTTCGGCAGAAAAATACGAGAAATAGAGTAGGGAATAGAAAACTATAATTGAAACACTTACAGGTATCCTGATAATATCTGTGCGATTCCATCCAAGAGGGTTATATGCAACTACAACCTGAAGTTTTAAATTTAACTTGTAAGGAATAGAAACCCCCATTAAAGCATTTCGATAAATGATTAAAGAATTTAGTTATTACCAAACTCTTTCCTTCTGGAATCTCCTGTTCTGTTGGTGGACAGAAACTGATATTGAGTAAAAGACACTGATTTCAGGATTTTTTAAGAAAAACAAGTGTTAGAGAAATGCACAGTATTCTGAAGACGCAACTCGAAAAGAATGTCTAGTAGTCACCTGGCTAAACGTAGATGAAGGTGCGACACATTGAACTCCTGATTTACTGCTAGCCAGGCATGAAAGAGCGTTATTCACAACAACTTGTGCCTGTGTTTTATCATATTCGATAAAATATTTATGAAACATGCCTAATGGGAAAACAGATTCTAATTCAAAGCGAAATTGGTTAATAACCTCAGAGGCTCCTATAGCCAGACGTTTTGCATAGTCGTTTGTTGTGTGTTGCTTAGCAGTGCCAGAAACAGCATCATGGTGCTGTGCAATCCCTAATGCATCCCCAAGGCTAAAAGTACTGGGACCAGCTCCAGCAGATCTTTTACCAGCTAGAAATTCAAGTTGTCGTGCTGCCTAATGTACAATAACATAATTTGTTCTACTAAATTTGAGAGGGGGGGGGGGGGGGGGGGGNGGGGGGGGGGGGAAGCTAAAAATGATGAAAGAAAACATTTTCTCAAGTGAAGGTAACATTTCAGTGGCTAAGTTCATGAATTAAGCAAATTCTTGAGGAAAAAGTGAGATTATACCAGATAATATCCACTCAGCATTCGAACATATCGCTTCAATGCTGGGCGACTAGTAAAGTAGCCTGTCCAATAAGCATTTGCACCATCTGCATACCTATTTAACATTGAGAATGCAAAACATCCATTAAGTAAGGTTGGTTAAATAAATAGCCCATTAGAAAGCAGAGATTTTCAACAAAAGTAGTACTCACGGAAAGTAATCTTCGGTTTTCAGTGGCCATGATTCATTTGCTGCATTTTTTGCATCGGTGTATATAGATGGTGTAGAATACAAGGCATTCACTC
The DNA here is from genome assembly GCA_003255025.1 of Datisca glomerata. Lineage (NCBI taxonomy): Eukaryota > Viridiplantae > Streptophyta > Magnoliopsida > Cucurbitales > Datiscaceae > Datisca > Datisca glomerata. Next base: position 464,971 of record QANY01007567.1, on the reverse strand, counting down.
GACCGTCCTGAGGAATTCAAAGCGTCTTTTCAGGATGCATATTAGTATAGGGAAAAGAAGGAAATTATTTTCATTTAATGTTTATGAAGCTTCCCAGCTAACTCAAAATTACTAAAGTTTCGTCATGGCAAACAAATTTGAAAAACGGTAGCAAAGAATCACTGAACTTCATGCAATGTGATTATATCTATAGTCATTAAAAATATAACCATATCTATGCAAAAGCAGAATAGAACCGCAAAACAGTTCAGTAACAGTAGGAAGGTGACGAATGAGAAAGGAGCTGCAAATACATTAATGAAGCAGTAAAAAATCTTACTGGAAAAAAAGCGGGAAAAATATTGTTTCCCTCACAGTTTATGAAGCATCAGGAAGTAATAGATGCCTTGAGCTTACAACAGGATTTTGATGTTAGCCCCACTAATGAAGGCAGAAATAAAGAAAATGCTAAGCTTATACAGGGGAAGGGGCCGGTTTTTCTTAGAAGCCCAGGTAAGCTACTGAATATGAAGCAAATTTAGCATAAACTTGTCGCTTTCCTGAGGATAAATTACACCAGAATTTTGAGTTATGGAAGTTATTGAAAACTCACTTAGTTTTTATCCAGACCATGGAAAAACAATCAAGATGAATTTTTTTACCCCAATCATTCTCAAAGCATAAGCTCGAGGACCAGGGGAATAACATAAGAACTTGCTGAAGTGCTGCAACCGCAAAGCAAAACGTGCTTGAAAAAGAAGTGGTTTTTCCATTAAACTCCACTACCTTATTAACATAGTGAATCAGTTTGTCCATTTGCCTAAACCAAGTCTCCGCATACTGGTACTGAAAATCATCACCCATTGTCCACATGATATGATTTGCCCTTGTAACATTTGCCTGTCCACATAAATGGTGCAATTAAAGATTTACTATAAGCTTTGGTGCACTTTGGTAAAATCGTACCAATGGAAAACGAAAATAAAAGCCAGGATCCAGAAGTCCACCTGGCTAAGAGCAGCACTGATAAAATCATTGACCCGCTGTTCAACATTATAGTCGAACAGTAAAGGATCATCCTGTATTTGAAAAAATGTCAATAATGACGTGAGAGCCAACAAGGAATAAAAGAGAGTTTCAGATCAGTTATTTTTGTAGTGAAGTTAACCTGGACAATCACAGAGTCATCATTTACTTCAAAGTGGAAACCAGGAGGAGGGCTGTAATGAACAGGAAAGGCATTGGCAAATATCTAGAGAAACAGACCAGAGACGTGAAAAGTAAGTGAAACGAACCACTACGCGCAAGAAATTCAATCATATTTCAGAAGTTTTAGTTTCAAAACCTGAGATGAGGACCCAAAAGATTTGGACCCACGCCACACAACTTCAAGAGACTTATCTCCTTTACGCTTTGCTCTATCCTGATAATCTATTCTAGCGAAATGTACAGAATCAAATCCAATCTGAAAGGGTGGTAGTTTAATAATAAAATGAGTCAGTCCTTACTCCTTAACTAAACAAGAGACTAAGAAGAAACATACTTGATCATCTCATGTTTATAGAATCATTTAATGAAAGAACTAAGAAGAGAAGGATAAGAGTGGACCTCTGCTGTAAGAAGGTAAGCTTGAACAGCAGAATGACCAAATGGGTCAATTTGCCATCCAGCCCGAGGAACATTGTTGAACTGCTCCTTTATCAAACGATGCCCCATGGTAGTTTGGTCAATCATGTCTATGTAATGGGTTGTTGCCTCATCGTGCATACACCAACCACCATTTCTATAATAAAAACAGAAAAGTAGCTTCTTGTTATTCATACAAAACAGGAAACAATACCAAGTTGTTCAACATCTCTCTCTCTCTCTTTCACACACACAGAAAAACAGAAGCATAAGCACAAGTTGTGAAAGAGCATACACGAATTCCAACTGCCTAGCATCAACAAGTTTTCTCACTCGTTCTTGGATTTCATCACTTTGTTCTAGCCACCATCGCCGGAAAAAGGCCTATATTTGTATAAAATCTTGTTAGGAAACTAAAAATTTGTCTGAATCAATCTCACTTAACTTCATAAGTAACTACCCACAAAGTTGATGATCGAACTCATATCATTAGCAGTTCATAAAATTTGAGCTTAATCAATTAGCAGCTGAATACTTGTACTTGATCCAATCAAACGCACAAGAAAAAAGAAAGTTTGTAACATTTACCATTTCAGCAAAAATAAACTTTCTATTGGAATCGCGAAGCAACGAATCCACAACAGAGTCCAGCACATTCTGAACACAAGCCCCCTACACAACCCCAACACACACAAAAAACATGTCCTCAAACATGCTATTGTCCAACATCATCAATTTGAAATGTTTTTTTTTTTCAAGTATTTGCAAATTTGATGTATTAAAGATTGACCTGGATACTGTTATTTGATCCAACATAATACTGATCAACGGTTTTCAACCAACCCACATCGTCATGTGAGTGTGCCACCAAATGAACGTTTAATTTCGCCTCCACAATCCCACCTCCAGTGTTGTACTTCACTTTCGCACACTTCACTGTTCCACAGCAAAACAGCAAAACAAAAAGGTGAAATGGGAAAGACACGGAAAAGTTGGCCTTTTTTTCCATTCTGCACAGCTCAAACTCTTCACTCTCACCCACCCTTCCAACTTTCATAGAAGAAAACGCTGTGGGTTGAGATTGTTCATTGAATACGGACAAATAGACCTTTGATTTCTCCTCCTGGGCACACCATTGGCCGGCCTTGTCTAAGCTTAAGGACTGTTGAATTAAATAGCGGCTATAGTGGGTTGTCCGCACATGTAGTCTTCTTTTTATCATCACCAGACGATTTATTAATATCTCTTATTGTAGTGCGGATCCTAATGTCGCAACAATCCACATCAAATTTGAAAATTTGGTAAAAATGTTAATTATATCAGACAAAATTAATGTGATGACTCCATTTCAAGACTAGATAAATTAATAATGTAGGTTAGGCGTGAAGAGATATTATTTATAAGAGATGTTATTTATGTCAATATTTATTGGGTTCAGTTGGAGAACCTCTGTCCTCTGCAAAAGGGGAAACTTTTAAACGTTATGACTACAGAAAAGCAAGTTGCTTGTTTCACTGACGTGAAACGGCTAAGTACTGTCTCGGTTATTCTGACGGCTTGTGAAGCTCCGATTGTTGGGAATTCGAGCATCCAGCGGCTGTCCTTCGGTTTCTGTTAGGTGGGCATCACTGTTATTACGTTTGTTTCTAACACTAGGACTAAGAGTGTTCAAAATTGTCTCGAATCGAGCTGAACCGAACTGAAAATAATTGATTCAGTCGGTTTTTTATATGTATTCGGTTTGGTTAAAAAAAATAAGAGAACTGAAGTTTCGGTTCGATTCAGAATTTTAATGGTTTTCGAACCGAAATATTAAATTTATATATTTTTTTATTTTTTATAAAATCGAATCAAAACTCACGATTCGGTTTGATTTTTTTAAAATGAACAGTCGGCTCAGTTTTATCGACGAACCGAACCGGGAACACACATAACCAGGACCCGGAAAATTTATTTGGGGGTTAAACCACAAAAAAATTATTCAGAGAGCCAAAACATATATTTATTTTTATGTTATGGCCCCCTAAATTATATTATTTGCTTTCAAAAACTTTAGGATGCAATGACCCCACCAGTCGTAAGGACGGTCTCTACTTACTATTGAATTTAATCAACCTAAATTCAAATTTAAATAAGATTTTTTTTTTCTTACATAAATCTAGAATATTAAAAACAAAGTTGAGGTCCAAATTGAACATAATTCTTTTATGTGTTCAGTCCAATGATAAATGACCACGTACAATTTACGAAGAAATGTATAAAAGGCAAACACATTGTGGATGCAAGGGTGACGTGGGTGAGTGCAACAGTGGTCTAATCCTTAGCACGTGACCTGAATAACGCCTGAGAACGCTGGAGACGATGTCGAAAGGTGAAGGGGGAGCACTCCAAACACTCAAGGGTGGTGACAAAATACTTTCTCTCTCTAGAAGTGAGACTCTCTCTCTAGGAATTATTCTCCTCCAAAATGAAAGAGAGACCCTCCTTTTATAGGTGACAAAAAGGAGGGGGGTCATTGCAACTAATCCATATACTCTCACATGTCCAAGCGTGCCACCTCAGCTAAGGTGACAAAAAGGAGGGGAGACCATTGCAACTAATCCCTTGATTAGTTACAAGCTCGCATATCCAAGCGTGCCACCTCAGCTAATTAATCACGCTGAGGTGGATGAGAGGAGGATCTCACGTGTGCAAATGAGATGACGCCACGTGGGTCTCGTGGAGTGGCCATGATCTAGGGGGAATATGCCTAGCTGATGGGGCTCAATGGCGTTATCCACCCAAAATCTCCTCTAAACGGGATCGCTTAAGACTAAACCCTTCTCCCAATGTGGGAGGGTAGTACACCCTTAATGTTCGAAGTGGTCATATTAGAATATGTATGACATTTCTAGTATAACGTAGCCTCACCTTTAATCCTACTAGTCCAGAGCCTCACATGCATTCCCAGACAACCAGACAACCATACGTCCATTTAAGTCTTTATCACTTGACTTAGCAATTTGTGAAGTCATGACACGTTGTAATAGCTTAGCGATACGCCCAAAGTGCGTCATTGTTGTGTTCGAGTTGTATTACGAAGATGATCTAGATACCTCCATGGTACACCCATGGAGTATTACCCCATGGTCCCGCCATGAGGATGACACCCCATGGGTACCTTAGGGGCGGCACCCATGGGTGCTACCCCAATGGCGGTACCCCATGGTGCATCCATGGGGGTGGCACTCCTGATACATCGTAAGAGTTGCATTTCATGGTGATTCAACATTGAGGTCATTAACCCGCATGTACATTTAGTCCCATGTGAAAGCACGATGCGGAGTAATCGGGCTTGTGAACAATTTCTTCGAATGAAGCAATCGATTGTATCATCGAGTCCCTGGTCCTTTGATCGCCTCCATTACATGATGTACGTAGAATGCATCGATCCGTCATGCCCAATGTGCCTTCTTTATGTGATGTCGGCATCTCTTTGTCTTTAGGTTCGACGAACCTAGACGAATTTCATAAGGGTCAAATTCCAAAAAAAAAATTGGAATGTGGGGAATCCCCTCTCCCTTCTCCCCCTATATAAAGGGTAAAGAAACCCTCTCTTTATTTAATCCTTCTCCCTTCTCCCCTTATATAAAAGGTTCCAACACACCCCATTATTTGATCCTTTCTTTTCCCCACTTTTGGAAAAGAGAAATCAGCAAGTGAGTCCTCTTCCTCATTTAGCTAGGGTTTGAGGTAAGGGTTCCATCATTTTCTTTCTTTTTTATTTTGCTATATTTTTTGGTAGTTTCTCCATTTTAATGCAATGTCATCGCCGAAGGGGGGGTATCATCCACCGGTTGGTTCGGGGGGATTTGTTTAGCGCCGCCATTGCACTCAGGGGGTAGTATGGGCTCAGTTCAGAGGTGGTAGGGAAGGATGGGGTCGAGCATGACCCGAGCTTTCTTGAGGGGAAGGTCCAGTGGCAGTGGGGAGGAATGAGGTCGAGTCGAGCTTGCTTGAGGGGAAGGTCCAGTGGTGGTGTCGAACTTGCTCGAGGTGCAGGAGTTCAACGGAGGCATCGAGCTCGCTTGATGGGTGGGAGTCCAGTGGCTGCATCAAACTTGCTCGATGGGTGGGAGTCCAACAGCGGGAGAAACGCGATCCGAGTTGGCGTGGGGGGAGGGGGTCAATGGCGGCATCGAGTTGGGTATCAAGCCGTCGTTGAGGTCGAATGGGGGGTCACGGGGGTCGGCCTGCCGCCCTTGAGGATGGAGTTTTTCTCCATGACTTGATTGGGTGATTCGTGTTCCCAATGAAAGAAAATTGAGAAATTTAGGCTACACGCTAAATGTTTGATACAATGCCTTGGTCATTTCTCTTTGTTATATAAGCTTTGTTGGTAGTGCATGATTTGTGTTTGATGGAATGCCCCAGTCACACCATGATTGATCATCATGATCCATTGAGTGTGGCACCAAGTGTTTGTATGATTGACATATATCTTGGTCTAACCAAGTCTTTTGTTTATCCTGCAGATTTTGCTCTCGTGGACCATCAAGGAGTCGTCGCGTGAATAATAGGAGTCCAGCTCGCTACCTTGGACTTCTCCTTTTCAGGTGAGTGAAGTACTCATTATTATACTTAGAACTTTTGTAAGTAGGATGTCTCATGATGAACATGCCTCCCCTATATGGTGTTTGTAATATGCTTCCTCCTTAGAAAATAAAATTTGAAAATTTTGCCTCTGTTCGACATGCCTCTCATATAGGGTGTTTGTAATATGTCGCTCCCTTGGGGCATTCATGCCTTAGGAATTCCATTAAGAGGTTTAACTCATCAACTTTCTTTGTATTTGAACTACTTACTTGTAACATGTGTTCCTCTATTTTGCAGGCATTTGTTCATAGTCATGACCTCTTCAAAGATTAAGTTTACCGTGGACAAAGGTGGACCGACTCCCTTGGTCCGCCCAAACCATGGTCCACGATAAAGTCTATTATCGACCGCATGATTAATAGCATGTCGAAGTCGATTAAGGGTGAGGTTAGTTCTAGAGCATTGATGGAATATGAGAGCGAGCAGGGTGAGTACCTCATCGTTGGTGTAACTACTCACATACTTTTATTGCTGCTTGGAGGGGGTCTACCCCCACACTAGAGGATGTGCACGTGTTGCTGCGCCTACCCATGTTCAGTGATCACCGTGCCTTGTTCACCACTATAAGGTCTGAGTTAAACAAGGTGATCGATCTTCTTAAGGATGGCCTTAAGAATCCTTACAAGTCTTCTTAAGGATGGCCTGAAGAATTCTTACAAGTCTTCTTCTGGTGGTAAACGTGGGAAGAAGGAAAACTTTTCTGGTTGGATAAGACATTTCTTCAAGGACTATGGTGCAAATCTGAAGAAAATCAGCAAGACGTTTGCCTATTGATGGTGTCATGTTTAGGAATAGGGTGGTGGAGTTGGTTGCGTTTCTGTCCATGTGGTTGTCGAGATATATTTTTTCGGGTAAAGTCTAGTGATTATTTTTCTTGTAGCTATTGTCTATTGCACTTGCTGTTTTTCTTTATCAAATTAATCTAACATTGTTCTCCGCAAGTGTTGTGAATAAGTGCGTGCTCCAGATGGCGGCCATGTTGGCGCCAAGGCAGAAGATTATGCTTGGTCATCTATTCCTAGGCAACCTTCACTATTTACTCGATCGATTCCACAACGATCTGAAGAGGTCCATGGGAAGCACAATTCTGAACTGCCCCGCGCATGGTCTTCGTGCGGGATCAAGACTCCCGCTCGTGTGAACTTCACATGAGACATTGATGTGCATAATTACTTCAGACCTCACCCTTATTTGGACGGTTGCACTGGGCATGCTCGTATAGAGTTTTGGTTGATGCTTGACAGGCATATTGTGCTTAGTAAGGAGGTCGCTCTCCATTGGACTGGTTTTGATAAGCTTCTAGCGGCAATCATGAAGACTTGCACTCTTCCTGTAATGGTGGAGTAAGATAATGGGGAGGATGGGAATCACTTTAGTCCACACGCTAGTAGTGCAACGAGTGGCCCATCAGTTTGGATATGACCAGCGTATCCCTAATCTTAATGCAACAATCATGATGACAAAGATCATGGGGGAGCTTCCCTTCTCAATTTTCTTGTGCCATATCCTTCTCTTAAGCCTCACCAAACAATAAAGTTCAGGTTATCTTGGCTGAGTTAGATGGGGCGATGGATAAAAAGCTTAGCATCTCCTCCAATGGTCATAGATATCCTGTTTATAGGGGTGAGATTCTGTTGAGCCTTGCTCTTAAGCCTAAGTCCGGGGTGGTACATTCTGAGACTGATCAAGGGATTACTTCAGACATAGAGCCAGCGGAGGGCTCATGTGCGGGGTAGAATGGGGCACATCTGGAGGCCCTATCATAGTTGAGGCCGCCAGTGATTCTAGCAGAGACCTTCCACGAAGTATTATCTTTGACAATATGCCCATCTTCTATGAAAACTTATGTTTTCTTATTTACCATTCACTGTGTACCTTTATGATGGGCTAGATGACTAATGCATGTATTTGTTTCAGATTCCCGTAGGGCATTCAGGATAAGTCGGTAACAAGGATTAGCTTTTGTAATTAGTACAATAGAGAAAAAGGGCAGTGTCAACGTTGAAGGGAACATCCTCAACGAGGTTACTCCATGCCAAGAAGGCGAGGATGCTTGTATATACATATCTTCCTCTCATTTTCCTTCTTTTTTAGCTAACAAAATCTCGTATCATTGTTACTTGCCCTTCTTCTCTTTTGTCATAGGAACATGATCATGTCCCTACCGAGGAGGATCATCCGATGGTGGAAATTGACGGGCATGCGCCAGTTGTATGTTTCCCCTTAGTCTAAGTTTAAACTGATGATTCATGCATGATTTCATAACACTTGTGCCACCATGATTGTCTTCTCTCGCACTTGGACTAAGTGATCGGTCTTCGTCTCCACCTGGTGAGCAAGAGGCCCTTCCCACGATTGTCATGGTTGAAAGTGATATAGCTGATTCCGCGACTTCCTCTCTTGATGTTATGCAACGGGGAGGTGGACTTGTCTCCTCTCATGGAAGATTCCCACACAAGGGTAGAGGTAGCACTTTTATTGCATGCTTTGATAGTTGGGTCTAGCTTATTTGTAAATGTCTTGCCAACATGCGTTTGTTTGGTTCTTGTTGAGAAAGACTTCGTATTGATAATGTTGGTTGACCGCAATGACAGAGGGGGCTCCCTGCGGGTTAGAGGGTGAAGGTGTCAATGCGACAACATGCTCCTTGGATGTGACTCTTGAAACTTCCTACACGGTTACCGCTACTAGGGCAACAACTGATGCAAGTTCCCACGATTATGCATTTGTGAGAGAGGAGCTTGAGCCTAGAGTAGAGGCGTCTCCCCCCCCCCCCATCGAGCGTCTGTTGACGAGGATCCTTCCTGGGGTAATGGTGATCATACTGTGACCCCTCTTCAAGACTCGAGTAGTGAGAGGTTTGATGGTGATAGCTCTGGGAGCGACGAATGGAGCTATGATGCTTATGGTGCACATGAATACAAGCAGGAACTCTCTAGAAAAATGGATGAGTATGATAAGGTTTCAGTGGACGAGTCATTGATTTCGTATCTCTATAAGGCGGTTAAAGCTCTTTCTCAATGATGCATTTAGTTCTTAAATTTTACTAGGCACGTTCACCAAACCTGTATCACTATGGTTGGTGAGACATTATTTATATTGGCCAACCTTCGGTACAAGGGTGTCGACCTAGATGTGCTATCTTATTTGTTGAACTTGTGAAAGGAGATGAAACTGTTTCATCTAAAGTTGGACTGGTTGAAACCCGCCATCCGTAGCTTCTAAAGGCTGCACCGGCGACTGACGAGGGAGGTATACATAGAACATCTAAAGGAGTGATGTCGCTATCAACAATTATGAGTGTCTGCGGCGCAGGCTAGGATAACGAACTTAGATGTAGACATCAACGAACATCATCAACTCCAAGAGAAGAACACTGCCATTAGCCTCGACTCTGAGGAGCTTGTAGTGGGAGATATTTTTGGGAACTCTAATTAGACTGCTTGTGCTTTGCTTGACCTTTCTTCTTTAGACTCAATTATTTGGCTTAGTAGTTTTTGTAGCTCTGGGCATAGTTTCACGCCTCATATGTTAGGAATGTAGCTGATTGTTCTTCCCATACCCTTTATGATTTTGATGAAATGATAACTCGTACCATCATGAACTTTATCATTGAATAAGATGTCATTTCCTTGTTTCACATATGAAATGTTGGCTCATTATTTCTCTCTTTGTATATACATCATCTATTGGCTTGTTGGTTCATAATCTATGGGTAGCAGTGCGTTGTGAGTGTCATTAGCTAGAGTGTGTGAGGTCGTTAGAATATACTATATTTTGTTTGCCCACAAACTCCCCTAGTAAGCATTCCTCGTAGAGGTGTGAGAGTCCCACCCGCAGCACTTGGTGTGTCTAGGGGGCGTGTGGGTTTGATCATGGGGAGGTCAAGCTCAATGAGGTGAAACGTGAGTCTAGGTGACACATCAAACACGTGTACCTGAGTGACGCATCTCGAGTGTCCTTAATGATAAGCATGATGTCTATCATGTGTATTTTTTTAAGTAGGAACATGAAAGCCTATGGATCTCAGCAAGCATGATGTCTATCATGAGTATTCTCAAGTAGAGGCGGGAAAGCCTATGCATCGCACCAAGCATGATGTCTATCATGAGTGTTCTCAAGTAGAGGCGGGAAAGCCTATGCATCGCACCAAGCATGAAGTCTATTATGAGTGTTCTCAAGTAGAGGCGTGAAAGCCTATGCATCTCACCAGCTATGATGTTTATCATAGGCGTTCTCAAGTAGATGTGTGAAAGCATATGCATCTCACCAAGCATGATGTCTATCATGAGTGTTCTCAAGCAAAGGCGTGAACGCATATGCATCTCACCAAGCATGATGTCTATCATGGGTATTCTCAAGTAAGGCTTGAAAGCCTATGCATCTCACCAAGCAAGATGTTTATCACGAATATTCTCAAGTAGAGGCATGAAAGCTTATGCATCTCACCAAGCATGATGTTTATCATAGGTGTTCTCAAGTAGAGGCATTAAAGCCTATGTATCGCATCAAGCATAATGTCTATCATGGGTGTTCTCAAGTAGAGGCGTTAAAGCTTATGCATCTTACCAAGCTTGATGTCTATCATGAGTGTTCTCAAGTATAGGCGTGAAAGCCTATGCATCTCACCGAGCATGATGTTTATCATAGGTGTTCTCAAGTAAAGGCGTGAAAGCCTATGCATCTCACAAAACATGATGTCTATCATGAGTGTTCTCAAGTAGAGGCGTAAAAGCCTATGCATCGCACCAAGCATGATGTCTATTATGGGTGTTCTCAAGTATAGGCGTGAAAGCCTATGCATCTCATCAAGCATGATGTCTATTATAAGTGTAGCCAAGGAAAGGCGTTGGAGTCTCATTAAGTAGCAATATTTCGTAACACATCTTTAGAGGCAAAATTTTTTGAAGTTCTTCTGTTCATTCCAAGTTTGATTACAAAAGAGCGGGCCAACTGACTTATATCACGCCTAGTTTCCTCGGTTTTTATTGTTTCAAGCAATGACAAAAATTTTCATGTACAAAATAAAGGATTGCCAAAATTCCTATGCATAGTATTTCTTAATAAACTTAAAATTGATAGGTTATGGTAATGGGTGCCTTGTTTGGGAATCGACTAAACGACAATATCTGATTTTGGCTAAAGATGTTATCTCGTAGGGGGCCTCCCATTTGGGTGTGAACTTTTGAGCGTGCATACCTCGCATGACATGATCTGTCGCTTTCAATATCAGATCACCTTTGTGGTAGACCCGCAGACGTAACATTGCTTTGTAGGTTTTGATCATTCTATCTTGATAGGCTTAAACGCTTTCCTTGGCCTTATCTCTCCTTTCATATACAGCTTCTAGATCACCAAGGAGGGCGGGGCATTTGACTCCCGCTGAAGATGATAGCTTAGCCAATGGTACCATTACTTCTGTAGGTATGACCGCTTCGCAACCATAAATCAAAGCAAAGGGTTGCTTGCATCGAAGTCTGTTTTGCTGTTCAGTATGCCCATAGTGCTAAAGGGAGTAACTCATGCATGTGTTTTGGGCATTGTGGACCATACGACTAAGTATCTTCAGTAATGCCTTGTTGGTTACCTCAGCTTGACCATTCCCTTTGGGATAATAGGGTATGGATCTATCATGGCGGATGGTGTATACCTCAAATAGTTCAACCACTACCTTACTTGTGAACGTCGTCCCATTGTTCGAGATGATTCACTTTGGTTGAACTATCTCAAGGGGACGCCGCTATGAACAAGAAGTGGAGGAACTTTGTTAATTTGAGTGAAGTTCTCTTCTATAAAGGGATGATGGAGTACTTTCACGATGCAAAAGTTTGGAGGAAGGCCACAGCCACCTCAAGCGTCTACATGAAGACTATTGCGTCAAGGAAGTGCTATTCTTACACCACAATCTCCAAATGACGAGTTTCTATTCGGAAAAAAATGACCATGAAGGCCACGACCATGCAAAAGAATTATCTTAAGTGTCAATTAATCCCCGACCCTAAGGAGGTTCATCCAGTGGAAGTTGCGACGGATTGGCGACGACCTTACATTTCGTATTTAAAAGACGGTACTCTCCCGTTGAGCACAACAGATGCCTCTATTATTAAGAAGCAGAGTCTTCACTTCTTTATGCTCAATGGAGAATTATGCAGGGTCAGTATGGACGACCGCCCTCTTAAGTGTTTGGGTATTGATGATCAATGAACTATCATGGAGGAAGTATACAAGGGGGCATGTGACGAACACCAAAGAGGCATGAGGTTATATGAGGGATTGCATAGGATAGGGTACCATTGGTTCACCATGGAAGCTGATGTATTGGCCTATGCATGAAAATGTCACGCTTGCCAAGTCCTCGAAAATGTCATATACACCTCATTCGTGTCCTTGCACCCAACGGAGGTTCCTTGGTCATTTTATACTCGGGCTCTAGACTTTGTTGGACCCATCTCGCCCGCTTCAAAAGGTTACATATGGATCCTTGTTGCCACAGATTGTTACACCAAGTGGGCATAGGCCATAGCTATCAAGAAGGGGACACACAAGCAGGTCTACATCTTTATTAAGGAGAACATCATATGCTATGGTTGAACTATTTGAGGGAGGAACTTTGTTAATTTGAGTGACACACAAGCAGGTCCACTTCTTGTTCATAGCGGCGTCCCCTTGAGATAATTGCGCTTTGATCTTGCAACTCCAATCATGGGATGGTGGCTCAACGTTACCCTCAGCCACGACGCTTATGGCTTTAACAACAACTTCGACCATTGGAATAGGGTTGGTGAGGGGGGCTTGGTGGCTAGAGTTTCCAGGGCATCAACATGGCGGTTGTTAGATCTGAGGGTGTGTTCAAAAATAACATCATCAAACGTAGCAACAAACTTTTGGACCTCATAGCAGTATTGTACGAGAGCGGGTTCTTTCACGGTAAAATCTCATCTAACTTGATTGATGATCAAGTTGGAGTCTCTTTGACCTTGATACTGGTGGCACCCTTGTCTTTTGCATATCAAAGCCCAATATAAAAGCTTCATACTCTGCCTCATTGTTTGTACATGGAAAAGTCAACTTGTATGCCATTGAGAAAATGTTGCCCAAAGGATCTTCCAAGACTAGTCCTGCTCCACCACCAGAATGAGTTGATGATCATCGAATGTTAGAGCCCATGGCGCACCCTCACAACTGTTGACTTCATGTAGAGGTTTCACTTCGCCGCTTGAAAATTGGGCCAATAAATCAGCCAATGCTTGACTCATTTGTGCCTTTGGGGTGGGGTGTAATGTTAAACTCACTCAACAACATGATTCATCGGGTAAATCTCCCGTTCAATGTAGGCCTAGTTAAAAAAAAAGCATAGGATTAGACTTAGTCATTAAATGAATTCGGTTACCCAACATGTAGTGTCAGAATTTTTGAGTGACAATTACAAGAGCAAGATAATACTTTTCACAAGATATATATCTAAGCTTGGAATCCTTTAAGATCCTACTCAAATAATACAATAGGCGCTCTGTCCCCTCCCTTTCTTGTGGCAACAATGCTCTGATGGACTTGGAGGTTGAAGTGATGCAAAGCAACAAAGGTAAGTCACCACGCGGTGTCACCATGGTGGCCGGTGCAAGGAGCACATCCTTAATGGCACCATACTTCCATTGGTGCTCCTGTGTCTTGAATAGATGCAATCTCTCTTTACGAGTGGTTGTATATCGTTGATAGACTCTACAAGGGTAGGTATGAACCGGCGGACGTAAGATACCTTCCCCAAGAACACCTTTAACTCCTTCACGGCGGCATGTCCCTGATAGCCTTTACCTTGTATTGATTAATGTCTATACCCCGCTTGTGTACACAAAATCCTAAGAACTTCCCCATGAAACACCAAAAGCGCACTTCAATGGATTCATTTTGAGCTTGTACGCCCTGCACCTTTCAAAGACATTCTTGGACTTAACTACTAGATCATCCATATAGTGCTCAACATAATCATGGATCATGTCATGGAAAATCGATGTCATAGCATGTTGGTAAGTAGCTCCCGCATTCTTCAATCCTAAAGGCATCACCACATAGTAAAAGTTTCCAAAGGGTGTCCTGGAAGTGGTTTTCTCATCATCTCCAATTGTCGTCTTGATTTGATTGTATCCTCTAAACTCATCCATGAAAGAGAACATTTCGTGTTCCACCGTAGCATCGACCAAGGTGTCTACATTAGGTAGCGGGAAGTCATATTTGAGGCAAGCCTTGTTCAGGTCTCTAAAATCAACACAACAACGAATCTGACCATTTTTCTTCTTCATCAGAATGATGTTCGCTAGCCACGTGGGGTGTTTGATAGTCTTGATAAATCTCGCCTTTATAAGCTTTGAATTTTCAAACTTGATTTTGAGTTCCACCTCGGGATGAAAATGGCGGGGGTGTTGCTTGAAAGATGTGCATTGTTCGGAGACCCCTATCTTATGCGTCACTAAGTAGGATCTAACCCTCGGCATCTCAGAGTACGACCACGCAAAGACATCCTGAAACTCATTTAAAAGCTTTATCAAGTCATCACATTGTTTACTCTCTAAATTATTTGCTAGGAACATTGGCCTATTCAAGCTCCCCTCCCCAATATGGACTACATCTAGCTCCTCCTACGTTGATTATGGGTTGGTTGGTAGAGGCAACATAGACCCCTTAAATAAGTCCTTATGCCTTAGCGAATGCCTCCTTTATCATTATATCTTCATCATTTTCACCATTGGGGGGATCAGGCTGTGCGTCTAACCCTGTGCAGCATCATAAGCGGTATGCCATTTTCCCATTTTGCAATGTCAAACGGGTTACCAGCTCTATCCCATGTGTAAATGCCTCATTTCCCTTGTCCATCTCCCACCTTGGCAAAGGAATGGTCGTAATCCTCCTGGGTCTGGCGGCACCTGCTGTTGCAAGTTCATCAAAAACCGTTGCCTCTATTAAATGAGCCTCAGTCTCATCAAATGGCACTTTGGTACCCGCCACCGTAATGTTCCTGCCACGCGAATGCGATTTCAGACACTGATGCAAGGTTGAAGTGACACATTCACGATCGTGAATCCATGGCTCCCCAATAGTACGTGATAGATCGTACCGTACTCAATCACATGAAAGTATTGGTGGTTCTTATCGGTCCAACCTACAACTCCACATTAACATAGCCCATCGTCCTCACACTCGCTGATGAGAAATCTGTCACAGCAATTGATCGTCTCACCAGTCTTTTCCCTAGGATGTCAACCGCCTTGAAGGTATCATAGGACATGACATTCACTCCTAATACATTGTCTAATAGGGTGCGCCTCACTCACACACCATTGACTGTTGCCTCCACATAAAGGGGGCGATTGTGCAAAGCAACAATTCATTCGAGCATCATTTTGTTGCCTCCACATGTCGGCTGACATTAGTGAATGTGATGTCACTCTCCTCGTTCCACCTCATCTTACTCAAAGGCGGCTGTGGAAAACAACAATTCGTTCGAGCATAATTTTATTGAGTGACATCTATTAATATTTTAGAGACTTGTCGCCATGCAATATCATCCAACCCCAGCATATAAAAAAGTTCTTACAAGCCCTTATGTTCAAGAGTTTATCTATGAAAGCAGGGTCTCCTTCCTATGGTTACTTCCTCATCTGCCTCCTCTACTATGGTAACATATGAGGGATACCCTATTACGCCGGCACTAATCATGTTGACATTGGCATGTTGGGGAAAGGGGGGTGGATCTGCGGGTCTGTAACCTTTCGTAATGATCTCACCCTTCTTCAACTTCTGATCAAAGAACTTCCTAAAAAACTTACACTCTTGGTTAGGGTGTGATGTAGTGTGATGATATCAATAAAAGTATGTAGCACGGTGACCCAAGGTAAAATGGTTTATTTATCCTTTATCCATGCATCCACTAGTGCTTCCACCTTATCCATGGTGCAAGGGAAAGGTGGCGGGTCATTCCTCTCATATCTACCTCTCTTACAACCACGCCCTTGTGGTTGTGCAGCCGCTACTTGAGGATGGTAGCGTGATGTAGTGGGCCTCAAAGGTCGGTCAGGATGGTCACCCCTCTCGGGTTGTCGTGGCCCACGTAACGAAGCTTGCAATCTTGGATGCCTCTATCAAGCAAGTGAAGGTGACCATCCCCAAATTCTCAAGGTAAACCTTGTAATTGTCCAACATCCCTCCAATGCACATCCTCACAAAAGCTTCCTCCTTGTAATCCTCTTCATAATCCTTGACCTTCTCCTTGAATCGTTGAACGTATGACACAAGGTCGCCACTAATCTTTTGTCTCTCTAGATCTAGTAACTAGTCTTCTCCTCTATGACAAAGAACTTTGCCAAAAAGGTTGACACCATTTGTGTCCATGTCAAGATTGACTCAGATGCCAAGCTCGCGTACCAAGTGTAGGCTCGCTCCGTTAAGGACTTAGAGAAATTTCCTCAAATGCATGAACTCATCGTAACCATAGGGTCTCATGTCATCAATGAAACATATCACATGTTCTTTGGCACACCCATTTTTACCGTTGTACTTTTGAAACTTTGAGGGAACGTAGTCTGTCGGGTATGGTCTCAAGGATATGTCAGCCGAATATGATGGTCTGAAGTCGGCAACAGACTAATTCAGAGATGCTTACTATCTCTCTTCTTGAAGCACATTTTGAAGGGCTTCATGGGTAAGGAAATGAATACTCCTAATAAGGATGTTGTTCGTGCTTGAGGTAAGGTTGGTCTGAGACATTGTAGTAGTCGGGATAGTGATGTCATCTAGAGGTGGGGCATCGGCCATGGTAGTTGGTCTAGGCAGGCTGTGAATCACAAAAGGTGGAGGTGTTGGTGTGGCATTAGCTTGTGTGACGGTCTAAGTGTTGGCTTGAACATTCGGTTGAACATGGTTCTGGGTGAATGCTTGTGATTGAACGCCTACAACGGAGGATGGTTTGACGCCTATGAGAGAGGTCAGTTGCGCACCTATGGTGGAGGTTGGTTGCACGCCCATGGTGGAGGCTAGTTGTACGCCCATGATGGAGGTTGGTTGCACGCCCATGGTAGAGGTAGTTGGTTGCGCGCCCATGTCGAGGTTGGTGGCGGGTGTTTTCGTGCAGCACCATTGATGTATGCATTCACCATATCAATGACTCTCATTATCTCAGCGTTAGAAGCTTGGAGCTCTCGAAAGGATTCGCCTTACTATTGCGCTTGTGTGGGTGCGCTTGGTGGTAACTCACGAGAGGTGTTCTCCTCCTCTGGTCCGCGTTAGTCTCCCTCCGCGCGCGATAGAGCTGCTCTTCCCTTTGCACGCCCAACCATGGTGAACTTTTGCTAGAGTGATAAACCACTCCCTAATGGAGTCACCAAAATGTGGATGCAAGGGTGACGTGGGTGAGTGCAAGAGTAGTCTAATCCTTAGTAAGTGATCGGAATGATGCCTGAGAATGTCGGATATGACGCTGGGAGGTGAATGAGAGCACTCCAAACACTCAAAAGTGGTGACAAAATGCTTTCTCTCTCTAGAGTGAGAGTCTCTCTTTATGAATTTTTCTCCTCCAAAATGAAGGAGGGGGGACCGTTACAACTAATCCTTTGATTAGTTATAAGCTCGCCTATCCAAGCGTGCCACTTCAGCTAATTAATCACGCTGGGGTGGACGAGAGGAGGATCTCATATATGCCAATCAGATGACGTCATGTGGGTCTCGCGGAGTGACCATGATTTTGGGGGAATACGCCTAATCGATGGGGCTCAGTGGCAGTATCCACCCAATACCTCCTCTCAACAGGATCACTTAATACTAAACCCCTCCCCCCCCCCCCAAGGTGGGAGGGTATCGTACCCTTAATGTTCAAAGTCATCATATTGGAACAGATATGTCCTTTCCAATATGATGTAGCCTCGCGCCTAATCCTACCAGTTCACAACCTCCCAAGCATTCCTAGACAACCATATGTCCACTCAAGTCTTCGTCAATTGACTTAGTGGTTTGTGAAGTGATGACACGTTGTAATAGCATAGCGATACGTATTGTTTGAAGTGCATCATTGTTGTCTTCGAGTCGTATTATGAATGTGATCTAGACACCTCCATGGTCCCACCATGGGGGACCATTACAATGGGGATGACACCCCATGTGTACCTTAGGGGCGGCACCCATGAGTGCTACCTCAGTGGCGGCACCTATAGGTACTACCTCACCTTAGCCGCGTCATCAAATGGAGTGCACCTCAGCGGCGGCACCTCATGGTCCATCCATAGGGGAGGCACTCTCGATACGCCATAAAAATTATGCTCCGCGATGAGTTAATGTCAATGTCGTTAACCCTCATGTACACATGCGAAGGATAATAATACAAGGTTTCAAACAGAATAAATAGAAGGAATGAGTGCACCCAAAAGAAGTCACATATAAAAAATTGAAAAATTTATTACTTTGCACATCGTAATTTCACTAAATTATAATTTTACAATCTTAATTTTAAAAATCTCAGTTTCATCAACTAATTTTACATAATGTTTTAATACCACTCATTGTTAATATACTTTAACATAATTGTTTTTTTCTATGAACTGAATGCAACTATCAGTTGAATCCTTCAATTTCAATTTCCAAGAAACTTTTCAGACAAAAGAAGGGGGGACATGGGGAAGACAAAGGTGAAAGAAACAATTTGGAATAGTAAAAAATGGATATATCAACACTAATCAAAAGCAAAAGAAAATTACAAACCACCTATATAAAAAATTTATGAAGCACAAATGTGGATGTGGAGTCTTATATCGAAGTCACGACCTCATAGTGTTGCTGTGAGACCTTAACTACAGTAGTTAAGGATCTTAAATCGAGATATAATTAAACAGTTCATTTTGAACCAAGCTCAAACGATAATTTGGGTCTTGTTTTGTTCTTACTCAACAGTTTCATCTAGTTTGACTTCTATTTTTCCTCTTCTTGTTTCCTTCTCATGGCCTCCTCTTTTTGTCTTTGCACCTCTTCTAACTCCCTATATCTTTCCTCCTTTCTCCTATGTTGCTCCAATGCTTCCCTCCTCTAAGCTTCTTTTATCCTCCTCTGGTTCTCCTCCATCATCTTTTCCAACCCTTTTCTCTTTTCGCGCTTGTTCCTCCTTTTGTCTGGCTTCAATAAGAGCAGCTTCTTTTTCTTTTTGAAGTTAAGCTGCCACTTCCTCTTTCATTCTTTTTCTTCCCTCCTCCAACCTCCTCTGCACTTCGAGCTTGATTTCCTCAGAGTTCAAGCTCTCTTCAACTGCCCTCTAAATTGCTTCCTCCAATCTTTTGGAAGTCTCTTCTTCTACCAGTTTCAACTCTGCTTCTACTTACAGCCTCTAACTGAATCCTAATCCATACATAAAAGTTACAAAATTTGTGAACAATAGTATATAAAGGAAGCACCCATTTGATCATCAAATTTAACAAGATGAAATATAGCAGAATCTTCCTTCTGAAAAGCATGTGGAGAAGAATGTTGTAAAGGAAAAAATCCACCATCTTTGAGAATCGGTCGTGAATTTCTTACATCATAATATGAAAATCAAGATAATAATTTAGAGAGAGAGAAAATAACGACACCATGATTTACGTGAAAAACCCT
Source organism: Datisca glomerata (assembly GCA_003255025.1). Lineage (NCBI taxonomy): Eukaryota > Viridiplantae > Streptophyta > Magnoliopsida > Cucurbitales > Datiscaceae > Datisca > Datisca glomerata. Next base: position 445,108 of record QANY01007567.1, on the reverse strand, counting down.
TAAAGGGAAGAAAAACCACGGGGAGATTTTGATAGTATTTCATTATAGAGAAATGGTTTACAAGGCTAATGAGTGTTGAGAGTTGTTGTCCTTCATTTGGAGTTGCATCTTGTCTTTATTTATAGGTCTTCACTCGGTTACATAGAATCTGATATAGCCTATCTAATTCTATCTAAAAATAGAATCAACAGAATATCCTCTGAGGTCTAACTTATCAACAATAACAACCAAGTGAATCTTGACTGTCTGATCAATCCAATGGTCTTATTAGCTTCTCTTTGGATTGCCATGTCAGCAATCCATGTACTTTCATTTGATTGATCTATTTTTTATAACCGCCTTTGTATCTTACTATTCTCACTCTATCTTCTTTTTGATGGAATCTTCGATCTAGATCTTGTCACGTGTCATGTGAAATTATTCTTGTTCATTTGCTCTTATTACACTTGATGAAGTATTTCTTTATTCAGGTGTCATGATTTGATTCCTTGATCCTTTACATTAGATTCATTGGGACTTGCAATAATAATGATCTACAAAAGTTATCAACAATTATAGAGAGTTGCTTTACCGACTAACATGCGTCTGAGGGTTGCGTGTGCTTTCTTTTACTTCATTCTCATGTTCTCATAATGGTCTGTTCCAACATTTTTAATTCTCGTCCTCGCTAAGAATATGACTTGGCTCTCTAATTTCCATTTTCGTTAAAAGCTTGATCTGACGCTTCGGCCTTTGCTCCCGATAAAAATTTGATCCGGTGCACAGTTTCCATCTTCCCCAAGAGGTTTGATCTAGCGCTTGGTTTCCATCTTCCCCAAGATGTCTGATATGGTGCCTAATTTTATTCTCGATAGGGGGTCTGGTCTGCAGCTCAATTACATTCTCACTAGGGGGTCTGGTTTAGAGCTTCGAATTCTATTTTTGCTACAAGATATGATATGGTGCTTGGTTTCCGCTTTCGCTACAAGTTCTGATATGGAGCTTGGTTTCCACTTTCGCTATAAGATATGATCTGGAGCTTGGTTTCATTCTCACCATGGGTTCTGCTTCGATGCCTCGAATTCTTTTTTTGCTACAAGATCTAATCTGGAGCTTGGTTTCCGCTTTCGCTACAGATCTGATCTGGAGTTTGGTTTCCATCCTCACTAAAAGGTCTGATCTGTCGCTCGGTTTCGTTCTCATTAGGGGGTCTGATTTGGTGCTTCAGATTCTATTTTGACTCTCCCCAGTCATTTCTTTCGTCGCTTCCCATCCTTGTGCTCAGGTTTAATAGTCGTTAAAACAAATTTTCCAAGCAGTTATTTAACATGTCATTGTTAACGTTCTCATTAAGGATGCAGCTGCCAACCCTCCTGTTGAAGATGTTGCCACTGATGCAACCATATTCTCTTGTATCTTTTTGTAATTTTTCCTTTCTTTCAGACATAGCAAATTTTCTTTTTCCTTTATTTGTAGTTCTTTTTCCGTTGTCACTTTTTTCCGTTCACGGGGACTGGTTTGTTTGAAGACTTCTAGTCTTCTTTTGAGAACATCTACTGATTGTGGACTTCCTCCAGTTTCCTTTTGCTACAACCTCATTGATAGAGTTTTCTCATTTTCTTCAATACGGGCTCATTGATAGAGTTTATCCCGTTTCTTAATACGGGCTCATTGATAGAGTTTATCCCATTTCTTCATTTTTCTTTTCCTTCTCTCATACATTAAGATCTGTGAGAAGAATGTTGTACAAGAACAAGAACATAATAATTTATTAAAATGAGTAAGGAATGAGTGTACTATTTCATAATTTCATTGCAGGAGTAAGAGTTTGATGTCCCACTTCCATTGATTGAATTTCTCTCGTTTTCTTATTTTTCTTTTCCTTCTCTTGTTTTGTATTTTTCCTTTGTACTTTAGCTTCAATCAATGTAAATACTCTGCTTGTGCAAATTTTCTTCTATTTAACTCTTTTTTTTATTGTATTACTTTTTCAAGAACTTAGGTTCAAATAAAGAATCACGGACCCATTTTTATTCTGAGAGAATGAATTACGAACTATCGTTTTCTTTTGAGAGATTGGCTTAGGTTTAAATAAAAAACCATGGCCCCATTTCCACTTTAAGAGGGACTTACGAACTGCTCATTTTTAAGGACTTAGGTTCAAATAAAGAACCATGGCCCCGTCTTCATTCTGAGAGAAGGAATTACGATTTGTCCATTTTTTTAGAGGAAGGTTTAGGTTCAAATAAAGAACGATAGCCTCATTGTTATTTTGAGAGGGACTTACGAACTGCCTATTTTCTTTTGAGAGGAGGACTTAGGTTCAAATAAAGAATCATGTCCTCGTCTTTATTCTAAGAGAATGAATTACGAATTGTCATTTTCTTTTGAGAGAAGGATTTAGGTTTAAATAAAATACCATGGCCCCGTTTTCGCTTCATGAACCCGTCTTCATTATGAGAGAAGGAATTACGAACTGCCCAATTTTTTTTAGATGAGGACTTAGGTTCAAATAAAGAACCATGGCCTCATTTTTATTTTGAGAGGGACTTACGAACTACCTATTTTTTTAAAGTAGGACTTAGGTTCAAATAAAAAATCATTGCCTCATTTTTATTTCCTTCTAAGAACGGCGTCCGTAGTCACTCCCAAAGACTTAGGCTTCTTCTGCGGAACCATGACCCCATTTTGATTTACAACCAATTCATCGATAGAGTCTTTCCTATTTTCTTTCTTTTCTTCCGCTTCTTTTTCGGGAGGGGCAATTCATGAGTCCTACTCTAAAAAAGAACTGAGGGCGTACGTCCTTGGGAGGGGTAATTCATAAATCCTACTCTCAAAAGGAACTAAGGGCGCAACTCTTTGGGAGGGGCAATTCATAAGTCCTACTCTCAGAAGGAACTAAGGGCGTAAGTCCTTGGAAGGGGCGGTTCATAAGTCCTACTCTTAGAAGGAAGTCAAAATGGAGCCATGGTTCCACTGAAGGAGCCTAAGTCATTGGGAGTGTCTACGTACGCCATTCTCAGAAGGAAATCAAGACCGGGGCCATGGTTCTTTATTTAAACCTAAGTTCTTGGGAGCAGACAGTTCGTGGGACATTCTCCTAGAATGCAGAAAATGAAAATGGGGCCATGGTTCTTTATTTGAACCTAAGTCCTCATCCAAAAAGAAAATGACAGCACATAAGTCATACTCTCAAAAGGAACTAAAACACAAGTCGCGATGGACAAAAGATGAGAACAGAGCAATGAGAATAGACAAACTAATAAAAAAGAGTAAAAACTTTAGCTCATTAAAGAAACACTGAGAAAAGAAGAGCGGGAGAACATAGAAAGAAATGTCTTCAAAACAGAAAAAGAAATATCTTCAGAATAGAAAAAGAAATGTCTTTAGAACGGGAAAGTCTTAAGAATGAAAAAAGAAATGTCTTCTGAATGAAAAATGAAACATCTTCAGAACAGGAAAATCTGGAGATGGAAAAAGAAAATGTCTTCAGAACGAAAAATGAAACATCTTCAGAACAGAAAAGTCTGGAGATGGGAAAAGGAAACATCTCCAAAACGGGAAAATCTAGAGATGGGAAAAGGAAACGTCTTCAGAACACGGAAAAAGAAATGTCTGAAGAACGGAAAAAGAAATATCTTCAGAATGGAAAAGGAAATATCTTCAGAACGGGAAATCTGGAGATGGGAAAATGGAAAAGGAAATGTCCTAAGAGCTGGAAAATCTTTAGAACTTCAGAGTATAAAAGAAAAAAGTTGAGGAAAAAACTTTAAAAAGGAGTTGAGGAAAGAACTTCAGAAAAAAGTTGAGGAAAGAACTTTAGAAAAGAAAAGAGTTGAGGAAAAAACTTCAGAAAAGAGTTGAGGAAGGAACTTCAGAAAAGAAAAGAGTTGAGGAAGGAACTTCAGAAAAGAGTTGAGGAAAGAATTTCAGTAAAGAAAAAAGTTGAGGAAAAAACTTTAGAAAAGAGTTGAGGAAAGAACTTCAGAAAAGAAAAGAGTTGAGGAAAGAAATTCAAAAAAAAAAGTTGAGGAGAGAACTTCAGATCAGAAAAGAAAGGTTGAGCTGAGTAAAGAAAGGGAGAAAAGAAAAGCCTAGAAAAGAAAATCTGAGAAAAGAAAGGCTGAGCTGAGTAAAGAAATGCAGAAAAGAAAAGCTGAGCTGAGTAAAGAAATGCAGAAAAGAAGAGTTGAGTAAAGAAAGGTAGAAAAGAAAAGAAAGAAAAGGTCAATAAAAGAAAAGTCAAGTAAAGGAAGCCTGCGACTTCAACATTTTAGAACAGGAAGCGAGAAAATAAAGGAAAAAGAAGCGAGAAAATGAAAAATAATTACCTTAATCTTGAGGTGAATACGTAGCTTGACTTAGTTAGTTGTAACCTTTGATATGTCAAATGAGTGAGTTCGAATTGACGGGCAATACTTTGACTATTGGGATTGTAATTCAATTAAGTTGGAGTTACATCATTTTCAAATATGAAAATTCGTGGTTCGATTGCATAAGCAACAATATCATCTTATGCTTTATTTATGAGTGTGTGAATAAATTAACATGGCCTGATATATAATAAACTGAGTCATTGATTAAGACTTGTAAATTGTACGAGATAATTGACTATTATGTCTTTTTTATTCACAGTCAATAAATAAGTTAAGAAAATAATAACAAGAGGGGTAAAATGATAATTTTACATTCTTATCTTGTTACTAATATTCACAATGGGTATTATGTTAAAATATTCTATGGACCGTGAAAATAAAAAGATTTATTTACACCAACAGAAAACGTAGCGCGTATGAATCGATAGTTGATTCGGTATCGAACCTATAATGGAGTCATACGATGTCAGGATTAAATAGGTCAAAAATTTATGCAGATATATTCACCGAGTATTTGAATCCTTAGTTTTGTTTATGTGGGTCCATCTGATCTTAGAAATAGCTCATGAGAACAGGAGGACTTACATCCTTAGTTCCTTATGAGAGTACGACTCATGAACTGCCCCTCCCAAGGACTTACGCCCTTAATTCCTTCTGAGAGTAGGACTTTCGAATTGCCCCTCCCAAGGACTTACGCCATTAGTTTCTTATGAGAGTAGGACTTATGAATTGCCCATCCCATGGACTTATGCCCTTATTTCCGTTGTTGTTGAAGGAAAGAAAAAGTTTACGTCAAGTATTTGTTTTGTAAGCAGTCTGCACATTATCATGCCATCAGTTTTGATTGAAAGTTCTAAATTGAATTCCATGAAATTCTTCAAGAAGTTGATTTTCATATGCTTCCGATGATATATAATTCACCATTTAATTGGATCTTAGTCGATAAAGTTTAATTAACAAATTTGACCATTCCACGTAATAAGCTTTCCTGAACAGCCTTCATGAAAATTTTCATAACTTTTGTTCGAGAGGTCCGAATCAAATCTGCAAAATTTAAGATTTTTTATCGAAATCTCCAAATTGAATTCCGTAAAATTCTCCAATAAGTATACTTTTGTATCTTTCCAATGATGTAAGATTCACTATGTAGTTGGCTTCCAGAAAATACAGTTTAATTTCTAAAATTGACCTTTCTGCATATTCTGTTTTCTTGAACAACCTTCACAAAAAGTTGTCATAACTTTAACTCGAGAGCTCCAAATCGAGTTTTTCCTGAATAGCACCAACGATAACTGTCATAACTTTTGTTTGAGAGCTTCAAATTGATTTATGTGAAATTCTTCACAAAGTAGATTTCCGTATATTTCTATTGATATAAGATTCATCATGTAGTTAGCCCCTAGTAAATACAGTTTAATTTCTGAATTCAAGGTTCTGCATAATATATTTTCCTGAGTAGCCTCCATGAGAATTGTCATTATATTTTTTCAAGAACTCCAAATCAAGTTCTGTAAATTTTTTGAAGAAGTAGACATCTATATCGTTCTAAAGATATATTATTTGCTATCTAATAATATAAAAATTTATACACTCTAAAAATTAAATTTGAAAAGCATTTATAGGTTTACTTTCCTGAACCGCACCAACAAAAATTACCATAACTTTTGATCGGGAGCTTCAAATTGATTTCTGTAAAATTCTTCATGAGGTAGATTTCTGTATCTTTTTGTTGATATATGATTTTTCATGTAATTGAATCTTACTAAATTCAGTTTAATTTCTTAAGTTGACTATTCCGCATATTCTGCTTTCTTGAACAGTCTTCACAGAAATCATCATAACTTTTTGTTGTGAACTCCAAAATTAATTCTGTAAAATTCTCCAAGAAGTAGACTTATATATCTTCATAATAATATATAGTTTTCCATGTGGTTAGCTTCCAATTGACACAGTATAATTTCCGAAATTTACTATTCTCCATAATCTTTGTTTCTGAACAGCTTGTATAAAAACTGCCATAACTTTTACCTCGAAGTTCCAAATTGAGTTCCGCATCTTTCAAACGATGTATGATTTGGAGTATAGTTATCTTCAGTTTAAACACCAAATCTGATTTGATATGTAATGATTTTCACGTCAAAGACCACTCTGGTTGTAACATGATCGAGCGTTAAGTTGGCCGAGTTAAATACACTATTTTTAGTGAGTCGAGTCAGATGCATGATCTAAAAAAAAGGATATTTCGGTTTGATAATGTTTAATAACTAAAATCAATTTAGACATGGCATAACAAATTATTTTCATGTTCTCGATTATGAGATAATGTCATGCCAATGTCTATTTGGTTGAGCTATCAGTATGAGTGTACTAATTGATCCAAGCATTATAAATGTGATTTACGCTAACACATATTAAGCATGATCATATGCACTTAAATTTTTGAGATTATGTATCAGATAATATATTCACATTTTTAATGGATAAAACAACATATTTAAGAGAGGCAAAGTAAATAAAAAGTGAATACTTAGCTTTGAGTTCAATGTATTTTTGTAAATGTCGTTTGCAAGTTCTAAATATCGTTGTCTGCTCCCCGTCCGTCATTTTTTTTCACTTTCCCTTCATGCCCCTTCATTCTTGGTTTCGGTTTGCGAGATTTACACTTTTGGAACATTCTGTATGAGGCTTCTATTTTCCGTTTATGTTGTTTCTCCATCCCTTACTTTCATTTTTCACCTCTAGTTTCGTTGCCATGCTGCTTCTGTTTCGGCTTCCATTACGCTCTCGTTTCTAGTATCGTGCCAATTGCCGTTGGCATTCCCGTTGCCACGACTTTTCAATTTCCGTTGCCACGAAGTTTCAGTTGTCGTTGCCACAATGTTTCCTGTTCTGAAGTTGCGGTTTTCTTGGCTGAAGTGAACGTGATTTTCTTGGCTCTTCTTTTCTCTGAAATTTCTGCCCTGAAATTCTTTTCTTATCCATTTTTTCTTTTCTAATGAATTTCTCTTCCGAAATTCTTTTTCTTTTCTGAAGCGGTGAAGCTTCTTTGTTCTGAATTTTTTACTTCTACTTTTCTGTTCTGAAGCTCTAACTTCAGCTATTTTGTTCTGAAGCTCTGACTTCAACTTTTTTGATCTGAGTTTTCTGAGCTTTTCTATTCTGAACTCTCTGAGCTTTTTTTATCTGAACTCTCTAGCTTTTCTGATCTGAGCTTTCTGAGCTCAACTTTTAACATTCACTCTGATTATTTTTTCTTGCTTAAAGCTTCCTCGGTAACGGCGCTTCCATGGTGGCGATGCTGCCCCTCGCAGTTGATGATGATGGCAGAAAACATTACCACAATTTTTCATATTCGATTCCATAAATAGAATTAATAATAATTTTTTTATAAATATTAATTATACAAAATAAATATTTTAAACGAATATGAATGAGTTTACCGCTCTTCGCTTCCATTTTTTGTTTTGTAGTCATTTTCATTTCTGCTTCTGCTTTTGAGTTTCAGTATTACTGGCTTTTCCGTTCCTGCTTCCAGTTCGGCTTCCGTTTCCACTTTTTCTTTCGTTTTCACTTCAGCTTCAGCTATTGAGGGGGAAGCTGGATTTAGTTTTGAGTATTTTGGGAAGGGATTTCTTGAATTTTTTTGTCTCTCAATGAAAGTATGAAATGTAAAGGAAAAAACCCACTGTCTTTGAGAATCGGTCGTGGATTTCTTATATCATGATATGAACATCAAGAGAATAATTTAGAGAGATATAATAATGACAGCATGATTTACGTGGAAAATCCTTAAAGAGAAGAAAAATCACGGGAAGATTTTGATGGTATTTCATTATGGAGAAAGGGTTTACAAGGCTATTTAGTGTTGAGAGTTGTTGTCCTTTGTTTGGAGTTGCATCTTGCCTCTATTTATAGGCATTCAATCGGTTACATAGAATCTGATATAGCCTATCTAATTTTTTTTGAAAATAGAATCAACAGAATATTCCTTGAGGTCTAGCTTATCAACAATAACAACTAAGTGAATCTTGACTGTCTGATCAAGTCAATGGTCTTACTAGCTTCTCTTTGGATTGTCATGCTGACAATCCATGTACTTTCATCTAATTGGTCTTTTTTTATAACCGCCTAGTTGATCTTACGATTCTCGCTCTATCTTCTCTTCGATGCAGTCTTCGATCTAGGTCTTGCCACGTGTCATGTGAAATTATTCATGTTCAAATGTCATGTAACCTTTTTCTCTCTTCTTCTTCCCTTTTCAAATTTTCACTAGCATTTTTGCCCTCTAGTGACCCAATACTTGAACTAGAAGATCTAAGAACAGGAGACAATGATGAACTCTTACTTCTCTGCTTTTTGTAACGTCTTGGAGTTGTGAACGACTTTTACGGCGTCTTGTCGTGGGAGAACGACTTCTGCGATGTCTTGGGGAAATCGATCGACTTTTTCTTCTCATACATTGTTATGAATAATATTTGTGAGCTCCATCTTTTATTACATGAAGAAGAAAATATCATAATCGAGCAATGAAAAGACGCCCATCGGCACCCATGACCTGCTCAATGCTATATGAATAGGGCGTGTAAAAGATTTTTCCCGTCCTCCTCAAGAATAAGGGGAAAATGTATTAATAAGGATAAAATTTGTGTAAGTATTAATGAGATAGAAAGTGATGTCGATAATCCAAAGTTCTTCAGAGTCCAAAGTGTACTATTTTATTGAATATATTGATTTTATATAGACTTCCTCAATTGCATGGGTTTAATTAAAACTAATCAAACAAATAAAAATATCAGATATGGTATTTATCAAACCTATGATAACACTCATTAGTGAGAATCCCCTTTCTTCTTTATTTTACATCTGGAAGACTCAACCGCCCATCAATTGATGTCGCATGACAGTTTCTTGTGGTTCCGCGCCAATTAGTCAGAATCACTTGGTGGTCTACAACCGGTCATGTCTGAGTGGTACAACCTACCCAAACAATCTGCCCTATCCTTGAGGTAATGACCCCACCATTTTCGAGATGTCGGTTTCCATTCTTGAAGTGATGATTACCCATTTTCAAGATGTCGTTGCCCGTTCTTGAAGCGATGATTACTCATTCTATGAATATCTCGTGACTTCAGCCAGTCATCTGTTTCTGCTTTTCTGATACTTCTCATGAGTCTTGGGTAACTCCATCTTTTTCAGGTGACAGTGAATATTTTTTACCTGTTCATTTGCCCTCATTGCTTTTCGATGATGTCCGTCGATGTGTAATGAACGCTCTCAAAACTTTAAGTGTTGTGCGAGAAAATTCATAAATATTTTTAAATAATGAGATAATGTATCATCATTACCTCGTTTCTGGGGTTGCTGACACGTTCCTTGAAAACTTTTATTTTCTTAATTTTGTTTTATCCCATCGTGACGCGCGTGCACGTGGGCTTCAAATTTTACATTCCTCATGCATTGCTTCATTTTTTTGGCTCTCATGTCATGCACGTTTCTGACCCGTTATGTTTCCTTTTATCCAGCTTTCGTGTCGTCATGGGCCCGTCCTTTTTTAGGTAGACTGGCAGTAATTATTACGTTCTCTTCCCCATTCGTCTGTCATTTTGCCTTTCCCATTTCCAGAATCAGTGTCTTTTTATCTCCCTATCTATTAAACGCTTTTGAACTTGCTTTTGGCGTCTGTAGCCTATAATACCTAAGTTTCCCCTTTTTCTTTTTTTCTTACCCTTATTCCTATCTTCTATAAGTTCTCCTTTCTTCCATCCTTCACCTTTGTGGTCTCTTCTGTTTTCGTCTTTCTTTATTCTACATTCCTTTTTTTGGTAGTGATGAAAGAGCACCCATTCAAGGTGATTGTTCCCTTAGTTAGGAATAAAAATGAATTTGACCGCTTTCTCGCCCTTTATAGGGCTCCTTCCCCCCGGACGTAGTATGTGGTTTTGGGGAAAGGATCCCTAAATCGTTTCCACGTAATCCTCTCTACCAAATTTCTTTAGCTCCAATGTATATAGCATTACGTTTGAAGCTTCCATTCTCTACTCTTTTCCAAGAATTCTTCGGTACTTTCAACCTTTCCCCCTCTCAATATACCCCTAGTACATATAGGGTTCTTTTAGGGATTGAAGCTCTCAATAGGAGGTATAACCAAAATATAGGGGTAGATGAAATCCGCGTCGTGTACATAGTGAAAAGGCATGGACTGTCCTATTACTTTGCTCCCCGCGCGAGTGAGAAGCGGGGAGGATTAGTTGCTGACCTTCCCGATGGGTATAAAGGCTCGGAGGAGAGTGCACTCCTCGTAGGTGAAAACTGGGGTGGCGACAGTCACTGGGTCGTTCCCCATATCTAGGGGAGTTCAGTAAGTGGTCGGAGCCCTCCTTTCCTTTTATTTTCATGCTATAGTCCTGATTTTTCCATTTTCATTTGTTTTTAGTTTGTCTTTTCTAAGTTCTAAGTCATTTTTTTCTTTTTTTTGTAGATAAGAGTCTGAACAAGAGATCTTTCACCCCGAAAGAAGTTTCCGCACGACTCTGTGTTGCCTATAATTGTCCCAAGCATGAATGGAGGAATCTACTCAACCCAATGAAGAAGATTGAGGTCGCGGTCGTTCCCATCCCCATTGGTGAGTCCGTTGCTCTGTCGTCTTCCACAGTAGAAGTTCCCTGGGTTATTCCTGTTGCAATCCTCGTTCCCTCCTTTCATCAAACATTGGGTCAAGCTCTTATGACTCTTCAGAATCAGACATGGAGGAGGAAGGTTTTGATCAGGAAGAAAGAGCACGTAAGGCTAAACAAGAAACTGCTCGAAAAGAGGCAGAGGATGAGGGCACGCTTTTTCACTTTGCTTACAATGAGCTCAAGATGACGAAGCGCCTGAAGAGCAACTTATGAGGAGTACCTGGCATGGGAAAGCGTCAGAAAATGGGGAACACCAGATCTTCAGTTGCCATTTTGAAGGAAGTTACTCCTCCAGTTTCCCGATCTTTTCGTCCCCGCCACTAATCTCCCCATTGCTAAAGAGGTTACTACTGTTGCGTGGAAAACTGTCACGTCCCCCCTCTCACTTACGAAGAAATATGTCACTCTTCCTTCCAGTTCTCCACATTCGTCCGAGGAGACGAGTGTCTAGCGGTGGCGGTGTCACCCCGCGACTTCACCGGTTCCAGCTGACGTCAACTTTTTAAAGGATTCCCGATCTTCGTACGTGGTCATGAAGGGAATCGTATCTGAGGTGGATGCTCCTGTACTCCTCCATCTGTCTATTCATGATAAGGTCATTTGCCTGAGTCACGCTCTGATGCACGTATTTTCTTTTCCTGTCTTTCCTGGTTTTTCCTAGGTAGAAATTTTTTCTTAATTTTTTTTTGCTAACACTTTTTTGAGCGGGCTGTGACTTATAACAATGGGTTGCAAGAAGACATTCATGCTACTGAGGAGGAGGTAGCCAGCTACAGAAGAAAGGTGGTGGAGACCACCAAAGCCTATGGTGTTGTTGTCTCTGAATGGAATAATCTTAGGAAGGTAGAGGATGATCTTCAACGAGTCATTGCCCGTTTAACTTCTGAGCTTGAAGTGGCAGTGGCTGGGCAGTCGAAACTCAAGTGGTCTTCGGGGAGGCTCAAAGGTCCGTAGAGATAAGTTGGGAGAATATGTACATCATTGAGGCAAAGCTGGTAGGCCGAGGAAGCGTTGGGTAAGTCGAGTGAACGGATGGCTGGTCTTGTGGCCAAGTACCAGGCCATGGTCGACGAGTATGAGTAGATGGCCTACACGGCGGGCTACCGCAACACCAAAGCTAATAAGCTTCCCTGTATGTCGTTGGTCCCCCTTCCTGATGAGCCTGTTGATCCCGAGGCTGAGCTTCCTACGTCTACCACTAAAATGGCTACTGGCGCTACTCCTGCAGAGAAATAGCATCTTCTTCTTCTTCTTCTTCTTCTTCTTCTTCTTTTGTAATTTTCTCACCTTAAATGAAATTACTTTTTCCCTCAGTATGCTTTTATTTATTACATTTTTCCTCTGTTGGGGTTAAAACATCCTTTCTTTTTACTGTAATCGGGTTTTGCAGTTGTCTATATCCATGATTCCTTCTTATCCAGTTAATGTTCTTAATTTCTTCTGAGAGTTTCTGAATTTCCCTTCCCAAAGATTTTTTAATGCCCTTAGTTCCTTCTAGGAGTATGACTTATGAACCGCCCCTTCCAATGACTTTTTTAATGCTCTTAGTTCCTTCTAAGAGTAGCACTTATGAACTACCCCTCCCAAGGACTTTTTAATGCCCTTAGTTCCTTCTAGGAGTAGAACTTATGAATTTCCCATCCCAAGGACTTTTTAAGGCTCTTAGTTCCTTCTGAGAGTATGACTTATGAACTGCCCCTCCCAAGAGCTTTTTTTAATGCCCTTAGTTCATTCTTTAGTAATAGTCTGGGCTATGAGAGAAGTTTGATGCTATTTTTTTACGTGGGAAACCTTTGTGGAGTACGGGGAAGATGTCTCATTATAATGGATCTTTTACATCCTTTACACAAAATTTTTTTAGATGAATTGCATTTCGTGGTTTCTACAATTCTGTTCCTTCTCCTGTCTCCAAGTGGTAATATCCGCTTCCCCCTATTTTATGGATGATGTACGGTCCTTCCCATGTTGTCCGGAGCTTTCCTTCCATTTGGAAGATTTTTCTGAAAATCAGTTCTCCTGTTTGGAATTCCGGCTTCCTTACTTTTTTTTTTTCTGAAAATAAGATATTCTTTTCTGATTGTAACAGGTCATTCTGATCAAGGCCACTTCTCTTCTTCCCTCTAGATCATCGAGACCATTTTTTAGGAGCTCTCCATTTTGTTGTTCGTTTACTTCGGACCTGATGGTAGGGCTTCCAATTTCTATGGGGATAACCGCTCCTGCTCCGTATGATAATGTAAATGGGGTTTCTCTCATTGTTTCTCTCGGGGTCACTCTGTATGCCCATAGGACTGGGGATAGCTCTTTTACCCATTTTCCTTTTGCAGATTCCAAACGCTTCTTCTGGTTGTCAAGTATGACTCGCTTTGATCTCTCCACTTATCTATTCCCTTCGGGGTAGTAAGGTGTGGAGAAGTGATCCGTGAACTACCAAGTTCCCGGTGAACTAAAGTCCATTGTCAGATACCAAGATCTGGGGGATCCAATACTTGCACACCAAGTTCTTCCATAGGAACCATTTTACTTCTTCCTCACGAATTTTGGCAAAGACTCAGGCCTCAATCCACTTAGTGAAATAGTTCGTTGCAACTAACAACAAGGATTTTTGGGCTGGCGCCATGGGGAGCGGCCCAACAATGTCTAGGGCCCACTACCTATTCAATTTCTAAATCAACTCCGTTAGTCAATGGAAGTGAGATGCTTAATTCTTTCAGAACTTTTACGGGGACGTTCCTTCTGTAAGAGAGGTGTAATGAAAATCCTAGGTTTGCTAAGGCATCAGCATGTCCATTCTCTGTTCTCAGAATTCACTAGATTTTGTAATCTTTTAGATTATTAAAGAGATCATTCGTCCGTTGTAAGTATTTTATCATCCGTTCATCTTTTTCTATGTATTCTCCCATGATCTTTTTATGATCAACAAGAAATCGTAGAAAATCTTAACTTTAGTTACCTCATATTCTCGTAGCAGGGATATTCCCGCGATTAGTGCTTCATAATCTGCCTCAATATTTGATACATTAAAATCAAAGGAGATGGAATACTCTAATATTTCCCCAAAGAGAGTTTGTGCCACCACCCCGGCTTCTGCTTCTCTACTGTTTGAAGCACCATCTACAAAGAGGGTCTAGGCTCCACTTTCTCCTGTTTGGTTAGCTTTCCGTTCAACTTCCCCTATTGTGAAGTCGTAGCCGATACCAGTTTCTCCATTCACTTATACCTTGTTTTCGCCACTATAAGGCTTTTACTTACAAAGTATACAAGTTTATGTTTCCTTTGCTCTTCTTTGATGAGTACTGCGCTGACTGCCCCCGTTGAGATGGCTACGTATAACAGAAGTTGCTCGTCGGGAACATGTTTGGAGAGTAAATGGGGGTAGTCAGGTACTCTTTAATTTTGGTAAAGGCTTCTTCACAGTCCTCATTCCAACCGCTCGTGGAGTTTTTCCATAATCTTTTGAAAAAAGTTTTGCATTTGTCCGTCATTCTCAAGATTAAGGGAAACATGTATTAATAAGGATAAAATTTGTGTAAGTATTGATGAGATAGAAAGAGATATCGATAATCCAAAATTCTCCAGAGTCCAAAGTGTACTGTTTTATTGAATATATTGGCTTTATATAGACTTCCTCAATGGCATGGGTTTAATTAAAAATAATCAAACAAATAAAAATATCAGATGATGTACTCATCAGGCGTAGGATAACACTCATTCATGGGGATCTCATTTTTTCTTTATTTTACATCTGTCACACTCAGTCGCCCATCAATCGCTGTCGCATGACAATTTTCTGTGGTTCCGAGCCAATTAGTCAGAACCACTTGGTGGCCTACCAATCTGTCCAGTCTGAGTGGTGCAGCCTACCCAATTAATCACGTTCACTTGATTGTCAGTCTGAACCCTTTTTTGTTCTGATATTCTGCCCTATCCTTGAGGTAATGACCCCCCGTTCTCGATATGTCAGTTCCCATTCTTGAAGTAATGATTACCCGTTCTCGAAATTTCGGTGCCCGTTCTTGAAGCAATGATTACCCGTTTTGTGAATATCTCGCAACTTCAGTCAGTCATCTGTTTCTGCTTTTTTGACATTTCTCATGAGTCCTTGGTAAATCCTTTTTGTTCACGTGACAATGAATATTTTTACCTGTTCAGGACGAATATGGTGAACGGCTTCTGTCTCTTCGGTTTCTCCTACTGTACCTATGTCCTACTGGAGATGGTGAGTGTCTTCGCCTATATGAAGCTAATCGAGATCTTGATAAATCCTTAGGCATCTTCTATCACTTTGGCTCCAAGCTTGTTGATTAAGTCATCTTATCAACACACGAGGACTCGTGTTTGTTCAATCTGGCTATTGAATTTATTTTTAATGTTTCGATGGTCAACATAACTTCAAGAAAAAATAAAATAAAAAGTAAAAAATGATTTGTACCCTCAACTTTCACTCGAAATCAAAGACAACTCCAAAATCATAACGTCAATTAACTACATCCTTCAACTTTCAAAATTAATCGGTTAGACCCCCTCCATCAAGCCCTTTTAAATTGGTTAAGGTGTGACCATTTTATTCCCCATATTGTTCCACGTGAAACATTAAAATCAATTATTCCCCGCATCAAAGACAAACTCATCAACTGTAGCATCAATCAACCACGCCCTCTCAATTTTCAATATTAATCATGAAACATTGTACATGTCACAACTTGAAGCAAGACCTTACCATGTCTTCAAATTGAAGAAGACCCTATATGGTTTAAAACAGGCTCCTAGAGCCTGGTTTGAGAAGTTAAGGGACACTCTACTTCGATGGGGTTTTAAGAATACTATTTCTAATACTTCCTTATTTGTCTTCAAAGCCGCCAATAACATTATCTTCCTTTTAGTATATGTGGATGACATTTTGTTGACAGGGAATAATCAACAAGGTATTAGTAGAGTGATTTCATATTTAAACAATGTTTTTACTCTCAAAGATCTAGGATCTCTACATTATTTCCTTGGAGTTGAGGCATACAGAGATCACACTAGTATTTACTTAACTCAGACAAAATATGTCACCGATCTCTTGAGAAAGACTAATATGGAGAGTGTCAAACCCATCCCTTCATCAGCCTGTCCAACAATGAAACTCACAAGCTCAGGGGAACCTTGATATGTTGTTACTATCTATACTAGTTTCTAGTGTGACAACATGTTTCTATACCAACTGCACCTATTGAACATGTTTTCTCAAATAATTACACTCATATCACCTACACCTTTAGAACCGACTAGTGTTAAGCAAGCTCTAACCAATCCCAACTGGAAGCAAGCTATGATTAATGAGTATGATGCACTCATCAAGAACTAGACATGGGAGTAAGTTCCTTTCAGACTGATATGTGTTTAGTAGGACATAAATGGATGTTTAAGCTTAAGTTGAATCCTGACAGTATTATATAGAGGTATAGTGGTAAAGGGGTTTCATCAAACCCTTGGAGTTAATTTTTCTTAGACATTCATCCCCGTAGTGAAGCCTACAATAGTGAGAGTTTTCTTCTATACTGAAGTCTATTTTGGCTAGGATATTAGACAGTTGGATGTTCACAATGCCTTTTTGAATGGTGTTCAAAACATTATTAAGGGGCTTATAATTAATAACTAATCGAGGAACTCCTCGTTCAATTTCACTGGGCTTTTGGATAAATAGTTACCTAATTATTTGACAACTAGTACAGTAATTACAGAGAGATAAATTACAAAGATTCCTCGATAATTGCTATCTCGGTCTTCGTGTCTTGGTTGTTACTTTATTGGGGTTCCTTCAACAACAATCTTTACTGTTGAAAGGATGTCATTTTTGGATTCTTCTATGAGATATTTTTTCCCACCAGGAATGAAGCATTTTGAGTCATGAGTAAATTATTTATAAGTAATTCTTCTAGTAGCAATAGGTCTACAATTAACACAATACCAAACATAATAAATGAAGAACACTTTGAATACTTATCACATGATCAAGTAGATCACAAGGTATGAAATATACCCGAAATCCCTAGTAAAGAAATTTATAAATCAATAGAGTCAGTTGCTTCCTTCAAACATCAGTATTATGTCAAAATAATTGAAAAAATATATACTATTAGGATTATTGTACTTTGATTGTTGATTGTGCAGAAGACATTATTGCTTGTCTTGAAGACCAAAAGGCATTACATTTGTTTTAGGGACTCTAATATTGATGTTACTTTAGCTAGATTGAATGAAAAAGGTGTGAATTTTTGCACTCCTATTTATGGCTTGGAAATTCATATTGGTTTTGATGACTTTGTAATGTATTCTAAAAATCAAAGCTAGAGGACAATCAATTTTCAAAATTGAATTTTCAGACAAAACAATAAAAAAAAATTTTACACTAGAAGGAACTTTCTTTGTCATGTCTGACGGATTTCAAAAAAGTTATAGACATACTGTGGAATCCTTAACAAAAAGAATCAATATCACTTTAAATTCTTGCATGAACATCTTCGATTCAGCAAATATGATTTTTCTTTGATCCATATTATGTGTATCTCTGAACCTATGTGTATCTATGAACCTATTACGTCTATTGAGATTGGTTGGGTCATTCATATGTCGATAACTTGAATGAATTCAATATCAAAATCTAAAATACTAAGAATGGACTGCCATCTAGCAAAAATTTGTTTGGAAGTAATGTTTTTAACATCCTTTTCACCGGAAACTCATCACTTACATGTACTATTCTATTCTACAAAAATAAAAATATTTCACATTTCTACTTTTGACTAGAAATAGTAAAAAACATAAATAATTGTCAAATTATTCGACAACCAGTACAATAATTGCATAAAGAGACAAATTACAAAAATTCCTCGATATATCTTGATCTTCATGTCTTCATAATTACTCTATCATGATTGTTGTTGTTGAAAAGTCATCGTTAATGTTGTTTGTACATTGGATTTCTTGATAATTGTTATCTTGGACTCTTGTAACTTAGTAGGAACAAGTCTTTTCTGCATACAATTTAAATCAGCTCCTAAATAAATCATGGTCATTGAAGTGAAATCGAAATCTTGAATTATTACTCTGACCATTATGTGTCATTTCTTAATTTTGAAATGATTAAGGATTTGGATGAAGTTATCATCATCTTGATTATTGACAATAGGTTCTTCAACTTCATTATCAAATATTAGGAATTTACTAGGTTCTCCCTAGTTCACTAGATTAATGATTCTTAATTAAATTTTATATTTTTTAAATAATTTTTTCTTTTGTTATTTTTATGAGAATCTACTGGATATCATTTCTCTGATATTTTTTTGTACAATATTACAAGTTGTAAGGACTTAAAAAAATAGATATTGTAGAATTCATGTCATAACTATGGTTAACTCCATTATAGAACACTAGTTGCACATTGAGTACATTTATATTACTCGAATTAAGTATCACTGATCAATTATTTAGTACTTGATGTTTCTAAAAAATACAATATCATGTATAATTAGACGAAACACCATCAACCTAATATATATACCTCTTAATATCCTTATGTTAGAAATTCATTCTTATTGTTATCTACGATAATATTTATTGATGCGTGATTTAAGGAAGACCTATCCATTCATCATGTGTCGAGAATCGAGGACGGAGGAAAAAGAAAGGTAGAAAAGAACATCTGGGATGGTGCTCTCTAAGCTTCCCAGATGCTTAAACCAGTAAGAGGAATATCATTTTTAAGAAGAGAGGTGCAGAGAAGTACTCGTATCTTTTATGAGTTTTTACATGGGTATTTATAGAGGAAAATGGTTGGTCTGATTGGCTTATCCTTGGTTTACCAGTTGGTCCTTTCCGGTTGGCTTCTTTCAATTATTGCACCTATATTTGGGCAAGAGTTTTCCTTCCCACTTAGACGGTTCATCTCATATGAGGTCTCCGGGTGGGGGGTCATCCTGGATGAGGTCTTGGGAGTTCATCGCGGATGCGGTCTTAGGAGGTCATTGCTAAGACCGTCAAGGTCGTCAACCAAAACCAACAATCTCTTCTCAATCAGGGTACGATTCTCCTTCCCCAATACAAAATGCTCTAGCAAATTTATCAGAGATATCTTGACTGCATCAGAATCTGACTTATATCTAGAGCTCTTGAACTTCTCCTCCAACTCAGCCATGGTTATTGATTGGGCTTTGGGAAAGTATAGATCATAGAGTCTGTTGGGACCACGAGTCTTCTTCTCATCCCGTGCTTCATCGAACTTTAGTCCGGTAATCAAAGAGAACTCCTTCTTAGATAAGCACAATGACTCCTTATTGATAAGAAAATGGATTTCTTCCTTAGATGGAGTGTCGTTCACATGTTCGGCCTCTCTGGCCAGTACCTGGTGGCACATTGTTGCTGAAAACTTCAGGGATGGGAGATTAAGGAGATGACCAAAGCATGTCTCCCTAAATAGGGAGAGTTGAGTAACTGTCAGCTTGGTCTTGATAACCTCTATGCAGTGGTATTCCACTTTGCATTGACCCTTACTTTTGGAATATTGTTAATGTCATGGACGTATCTTAGTTGCATCTTTGACGAAGCCATAACCTATAGACTATTCAAGGCAAACATAAGATCAGGGAATGTACATGATGATCGTGTAGTCCTCGTATAGACTCGTGTAGTCTACACGAGGGGTACACAGCCCTCTTGTAGTCCTTGTATAGTCCTTGTGTAGTGTACATGAGGCTTACACGACCCTCGTGTAGCGTACACTAGGCTTATACGACCCTCGTATAGCCTATACGAGGCTTACACGACCCTCGTGTAGTCCTCGTGTAGTCCTCGTGCAGCCTGCATGAGATTTACATGACCCTCGTGCAGCCTGCACGAGGCTTACACGATCCTCGTGTAACCCAGAAAATAGATACTCACCAAGACCAGAACCTCATAAACCCAGAAAAAAATATTAGAAACCCAAATGAACAACCTTGTTATTATTCGAACATCCACAAAAAATAGAAACGCGGAAATCCAGAAAAAAACATTAAGAAACTTGAAAACTTATCTTGTTCTTTTTTCTTGCTGTGGGAGATGAAAACTCAAGGATTTGCAGAGAGAGATGTTGCGATTTTGAGAGAGAGAGATAGTAACAATAAGAGAGAAATGAGGAAAGTGCAAGTGAGGATAATGACGGGGTGGAGTAATGAAAAAGTGTAATCATCACTTTTTTTAACCGGCGTTTGAAATTCGTGAAGGGAATTTTTTGGTAACTTCACATACCGATTTTGAATCAATGGTGAGCCCGGAGCCAAAGTAGGTAAAAATGAATGATAGTATCAATTTCTACAAAAGAGTTAGTCTAGGTAACCATTTTAACAAAAAAAAACCCTACTCAAAACGCATTCGTTGTCACTACTTTCAATCTTTCAAACGCAGAAACATTGTTTTTCTTCCTGTGGAAACATCCAACTCTTTGAATTGCAAATCGACTTCTTTTCTGCGGAGTGAAAAAACAAAAACTTCCATTTTGAACCTTTGAAACCCGGTTGAGACTTTGCCCTGTTCTTCGCCAAATATGCAAATTAGCAGATGGCGAAACATACTGATCTTAAAAAGTTCATTGGTCCCGCCCAGCTCAGTGGCAATTCATACCACTTCTTTTCATTCTTCTCCTAATTTATGTGAAAAGTGGAAGAACAAGTGGAACTTTGTGTCTGTGAGTTACTTTGTTTCTCTTCTGTCTGGTTTAAGTTGTTCCTTTTCACCTTCTTCTTTAATGTGTTTGTATTCATTGTCTTTGTTCTTTTTGTTTTGTTAACCATCCTTTACGAATCTGTTCTTTTACATGTTTTTGAGTTCAATTTTGTTTGATAGACATTGGATTTGATGGTTTTGTTTGTTCTTTTGGAGTTACAATTTGTTTGTTGCAACGATATTGGAGCTACGGGAAAACTACATAGGCAAGTAAGGTTAAAAAATGAAATGAATGCTGATACTGATGATGCAAATTCTTAGTGTATAATGTGAGGAATTAACTCCACTCAAAAGTCATGTGCGGAATTAAAATGATTTTTTTAGCTAAAAGTTGTCAGCTTTGAAGTTTGAAGATGAACTAGTATTTTTTAGCTGGTTTAATGCGTGTATGTTGCATATAAGACTTCGAGATTTATTAGATAATTCTTTTTGGCTTCAACTGCATCAGATGGCTCCTGGCTGAATGCTAAAATTTTAGCCAAGAAATAATTAATTGCATACTGAATTATCTCTTCCTTTTTTATTAATTTGTAATACCTTGGTTAAAAATAGAGTATTAAATTTTCTTTAAAATGATTTGACAGCTTTCTGTGCCATAAAAGTTGACAATTTTGTTATTTTGGCAGGATACGAAAAGAGAACAAGAGCCATCTAAGGTATGCCAGTCCACATCAGCTTTAGGTGAATATTTAGTTGATAGTATGGAGCTGTGTTCTTTTATAGTATGGAGTCATGTGTGAAGAGAGGGGTTTTCCTTCGGTTTTTTGGGGGGTTCTCTTTCAAGTTTATGTGGCCTATATAGTCTACTGGAGTCTCTGATTTTCTTTTTAGTTTTTTTGTTAATTAATTCTCATATGGTAAAATGAATTGGTGATGATCTGTTTTGACTTGTTAGTAAAATCTAAGTTGATGTCTTTGGTATCTGAATAGTTGTGAAGGTAATTTGATGGAAAGTTGAACCCCAATATGTTTACACATGTTACTGCTATCAAAATTTGAAATTTCTTAAGGTTGATGAGTAGATGATAGTTTGATGATAGTACTAGTCATGATATATCTATCTTCCTCCTTGTTTTTTATATTTCTGCAACATTATCAATTTCACTCTTTCTTACTATGTTTGTAGTGACGCCAGCGATTTTTCAATTCCTTTGAAATCCAATAGTAGAAAATGTTTATAAGAGATTGGAAAGTTGGAGTAGGGCATGCTTATCTAAATTGTGGGATTCAATCAATTCTATCGAACCCGCCGACTGGTTATCTTTATTTTTTTAAAGTTCCAGTGAAAGTAACTCCCAAAATAGAAAAACTGATAAGGGATTTTCTTTGAGAAGGTGTGGTAAGGGGGAGGGTTCTCATTTGGTTAATTTGAAGATTCTTTCCTCCTTCGTTAGTACTGGTGGTTTGGATATTGGAAACCTAGTGAAGAGAATTATTGCTTAAAAGTGGCTTTGGAGACTTCTCCGCAAAAGAGACTTTTTTGGCACTATATTATCACTTATAAACATGGTTGCAAGAAAACGATTGGGATTCCATATTGGTGGTTAATGGTTCTCATCAAATTTCCTGGAAGTTTATTTCACACGGGATGTTTCCTTCTCTAGGTTCCTCAGACTCAAAGTGGGTATGTGGAAGGATTCTTGGGCTTCCAGCTCCCTTTCTCAGTTTTGTTTCCTAGACTCAGTATCCCTTGTTTGTTATGAAATACCACGCATTATCAATATGAAAAGTCTACCTATATGATACTAAGGTAAATTCAAATCTATCCACATTTAACCATGTTCACCTCTTCAAGCTTAAAGGTGAGTTTGATTCATATCATATATGTTAGCTTGGTCTTGACCATCTCTACCAAGTACTTTTAGTAACCTTTTAATTTGCCTTTACCATTGTTTCTAGTTTAATTTCTTTTATTTAATTCAAAGTGACATAGTTCCTCTGATGTTTCAAATGATGAATCAGAATTTCATCAGGTATGCAACACGTCAAAAGCGTGCTGATGCAAAGAAAGCTCTGAAGGACCTTCTCTACAACAGTGGTTCCTCCAAATTTTCAGTTCATCTCTCTCTCACTCACTCTCTCTCTCTCTCTCTCTCTCTCTCTCTCTCTCTCTCTCTCTCTCTCTCTCTCTCTCTCTCTCTCAAAAATACACATACAAACTCACATGCACACGATTTACAAAAAATATCATTGTTGCTTGTCTTGATTGTCTTGATTTTCAGTTCATGTTGCTTGTCTTGATTCATGGAATATCGACAAAAAATATCATTGTTAATGGGAACATTAGAAAATAGTTTGAGAACTACGACTCTCATATAAAAACCTAATTTAAGCATTTGGAGAAGTCAAGACAATTGTCAATCAATGCGAAAACACCCTTGTACTTACTATTTTATGATCACATCCCTCAGACTATGTCGTTGCCCAATTTAGTCCAGTTAAATAGAAGTTTGCAATGAACCTTTTATAACCTCAAAGCTTGCAATCCGTAACTGTTTTCCTATTTCAAATGAATTCACTGTGATATAAGTTGATGTCCCATGAAAATTATATAAAATTTTAGATTAGTCTAGTTGTAGTTGGGTAGCCCGTCAATCTTCAGCTCAAAATCAATATATTCGAAAATATCTTTCTTTTTTAGAGGACTTTGTAGAGTGACATTTGGAAGTCAGTTAATGTTTTTAGTTATAAGGTGGCCATGCTTCAAAACTAAAATGAATTTGTGTAACATGGTTATTAATTATGGCCTCTTCTGAAATATATGTTCCAAATTATAAATAAAAATAGTATGGGAGTGGTAGTGGTAGTGAAAAAATTCAAAGTGAGGGTGTCTTTGTATTTTAGCCACCATTATTAGTTGATCAATTTTTATTTTTTTTTGCAATAAAATGATATATATACAAATATACGACATTTAAAGTGAAATGAACATTAAGCACTTGGATGTCATGTCTGTTATGAAAGATGAATACTTTTCATGAAGATTAGTTGTAAAGTCAGGTAACTTCACTTTTAGTCTCTTGCATTACTTTTGGCATTCAAATTTTGAATCTTGCTCTTCCTTACATTTTGGAAGCTTAAATACGTATGTAAGGAGTTAATAAAAGCTTCTCTTTTTCTGTGATATCAATGACTGTTTTTAGTTTTTTATCGCTCTGTAATACCTTTTTCTTAATTTCCAAACAGAATAAATGGAGTCTTGGAGAGAAAGGCAGCTGGTCTGCTGAGCAAGATCACCCAAGTGGCTTTGACAAGAAGGGACGACCGAAGTCATCAACCCGATTTACAGGGAAATCCTATCAGAAGAAAATGAAACGTGAGCGTCTATTGTCTTTACTTCCATTCATATTTGACATATATTAGTTTGCCTAGTTTTCAGTTTAATGTAGAGCCATTACTACTGGAATTGAAGTTCGGCGATTATGCTGACTGCCAAAATAATTTAATCATTCTCATGAAAGCCTCTAAGTACAAAGAAGTAAACTCCTACAATGAGTTAATTTATCAGAAAATTTTACTTTTTAGATGTGCTAATCACAATCTTAGTTTGAGATTGAGCAAGCTTAAACCTAATGATGCTTTCCTATCATTTCTAATAGGGGAAAATTCAAATTGCTCCTCCCCCCAGTAACTACCAAGTGAACTTCCTCTTATTTAATTGAGCAGGAAATTTCAGAAGAGAGACTTTCTCGGAGGACTTCGATGATTATCCGAAGACAATGTTTGAAGCAACTTTTGGAAACAGATGCTATACTTGGGCTTTTGACTGTCGGCATGAATCTTTCCAAAATTCAACATTTGGATTTGAGTGGAGAGAGCATTGCAATAGAAAGAGCAGTAGAGCTAAAGAATGGGACACAGCTAGTGGAAGTGAGTCTGACGAAGAGCCAAGTATTGTTGGATCATGTTCAGATAGATCGGTTCTTGGTTTGCCGGCATCAGGTCCTTTAAAAATCGAAGATGTTAAGAAAGCGTAAGTTTGCAGAATGAACTGGACAAGGAGCTTAGTTCCTTTCTTAGATTCTCTTTTACTAATAATTCTCCACTTTCTTGCAGTTTCCATTCATCAGCTTTGAAATGGCATCCTGATAAGCATCAGGGACCTTCCCAGGTCAGTTTCCAAGTTGCATTGTGCTGAACAAATTTATTTGACTGCATTTAGAGATATGTTAGCCTAAGACATGATGAACAATTTGGATTAGTGATTTGCTTCACGTAAAATGATTCTTCGCTATAGACGGGATCCTTAGTTCACTTTTTTTCTTTATTGCCTTTTTTTCTGAAAGAGATGGCGGGGGAGAGCAATAGATAAAACTGACTCAAAGTGTTATTCTAATGTATGAAAGTGTTTCTAGACAGAAGCCATATTATAAGATGTGCAAATGTGGTCATTCTTTGAGCAGATTAGTATAAGATATTCTTTGCGGTTGCAGCCTTTCTATATTTAGAATATTGTCTCTCCGAGATGATGCAGGTAACTACTTAAATATGGATCAGCCAAAAACGTAATTACCTAAATACCTTCCTTCTGTCATTGCTGTGATTAAACTCTCGCTCTCATGCTTAGTTGTAACACAGAGTTTTTGATTGCTTACAGGGAATGGCTGAAGAGAAATTCAAAGTATGTGTTAATGCGTACAAATCATTGTGCAGTGCACTCTCCTCTGCTCGTTGAATTGTAGGTCTGCTTCATCTTCTCATCTGCCAATTTTCAATCTAGCCAGATTATTTAGGTACTGATTTTAATTTCTTTATCCAATTATTTATATTTTCCAAGTTCCAAACTCTGAACTAGTGCCACATAATTCAACAAGTGTAATTTTTTATAGTATTTTTCAGATAGAAATCAAATAAGAGAATTTTTCCAATCTGCTATGAGAAGTCAAGTGATCATTTTTTCAATCTGCCTGAATGCTTCTACTGTAATGGTTGTCAACTCAGCAATGACCTTTGTGAGAAACCTGCCTATTCTCCCATATATGTCATATCATCTTGTCATAAAACTAAATATTCTGTTACCTTGATTATCCTCCTCTCTTCCTTCTTCCTGCCGGACTACTGCTTCAAGTCGGTCAGACTTCGAAAAAGTGTCCGTTGGAAAGTTATTTTAAAAATTTGGATCAACTTTTGGACATCGTGGACCATTTATCTAAAAAACCCTTCTATGTTTTAAGACTCAATCTTAGAGATCAGGTCCCAAAATCTTCCATGTAAGCAACTTTTTCTCAAAACCACGATCTCATGTGGGTGAGCATGAAGGCATAACCAGT
Organism: Datisca glomerata; assembly: GCA_003255025.1. Taxonomy (NCBI): domain Eukaryota; kingdom Viridiplantae; phylum Streptophyta; class Magnoliopsida; order Cucurbitales; family Datiscaceae; genus Datisca; species Datisca glomerata. Next base: position 419,059 of record QANY01007567.1, on the reverse strand, counting down.
CTATTTTGTGACAATAATTAAACTAATGAATTAATGACACGTTTACTAAACTTTAGATTAAGGATTTAGATTTTGGATTTTGAATTTTGAATTTGGATTTAGGATTTGAATATTCGGATTATTTTATCTTAGGTAAGTTGACTATAATACATTTTAATTAAAAATGTTACTCTTTTTAACAATATTTAGTGGTGATCGGGGGCTGGGGATCCGGTCTAAGTCGGGTAGGGTCGAAAGAAACATGTATTTTTACCCATTAATATTTTTGTCATATTTATTTAGAGGCTCAAATGACACTTTGATAACTTAAAAAATGAATATTCTTTTACTTTTAACATAAAAACAACAAAGATTAGGATTACAAATTCACAAAAAATGGATTATAAATCCAATTAGGTAGTGGGTCTAACATAAATTTTTTAATCCAAAATTTAGTAATTATGGATTTGAATTACAAATACAAATCTTTAGGGTTTGTAACCCAAATCCATGGTTTGGGTTTACTGCAGAGTGGAAGTTTGATCTTAGATGTGCAAAGAGATCTGGATGGCTGGGATGAAAAGTTAAAAAGTAAAAAAATATTTTTTTTTACTTTTGCCCCAAGAAATATTTCACATGAACTTGACCGTCCAGATTTGATCGGACGGTCCATAACCGTGCAACTCTCTTATCTGGTGTTGATGACTAACGGCAGACAAACTCAATCCCGTTACCATCTCACTTCATTTTTATTTTTAGAGCAACAAGCAACAAATTAAAGTAAGCATTTTTATCAATATTATTGGTATTTGAGACAATTTATAATTTTTAAATGGAAAACAATCTAGTAATAATTTGGTAAACCTAATGTATTTGAGACAATTTCATTCATCTAAACCTAAATATTGTTTTTTGATACCATAACTAAAAGAGAATTTCTTCTAAATACATGTCAATCTGGTAATTTTCATGGTACAAAAGTATCTGACCAATTTGATAAACATGTATACATTGTGTTTTAGAGAAAAATACACTTTTGACTCCTAATTTTCGAATCTTTTCATTCTAAGCACTGTACTCTAAAAAATTTTGAACTACATCTTAGACATACTTAACGTTTTAAATGAGAACTTTCTGATGTGGTGATTACTCATCCCTACCCCAAAACCCAATTCACTTCCCTCTAATTTTTCCTCCCTAAGATATTAACTCCAAACATTATTTACAAGACTTTATTATTAATTTTTGTTGCAATATAAAGATTAGGATTATCAAATTATTTAAAATTATGATCTGGTACTATTTGATAACAAAAAATTAAATTATTACCTACAAATTATATGCTGAAATTCCCCCATGTATTAGTATTATTACTTAAATTTAAAATTCATGTACATAATAACCTATACAATAAGTTAGTATTTTAATAAATCGACGTCGTTTTTTCTTATATGAGACAACATCATTCTTAATTACGTTATCTCTAATAGATAAAATGACATCATTTTAAATAAAAAAATATTATAATATTATAATATAGTTATATCTACTGTTAAAATTATGAGTTTTAAATAATTTAAGGTTTGAATTGTAACGATTAAAATTTAAAGTTTAAAATATTAGTTGGTAGTGAGATAAAACTTAATTTTTTCAATTATTTATGTTATAATTTTTCAAAAAAGAATAAACGGGGGCCCACACTAGTGGGTCCGACCCTGGAGCAACCCTCGTGGAACGTGATAGATCTACATATTTTCTGGTTTGGAGGGTAGGATTGTTAGAACAAGTCTGGGAAAAACAATGAACAAAGCTGATTTTACTCAGAATTAATCGTTGTTGGTTGGGTCACTTAAACCTCTGAAATTCTAATGATAATTAAGGGAAAAGGAATCAAAATCGAACCAAAAAGAAATGATTTCCGCAAACAGCAACCAAAAATTGGTATCCCCAAATCGATTAGAATGAATTGAAAATCTGAGTTACAGAGAGAACAAAGAAAGAGAAGTGAGATTCAAAAGCAGAGAAGAACAACAGAGGAGGAAACCATAAAGAAATAGATCAAAATCAAGAATCCAAAATGGAGCGCCCAGTTCCTCTTGAACTTACCAAAGTAACTCTCCGGAGGCTCCTGGTAATGGATATCAAACTCACCGTCGCTGACTATAATTCCGTCAAAATCACCGCCGGAGTTATTAATCCTCATCTTGATTTCCCTCAGCTTCTCGGTGGCCAAACCAAGAGTAAGCTTATGGCAACGCCTCTGATACTTGAACCCATTGATGCATCTGAGGGTTTGAGCCACAGATACGTAGAAGATGAGGTGGGCAAAAGAGAGAAGAATGATGGGAATCCAGCAATGGCGGCACTGAAGCCGAGGAGACTGGGACTGGGCTAGTAAGACCAGGCTTAAGAAGATGAAGAAGAGCTGGAAAAGCTTGTGGAGTTCCTTCTTCTGGAGATCTATGGAGCGTTTTTTCTCTAAGGTCTTCTCGAAGTGGAGCTGAATGATGGTGTTGAGAGCTTGGAGGGTTGTCTCTTTTGGGGTAGGTAGGTGGTTGTGTTGAGGGTTATGGGGGTGAACTCCATACTCTGCCATTAATGGGAATGGCGGAAGCTTAAGCTGACTGTGAGGCGGGGAGGGTATGTGGTTGATCTGTTTGTCTCTGAGTAATACTTAATTTTGGGTTTAAGTGTCCGTTGGGACATTGGGAGTAGCAAGTGGAGTGATAACTTCTCTGTTCTTTTTTTTTCAAGGAATTGGATAGTTGATTTTTTTCCTTTTTTGAAGGAGTTTTTTTTCTTACAAGATCTGATTTTGGGTTTAATAGTTTCTGTTTGTAAACAGAGAAATTGAAAAACCCAACTTCAGGTGATAACTAATTAGACTAACAATTATGATTGATTATGATTTTTTAATAGATTTTTTCGTTTCTCGTAACTATGGGTGTCTGAGGTTTGTCCACCCCACCACTCCGGAGATTCAAGCATTGTGTCTTGAAAAACTTTCCGCTTTGAGTCATCGTTAGCTTTATGTTAGGAGACATTCACTCCAAAAAATTATTGGCATTCAACAGCATTCTACATGACTTAAAAAAGGAAACAAATTTCTCTACAACCATTTAGCCCAAGAAGTTGATTTGGGTTTTCATAGTTCTATAATATGAAAAAAGAAAAGCTTAAAAAATATGTTTTTTCATTAAAAATGTGATAAGTTAATTTTCGCAGTGGTAAAATAATCAATGGTCCAAAAAAATTTGATGAAGAGGAGAGACGATCCAAAATCGGCACTTGTGATTTATGTTATCGATCTTCTCGTAATTTTCTTTTAATTAAATTACCACATATGTTTGGAATAATCTTTTAATCAAACAAAAATCATAGTTTCTATGTAAATTAATTTGCCTTCTAAGGAGGCATTTCAATTGCAGCAGAAATGGGAGCTATCCAAATTTATTATGTAATTTGATAGTACACTAAAATTACTTGTATATTTTTTTTACAAAGATTGATATATCATATCTATATGTATAGATATCATCATCTACATCTAGAAAGTCGTATGTTTTAAAAGAAGCTTGTACATTTTAAGAGGAGGTTTTGATTGATCAAAAAGAAAAATGCACTTCAACCGATATGTCTTTAAGCACGGCCATACATAACATAAAAATCACATTTGAAAAATGTAGACAATTAACTAGAGCGGTGTTGTGGTGAAACTGATTGCAAAAGAGATTTTATTAAAATACGTTTGAGAAATTCTCCATTATATTATACATTCTACTTAATTTAGTTGAAATTTTCCATTAGATTTTTTAAGGTGTTATAGTTGAACCTATTAAAACACTCTAGTCTGCTATGAATGCCTTTTGAAGCTATTGGTCTATTACAACCATAGTAATAGCATTCAAAATTCTGAGTTGCAGTTGAATGTTGCACATCAACAGAATTCAGTTGCTCATGTATCAGCTAATCATTGCCAGAGTACCCTTGCTACTGGAGAAATTAGACGGGGATGGTCATAAGACGACTGCCTCATGAACAGTAATGCTCATTTTTATGATACCATTTGTCCACATGACAACCCTCCCAGTAAAGTCTCCGGCTACTGGCACTAAAAAAAATAAATTGTGATTGTGATTGTGATTTCAAGAAGTTCACAGCTTCTTTAGGAGTTATTGCTCGTGACAATGGAGAATCGATTGAACGAACAAAGCTAGGCTGTGAATGAAGGAAATGCGGTTGGCCATTTATGATGGTTGGAGGAATATCAGTGTTGAGATTGACTGTGGTGGCGGTGAAGTGTTTGAATGGCAATTTATGTCTTACATGAAAACTAAAGAATCTTGTTCAAAAATTAAACAATAAACGAGATTTTTACAAGGCGTGACATTAGTTGATTGAGTACAAACCAAGAGAAAGTTGATGATGCTATTGCCAAGTATGGTCAGAGCCTATTTAGGATTGACGTTTCTCAATCACCTAATCACGTTGTAGCTTGATTGAGGTCTTGATAAGTTTGTTGAAGAAACTCTAGACCTCCTTGGTTGGTTATGAATATATTCTGATGTCTATATAAACAGGGAGTACGATTGTTGAAATTTGAAGTTCAAGATCCATATAGAACACCAAGTGAAAGTAGAAAACAAAATGTAACGTCCCCTAAACATATCGCATTTAAAGTAGCCTAGAGTTAATTAAAGATATATCTCAAAAACGAACTGGGATTTATCAACCAACTCTACCCCTAGAAATAACGACTCATTATCTCGAATATAATCAACCTGCCAACCTGAATCCGTTGCTCACAAATCAACTGTGCAACCACCCAAAACAAATGTTAGACTCGTGGCTTTTCTAGCATGATAGAGTTTTCTTTGTAACTGTGCCACCACCCAAAACATATTATTCACATTATCCCTTTCGAACATTCTTTTCGCATATCGACCACCACTCCACTTAGATACTCCAAGCTGGTGCTGGTATATGCGAGAGGCCAAAAATAAGGTTGACGAGCAGGCACGCCTTAGTATATCAGCCAGGTAGTAATTATATTCCATGCAAGTTCATTTCCGCAAACTGACGCTAATATTTCATACATAACTATAAACATTAATGTTCCCGTAAAAAAAACAAAACAAATACAAACTTAAGAGAAAGGTAAAAAGGCATCACAACCACTCTCCTACAAGCATCCCTAATAAAAGAACGGTTGAACCACAGGCACAGATGAAGGCAAGGAATAAAGAAAGTTTTTGCCTACCACATCCAGAGTATAGTCTGACCAGGTCTTCAACATTTGATCCATGTCAACCAAACTGATTTCACATGACACAACATAAAGAAGCCAACTAAAAGGAAAATAACTCACGATTGAAGCACCTGTAAAACTCAGAAGCACTTCCTGTGGACGATGGATGGACCAGACTCATCATACTCACCCTTTGAAATCCACATCTGCGACAATCCAAATGATTACATTAGCCAGAGCCAAACATTATTTATTTAAAAAAAAGGTAACAATGAAGTATAATCACCTGCTGGAAGGTGCTAAGGGATGCAAGGATTGACCCTCCAATCCAGACACTATATTTCCTCTCTGGGGGTGCCACAACTTTAATCTTCATGCTGCTAGGAGCAAGGGCTGTGATCTCTTTGCTCATTCGGTCTGCAATACCAGGGAACATAGTTGAACCACCACTCAGAACAATATTTCCATACAAGTCCTTTCTGATATCCACATCACACTTCATAATGGAGTTGTAGGTAGTCTCATGAATTCCAGCAGCCTCCATTCCTATGAGAGATGGCTGGAAGAGAACTTCTGGGCAACGGAATCTCTCAGCTCCAATTGTGATGACTTGTCCATCAGGTAATTCATAGTTTTTCTCAACAGAGGATGAACTTTTGGCTGTCTCAAGCTCCTGTTCATAGTCCAGGGCAACATATGCAAGCTTCTCCTTCATATCACGGACAATTTCCCGTTCTGCGGTGGTGGTGAACATGTACCCTCTTTCAGTAAGAATCTTCATCAATGCATCAGTGAGATCACGGCCAGCAAGATCCAGACGAAGGATAGCATGAGGGAGGGCATAACCCTCATAAATTGGCACAGTGTGACTCACACCATCACCAGAATCTAGCACAATACCTATTCAAAAGAGGACCTCATTCGTCAAAACTCAAAAGTATTAGACAGTCAGATTTAAAATCAGTTTGAGGATGTAAGGGATACAAACCAGTTGTACGGCCACTAGCATACAGAGATAAAACAGCCTGGATAGCGACATACATGGCAGGTACATTAAAAGTCTCAAACATGATCTGAGTCATCTTCTCTCTGTTAGCCTTAGGGTTGAGAGGAGCTTCTGTGAGTAGCACAGGGTGTTCCTCAGGAGCAACACGAAGCTCGTTGTAGAAGGTGTGATGCCAAATCTTCTCCATGTCATCCCAGTTACTAACTATACCATGCTCAATGGGATATTTCAAGGTAAGAATACCTCTTTTTGATTGAGCTTCATCACCAACATAAGCATCTTTCTGTCCCATTCCAACCATGACACCAGTGTGTCTGGGTCGACCAACGATACTAGGAAAAACAGCCCTGGGAGCATCATCGCCAGCAAATCCAGCCTGCATATAATAATAGTCCGAAAGAGGAAATTAGAATATGTAACATATAAAATTATCATGGATCACACCAAAAGGAAGAATTAATATCAAAGAATCAGTATATAATTGTAACTTCAATAAAGTATCGAGAGAGAATTAAAAAGTTGAGGCAGAGAGGAGGGAGGGAGGGGGAGAGAGAGAGAGAGAGAGAGAGAGAGAGAGAGAGAAGAGCAGAAGAAGTTGGTTGGGTGAAAATAGAGACTCCATTTAGTTAAAACGTGTAGTTTCCGTTTTCTGGAATTAGGCTTTTAAATTTATAACTTCTAAAGATAGAATTGCGTTTTGTATGAGTTTCATTCACTTAAGCAAATATATCCACCATTAGCGCAATGGAGCTTAGGAAGGGTTTGATCTAACTGGACCACGGATTCTAGATCCGTTTCGAGAATATCACTCAGTCAGTCTCCTTCAGGGCAGGAACTGACAAAAATTTTGGACACTCTTTCTGTGGCATGCATTCTGTTCTACTGCAAGCCTAATTCTAGAATATTCCTTCAAGTTAGAAGGGAAGAGATTTGAATACCACGATTTGAAAAGGTACAAAAAAAGTTTCTAGTGCAAAATGACACGAAAAACATAATACAACGTAGTATAAAATTCTTGAGCGATTACTACACTCATTCACTTCAACGACAAAATATAAGAAGCTCCAGAAGTTGCTGACCTTCACCATCCCAGTTCCATTGTCACAAACAAGTGGCTGAATATCGTCAGCGTCAGCCATAACAAAAGCTGCATAAGAAAATCAATGTAATAAGAAGAATAAACAGTTAAGACTTGGAGAACAAATGAAACAAATGAAACTGAATTTTGATACATACAATTATAGAAGTGACAGTTGGAGAAAACACCATAAATTATATATCATAACCAAAGAGAATTAATGTAATGAGAACAAATCAAAATCCAATGTGATCATGAAGAACAAATGAAACTGAATTTTGATACATACAATTATAGAAGTGAACTTGCAATTGCAACACAAACAACTCTAGGCGTACCCGTAAGTTTGGGAAAAATAGACAAACGGACATAAAAATCTTAGTTAATTTAGTAGCACAGATTTTTTTCTCAGTAGCGTACAGAGAAAGTACTAACAACCTGTTCAAGGATAATACAAGTGCAACTATCAATCCACTGAGCACATATTCAATAAGGCCAACAAAGAAGCTATAGAAAGTAAGTGAACAATATGAATATGTCCAACTTCCGACCGAAGAAGAGAAAACTGGAATACAGTCCTTCAAGTGGAAAATTCTCAAACCAAACCTTTTATACCATTAAAGACAATATAGAATTCCATTAAATCAAACGGACGAGCTGTATGATTGATAAAAGCCGATCCAAACAATAAAAAACTCATTCGGACAAACAAACCACGTAAGATCTTTTAAACCAATGCTCATTTTAAAAACATTTGATGCATAAAGATCATAGGCATTGCACACTATGCCGGGACATTCGTCTATCCAAGCTGCTTTCAAAATTTAAATGATAACTGAATCAAGTCTGGATCTCAGCATAATAGCACATTTTACTGAAAAAAAAAGTCAGGCCAGAATGTAGATCAGCTAGAAATCTCCACAAAATGATTCGATTAAATCACCAAAGGCCATTTTTTGGTCAGTAAACCACCAAAGACTATCGACTCCAGTCCACACAACCAACAGAATTAAATAAAAAAAACGAAGATCTTCCTGTACAACAGCCTTATCGCTCATAATTTGAATCAAATACGGATAATCCAAAACCATCGACTATAAAAGTCTGAACAGCTAGTAGCCTGACGATATAAAGCAGTCGAAATTGGACGAGAAATGAAGGAAAAACAATAAGATAGATGCTCATAAATCAAATAAGTAAAAGAGTAACGAAGACTATCCAACCATGAATCTAACTAAAACTTAGCTCAAAGATACAGATCGAAACGGAAATCTACCTGTTTAGTCGCCGAGACGAGAAGTAACTACAATAAGAAGAAGATCGAAGACGACGAAGCAGGTACCGAAAGACGTAGGCAAGCGCTTCCTCTCGAAGTCTCTAACAGCCCGAAGAGGCCTGAGGTTGAAAAAGGAGAATAATAAAGAATGGTGGAGGTAAGAAAGAGGGATGCTTATATATTTGGTGCGGACTGCGGAAGATGAGGAAGTGAGATGCAAATGAAATTTCGACTAAATTAAAAGGAATTTGGATGTGGGAATCATTTCGACCACGAGTAAAAGCTAGGGTGACCTGGCTGACAGCCTTTCCCCACCTCCATGTTCGCCTCGGGATTTTGAATCAGTTCTCTTGATCTAATTTCCACCCTCAGATCTTTCTTTTTTTCCAGTTCTTGCCACGTCTTTTTAGTCTTCGACTTCGGTTTAATTAAAAATTAACTCATTTTTTGCCAATATCACAAATCAACTTCAACGATTAATGTGATTCAAACTTATAACATCTGTAAATGAGTGTGGAGTGAACTATTTGTTTTCATATTGTCAAAAATTAAAAGGCAAAAGCAATAAATACTGCTTTGTTATAAAATATACGATTGATAAAAGAATGCATAAAATAAATTAATTTAAGAATAAGAAACAATCAATTATTTTTCTTTATTTTATTCATAGACAATCTCTTCATTTTATAGGTAACATAAGAAAAATCTATATGAATGAAATTTATAATATTTTTTTTATTTTCGTGGATATCCAGGACTGAGCCCCGACTAGAACGCGAAATCTCAAACGTATCCCACAGGATCCTGAGACACGACCCGGGTAAATAATGTCTTAGTGAAACTTATCATATTTATTTAAGAGTTTTACTTCTAATATATATAGGAGAGTTAAGAACAAAAGAGTTAGGAGTTGGGAGAGTTCAAAAAGTTGAGAGTAAAGAATGGTAGCATCTAACTCATGCATTTACAACACTCCCCATTAGATGTCCACCACACAAAGAATATACCTATTTAAAATCTCACTAGGAAAAAACCCTTTGGGAAAAATCTTAATGAAGGAAAAAAAGTACAAAGTTCTTATACTTGTAAAAATTTATCTGCTTCATTAAAACCTTGTCAGAAAAATCCAATGGGAAAAACCTTGGTGAAAGAAAAAGAGTACAATCATAGTAGTCAATTCCGTTTCAATGACCGTTTCGGTCTTCTGAAAAAATTGAACGTTTCAGCGGTGCTTCTTTTCAGAAAAAATTCCGAGCATCTAGAATTTATTATATATAATATAACTAATTGATTCAAGAGATTATAACTTAAAAGTAATATTTAATTATCATTTTTGCAATTCAAATATGTAATTATATATGTGTATTTATAATTCATAAGTATTATATTATTAAGAATGAGGTATTAGGTTCGAAATGATAAAAGAAAATAGAAAGTCTCAATTTTTAATTCAACAACTTTAAGAAAAGAATCATGTTATTCATGTACTGTCTATGAGGTAAAATGACATTTGGATCATTTAAGGACACAAATAATGATCTAATGGTAACTAATTATGATGTACGGTACAACAAATGTACCGTAGCAATTCTAAAAAAAAATATACCTCCAACCTAACAACTGGCTTCCACTTTCCCAAAAATTTTCATCTTCTTCCTCAATTATGCTGCGAAGATCAACTCTCTGGCTCTCTCCCTCAATTTCTTCTCCTTTTCTTTGTTGCTTCCATCTTCATGCTCTAATCTTTCCTCCTGGTGTAGTTCTTCTTGCTTCTCTGATTTTATCTCTCTGTACGAATTTTGTGCTTGGTTTTCAAATTTTTGAGATCTAGCTTTGGTCTGTTCTAGTTTCGCCTGTTCCGGGTGAAACACACTAATTTCAGCGGAGCTTTCTGTTTAGGACGAAAAATACCAAAATTGGGGGCGCAAAATACACCCCCACATTTCGATTTGGTTCCTCACAAGAACCGAGATGTTCCTGTCATTCCGGCCTAGTGAACTCTCCTTTTACACTTTCACTGATATTAATATAGCCAAGATCATGAAATGTATCGAAGATGACGTATTCTAATCTTGTAAACAAGCTTCTTGAATGTTGTAGTAGGGAGTGCTTTAGTGAATAAATCAGTTAGATTATCACTTGATTGAATTTGCTTCACGTCTATATCTTCATTCTTCTGAAGTTCATGCGTGAAAAAAAAAATTGGCAAAATGTGTTTTGTTCGATCTCCTTTTATATATCTCCTTTAAGTTGGACGATACAAGCTGATTTCGTGTAAAAGCGTAAGGTTATCTTTGAATGATGATAATCCACATATTTCTGATATATTAGATAACTGACTTTAGTCCTATGCACTTTCTATTTGCTCCATAGATCGCAAGTATTTTAGAATGATTTGAAGAAATAACCACTATAGTTTACTTCACAGATCGCCAAGATATAGTTGTATCATTATAAGTAAACACATAACTAGTTTGCAATCGACCTTTATAAGGGTCAGAAAGGTAATCAACCAATTTATTGTGATTTTGACATCTTTGAATAAAATAGATTCATGTCTTTTATTCCACGCAAATAACGAAATATGTGTTTAACTCCAATCCAATGCCTTCGAGTCTTTGAAGAACTATATCACAAGTAGATTAACAGCAAATGCTATATCAGGACGTGTGTAATTTGCAAGATATATGAAAGCACCAATTGCACTGAGATATGGTACTCCAGGACCAATGACTTCTTCATTATCTTCTTGAGGACGAGAATGGTCCTTTTTAATATCTAGTGATCTCACAACCATTAGAGAACTCAATAGATGAGTTGTATCCATATAAAAGTGCTTCAGGACTTTTTCTAGGTAAGTCGATTGATAGATTAATATTCCATCAAATAAATATTCTATTTGTAGGCCAAAACAAAAATTTTATGTTTCCACAATCTTTCATTACAAACTCCATTTTCAGATAAGTTATGACTTTATCCAAATCTTCAAGAGTGCCAATAAGATTTAAATCATCTACATACAGAGTAATCATGGTGAACCCTAATTTTAACCTCTTAATGAAACACATGGACAAATTAAATTATTCACATACCCCTTCTTTCAAAAGTTATTCACTAAGGTGATTATACCACATGCGCTCAGATTGTTTCAAACCATATAAACATCGTTGTAATTGAATAGAACATATGTTACGAGATTTGAATTATATGCTTCAAACATTTTATAACATTATGGAATATATATATATATATATTTCACAGTCACATGAGCCACGCAAGTATGCTCTTACCACATCCATAAGATGCATATTAAGTTCTTATGTAATAGCCAGAATAATTAAAAATCAGAAGGTGACTGCATCCATTATAGGGGAGTAGGTATCATCATAATAAAGATCATGTCTTTCTGGTAAACCTTGTGCTGCGAGATGTGTTTTGTATCTAAAAATTTCATTATTCTCGCTACGCTTTCGTACAAATACTCATTTGTATCTAAATAGTTTTACACCATCAAGTGTTTGGACTACAGGTCCAAACGCGTTTCGTTTTGAAAGCGAATCAAGCTCTGCTTTGCATCTTTCCACATTAGGCAATCTTTTCCCTGGCGACATTCTTTAATAGATTTTGATTCAAGATCTTTAGGATTCGTTAGAATATCAAGTGCCACATTGTATATAAAAACACTATCAATGATTTTATTGCGAGCTAAACTTTTTTCAGTACTGGTAAAATTTATAGAGATCTATTTATTATCATGTACTTCCTCTTATGGGGAAACAAATTCTATATCCTTTAATTGATCAAACATATCGTTTATTTGATTTGGAAATGTGGCATCTTTATGAGCTTCAACCTCATTCATAATTTCTTTATCCTTTTTATTTTGGGGTATTTTGTCTTTTGACCCAACAGGTCTACCACGCTTTAGGCGTACTTTGCTAACAACTTGTCCTTCCGTGACATCAATCTGTGCTGGACCATTTGTAGTTGACACGTGTGATTTAGTCACTTCTTTGTATCAACAAATGCACCATGTATTCGCAATATTTGCAAATAAATGATCTTTTAAACTTCAAGTTCACATTAATTTGTACGATGATCTAGATGAGACAATGACAAAGCATTCCAAGAAATTTCATATTTGTTTCTAGTTGTGACTTCTCTCCCCCTAATATTGGATACGTTGTCTCTCAAAATGACAATAAGCAAATCTTACTTTAAACATATCACCCTTCAGGAGTTTTATGTATTTAATTTTTAAGGGAGATTCAAAGCCAATAAAAATCTAAAGTCATCTCTGAGGACCCATTTTTGTGCGTTGGGATGAGAAAATTGCAACATGTATAGCACAACCAAAAGTTCATAGATGAAAAATATTTAGCTATTATCCTAAGACAAGTTGTAATAGCGATTGCAGTTTGTAAGCAATGGGTCTTATATGTATCAATGATGCAACATATAATATAGCATGTCCCAATCAAAAATAGGCAATCTTGATCTCATTTGTAATGGTCTAGCAATTAAATTTAATCATTTAATCAATGATTTCGCTAAACTATTTTGAGTATGAGTATGGGCAACATGATGTTCAACATCAATTCTAATTAACATGCACTAATCATCAAATATTTTTTTTATGTAAATTCACCAACATTATCGAATTCTCCTAATTGTATAACTAGGAAACTATGCTTGTAATCAATTATTTGAGCCAATAATTTAGCAAAAGTTACATTACGAGTGGAGAGAAGACTTACATGTGACCAACATGTAGTTGCGTCTATTAGCACCATAAAATACTAAAATGGGCCACATGGTGGATGTACAGGCCTACAAATATCTCCTTGAATACGCTGTAAAAATATAGGAGATTCTGACACAAAAAGATGGCTTGATAATCAATTTGCCTTTAGAGCAAGCTTTGTATGAAAAATCACTGGATAAAAGAATCTTCTGATTCTTTAATAGATATCCATATGAATTTTCTATAATTCTTCTCACCATTATGGATTTGGGATGACCTAATCAATCGTGGCAAAGAATAACTGTCTTTGAGTTAGTGAACTTCTGGCTCATCACATTATTGAACTCAATTGAGCTTATAAATTACATAATATAACCCGGATGACAAAGATGAAAGTTTCACCAATATTTTCTTCTCACGTGAGACATATGAAGTAATGCATATATACTCAATATTGTTTTCATCAATTGTCTTCATATGATAACCACAATGACGAATATCTCTAAAACTAGGCAGATTTCTTCTAAATTTTGTAGAGAATAATGCGTCATTAATAATAAATTTTGTTCCATCAAGTAGTATAATATTGGCTCTTCAGGAACCCTCAATTAGTTTCGCTGTGCTAGATATTGTATTTACTATTATTTCTTCTAATGTCAAATGAGAGAAATATATTTTCTCCTTAAGAATCGTATGAGTTGATGCACTATCGATTAGACATGCATCTTGAACATTAATTTTTGACTCCATCAAGTAATCTGTCAAAGTTATATTCATTCGTCAACTAAGAAAATAATAAAGTTTTATTTATGAAGAAACTATAAAATAGTTTTCCTAGTCTTGTTATTAAAAGTAATTAAAGAGACAAAAAAAAAACAAAATAAGAAATGTGAACTTAAATAATGTGTGTACGATAAATGACATTATTTACATTCTCCGTAGATTGGTCGAGAAAGTTAAAAACGTCTAAGTGGGTCATAGCAATTAGATCATTATGATCAACACAATTCATTTCAATCACTTTTCTTTTTCCTTTCACAGAACCTTGATATAGGTCAACCAAATGCTTATGCATACGGCAAGTATGGGACAAGTGACCTTTCATGCCCACCTATAACAAACTTCTTCATAACTTTTAGAAGTCTTATTTTGTAAACCTTTTCATTTTCCATTTTTTCATCCATATGGTGGTATTGTGTGTTTTTATTATTTTGATAACCATATGATTTACTATTATGATTATGACCATGGCGATGTCGATTACTTCGACCACGACACGTTCACACCCACGCCCACGATTATTAAATGATGTAGCATTCATTTTTTAGATTGGAGTTGAGCTAGTTTGGGGAGATTGATGATTTTTCATTAAAAGCTCGTTATTTTGCTCAACAACAAGTAAGCAAGAGATTAATTCAGAGCATTTCTTAAACACAAGCTCTCAATATTGCTGCTACATGAACATCAAGGCATGAAAAGTAGAATATGTTTTCTCTAACATATCTTCTTCGGTGACAATTTCTCCACATAATTTTAATTAAGAGCTAATTCTGAATATTGCAGAGTTTTTGTAATCTTGCAACCTCAGGCGCGTCCAGTCATAACGAGCCTTTTGGAGTATTACTATTTTCTGATGGTCATATCTGTCCTTTAAACTCTTCCAGAGATTAAGATGATCTTTTACGGTGATATATTCAGTTTTCAATCCTTCATGTAAATGGTGGCGAAGAATATCATAACTTTTGCTAGATCCTGTAGGAATACTTGATTTCCTTCTTTAATTGTATTCTCCAGGTTCATGGTATCAAGGTGAATTTCTGCATGAAGAGTCCATGATAAATAATATTTTCCCAAAATGTTGAGAGTAATGAACTCGACTTTTGTAAAATTTGACATTTCTAGATCTCTAATAATTGCATGACAAATAATAGCGTAATTAGAATAAATAGATGGAAACATTAATGCAATAATACATTAATTTCAAATATAACATTAGATGATTATAAGGACAAATTATGAACAAATAATCTTAAACATAGCAATAACTATTAGAATACTATAGTAAATCAATTCTTTTAAAATAACCATTCATTTAAGAACTATAAATGAATAATAACATAAACATATATTTTTCATGTCAAATAAAAAATATATAATTTGGAGTTTTCTCTAATATTCAATACTATATTCTTTTATGAACATTTCATAACCTGTACTATTATCAGAAACATGTTGTAAGATATTATCTTATTTGTCATTGATAGGTTACACCAAATTTAAGAAAAAACTAATATTATTTTAAACTTGAAAATGAAAATTATCTACCAATTGATAAAAGAACATGTTAAACAATCTAATTGGAAAATGAAATATTTAACAAACTATATCTTCTAAGACACTATTATATTAGAAGTCTATTTTATAGTAAGTGTCCATTTTTCATTTTAAACATAAATTAGAATATGTTATGTAAGAACACAAAGAAGTAATAATATTTCCTTGACAACTAATACTAGATGAATACTTATAAAATATGATTGTTATCTAAGATTTTAGTCATTCACTAAACATAAAATCAAACAAGATCATTATCTAAGATTTGAGAAAATATTAAAACGTAATAGAATAATAAACGATAAAATTTTCACCTTAACAACAAATTGTGGTTTAAGCTTTCGTGCTGATAATGTGTTATAAAATATAAGACTAATAAAAAATGTAAGAAATAAATTAGCTTAAAAATTAAGAAGAAGAAGAGAGAATCAATGGTTTCTCTTTAGTTTTCATGGGCAATCTCTTAGTTTTATAGGCAACATAAGAAAAACATATAAGAATGAAACTTATAATATTTATTAGGAGTTTTAATTCTAATGTAAATAGGAGAGTAAAAATAAAAGAGTTAGGAGTGGGGAGCGTTAGAAAAGTTGAGAGCAAAGAACGATGACATCTAACTCATGCATTTACAACACACTTAACTTTGATTTGGGCTCTTGGACACATTAGTTCTCCAACTTCTAAATCTTTATCCTGTCAATCCTAAAATTAACAGTCGTGATTAATGGCCGACCACAATAAAAGTAACGACTTACATCAGGTTTCTTTTAACGACCGACATCATTAATATGAAGCCGTCAATACCCTTGAACATTGGACTTTTAGACAAATTTAGTCATGTACTTAATAGATATTTTAGTCCGTCAACCTTCAAAATACTATCCCGTTAGTCCTAATATTGACAGTCATGTCTAATGACTAATGGAAGTCTACAAAATTAATGGATGATATCATTTTTGTTTCTTTATAATATTAACTAGGGTAAAAGAGTTAGGAGAGTTGAGAATAAAAGAGTTAGGAGTGGGAAGCGTTATAAAAACTGAGAGTAAAGAATGATGACATCTAACTCATACATTTATAACACATTTAACTTTTATTTGAACTCTTGGACACGTTAGTTCTCCAAATTCTAAATATTTATCCCATTACTCC
The DNA here is from genome assembly GCA_003255025.1 of Datisca glomerata. Classification (NCBI taxonomy): domain Eukaryota; kingdom Viridiplantae; phylum Streptophyta; class Magnoliopsida; order Cucurbitales; family Datiscaceae; genus Datisca; species Datisca glomerata. The sequence goes on along the minus strand of QANY01007567.1, from coordinate 402,242 downwards.
TAAAATTAGAAACCGTGACTAATGACTGACCACGACAAAAGTAAGGACTTACAACAGGTTTCTCTACGGCCAGCATCACTAATATGATAAAAACCATCAATACCATTGAACTTTGGACTTTTAGACAGTTTTAGTCATACTTAATAGATATTTTAGACCCACAACTTTCAAAACACTTTCTCCTGTTAGTCCTAAAATTGATAGTTGTGTCTAATGACTAATGGAACTCTACAAAATTAACGGATAATATCATTTTTGTTTATTTATAATATTAACTAGGGTAAAAGCTCTCTCTCCCTCTCTCTTCAGATTTCCATTTCTATATGAATCACCTTCATTTTCCCCATATTTCACAAAAACTTGACCCAATTTCAAGGCACCTAGTTATTTAAGGAAAATAGGGGCAAACAATGCAATTAGTTAATGAAGAAGAAAAACGAAACTAGAGGTTTTAGGCTTGGACACAAGCTAGTGAGATCTTCAATGCTAAAAAAATTACTTTTCACCCATTTAAGGTTTTGGATTAAATGCTAGTGAATATCTCTATCTCTCTATCTCCATCTATCTATCTTTTCCCATTTATATATATCTTTAATCCTACTACAAGGTTAAAGGGTGGAAAAAAAATCTGATTTTTAACCTAAAAATGATCCCTCGTTAATGTTAATCTAGTTCTAGTTGATGATGTCATCTGTTATGAAGAAGCAAAAAAATTGTGTCATCTATTAATTTTGTTGACGTCATTCGTTAAAGAAATTTTTTAACCCTATTGTTGACGTCATTCATTAAAGAAATCAAAACACATCATGAGGCTTGTTTTTATCGTGGTCCATTAGCCTTTAGTCACGACTCTCAATTCTAGGACTAACAAGGTGATGATTTGGAAGTTAGACAATTAATGCGTCTATTTTCAAAAAACGGGGGAACGTGTATAAACGCTGGGAGGTATTTTTGGCTTTGTCCAAAATTAAATAATTTAGGATGTCTTTTTTAGGTTTGATATGCCCGCTTATTTTCATCTTCTCCACACAAATTTTAGAGTAACTAGTTAATTATCATGCATGATAATTATATAAATATATGAATCACTTTAGTGGTTAAGGTTAAACTGATTTGCTTTCTTAGCTATGAAAGATTTATACATCCAAAACTTTTAAATAGATAGATACAACATTTGATAATTTAAACTTAATTCATATATTAGTCAATTTAGAACTATACTAAAAATATTTTAATTATACAGTTCAAAAAATTAGTTAATTTATAATATCTTTATTCAAAAAATTCTTGAAAATTAAGAATTTAGTTATGATCAAAGGCATATAGTGTACTACCATATTTATTGGAAAAAGACTATAAAATTAAAATGTTAGTTGTCAAACACTATTGCCACTAGGTAAATAAAGCTATCATTGGGGAATATCACCCTTGGGTAAATAAGGTTACCACTAGGGACTAATACTCGCTGGCTAAATAAGTTACTACTAAGGGGCCGTTTGATACGAGTTAAGTAAAAATATTGAAAAAATTAAGTGCTAAAGTTAGATGACGAGATTTTAAGATTATCATGTTTGGTAACACGCGGTTAAGTGAAAAAAGTTACTGAAAAAGTATGATTATCTTGTTTGGTATGTCGAAAGCTTAGGTAAAGTTCATGAAAAAGTTTGATAAAGTTGTTAGGAAAGTTATATGAATTTTATAAGGGAAAATTTCTTTTTTTTTCATGTTTTAATTTGTTGTCAATGATTATTTATTGATTCTAACACACAATATATNTATATATTATTCTATGCACTAATAAATTAAGTATTTTATTAACTCCACCAATAAAATCAATCAACTATTTTTCTCTTACTGTGCCAAAAATTAAAATAGTTTTTTTATTTACATCGTACACATAAATTCAATGGCAAATTGTTCAAAAATTACGTAGCAAAATTGTATATAGATTTCTGCTGCTAATTGGTAAAAACTCTAAATAATTCATGTCATGTTTGATTATTTTCTCAAATATCATAAAATTAATTATAACATTTAAATTTTCTTTTTTTATATATAAAAATAAATATGACACAAATAATCATCATTTATATTAATACATTAAAATATTTATGATACATAACAGTTTTCTTGCTACATGGAAAATATTCTGGTTCTAGCATAGGAACGAGCAAAATATTTTGGTTCTAGCACAAGAACAAACCAGAATAGGGATACGTTTTTCTTACTTATATTATTAATAATAAATTTTATAAAATTCTTTTATATGTCCAAAATGTTTTTTCTAAAATGGAATACTAGAACACCGGTATGTATCCACCATATTTTGCTTTTTCAAAAAAATAAAATGATCACCAAAACTGATTTGACAACTATAATACAGTAATTCAATGGAGATAAGCTTTTATGGGGAGCTGAGAATAAATAGATATTTTATAAAATGTGTAGATGTGTAAGTAAGAAGAATTAAATTATTGATTATTTCTAAATTCTTTTTTTGTCATATTTTCAATTTTTTTATTCCACACACTAACAAATTAAATAAATGATTGAGGGATAACCCTCATTCATGGCCATGTCCCACGGGCCCAGTCCTCTAGACAGAAAATGAGACGTGGAAAGCAATCATGTTATAATCCCATTTTTTTAACTTTAATTTTTTTTAAATATTGATAGTTTGCGAATAATATATATTTTAGAAAGGAAATAACTTTTAATTTCAAAAAATATTTGATATTATTAACGTGCACGTTAATCATTTTTTATTTATATTATCTATATATGATGACTTTATCCGTTCTTAAAGTTTTCAAACTCAATATTTTATATTATTCATTCCAATTAACGTGCATATCTTAATTTCACGGGACGACCCGAGACGGGTTTGCAGGATGGACCTTTCGGGACAAGGTCGTAAGGGACGAAAAAATCTCAAAATTATAATCGAGACGGATTTAGTCCACCAGGACTGGAATGGGATCTAGTGGGATACTCAGATCGGATTTTTCTTACACTTTTGTGAGGCTTTGGTTGTGAAGAAAATAAAATATCAAAATCAAGTAGGAGTGATGCAAAGAAATAATGACATTTTTATGGAGATTTGAGAAAATAAAATTTGGTTTTATTTTACAGGAAAAAATATTAAGTTAACCCTTTATTTTAAATTTTTTTTGAAAAACTTAAATGTCTGTTAGATTATATTCTAATCAAAATATTTTATTGGAGTGTAGTTTAACAAAGTGTTAATTTTAACTTAAAATGCTAGATCACATTCAAGCAAAAGAAATTTACGGCAAAAGAAATTTACTGCAAAAGAAATTTTAACTCAAAATGCTAGAATCTAAGATTGTATCATTAAAACAAAATAGTGTTAAAATAAAATATAAAAGAATTTGTATGTTATAAAAATAGTAAAATAATAATAATAATAATTTGTTTTTGGTAATCATATTATAATTAAGTAATAAACCACCTATAAATATAGTTTTTTCCTAGGGTAAAATTGGAATCACTGATTATAAATATAACATTTCATTGCACGTTTCGTCAAAAATAAATAAAGTAATTAACATTATCACCATTATATTATAATATTTTCAATTGTTACCAAATATAGTAATCTTAACATTTCAGACATTTTACTTTCATATAATTACATTCCCACAATTTTATTCTGAATATCATTTACTCTCAATCTTATATCAAATGACCCCATGTAGTATTTATAATACACACAACTTGAGCAAACATTCCACTAACACATTCATGGTTATTCATCTTGAAAAGCCCATAACTAGCATAAACATGATAACTTTATATTCTTTCATTTTATCTGTTTCTCATGTTTTACTTCAATATACCAAATGCATTTTACATGATCACATATGCATATTCTATTAAATTCATTTTTCATACACTGCACAATGTAAAACATTCGTGGCTTTAAAAATCAAAGATATTTGATTTTATCATTTTCAGTCCTTTTGCATCCCTTAAAAATTTATAACATCCATTTAACATCTGGATTGCGAAGATGTTAAGATTGTCTCTTTTTGATCATTCCTTATTTGTTATAAGAAAAGTGAGAGAATCTAAGATTGCAGGAATCTTGAAATTACTTCTTTTTAAGACATGTTTATTAAACTAACCGATGAGATCGTAGGATCTTATGATTTTACGATCTAATTTATAGGTGAAATCTTAAATTGGTAAATCTTATGATCTCATTATATATTTTTGTATATGATTGGTATGGCCGTACGATCCTACTACAGTTCTACAATCCCACGAACTATAATTGTATAAGATAAGCTCTAATCTCTAATGTATTAAAAGGGACAATCCTTGAGAAACTTTCATTTATCAAATTTACCCTTCTACTTAAACTGTTTACCCTTACCCTTTATAATTACAGGTGGCAATAATTGATTTGTAATTACTTATAAATAAACAACTTTTCCATGAGCTTTTGTGTCTTTGTTTCATTGGGCCAGAGAACCGTTGCATCTGAAGAGGCATCTCACCCGTTCAATTTCAATTCTAAAAGTCTTTGTTGCTTTGTTTCATTGCACCAAAAAAACTTGTTATGCTAATTCAACATTTAACTTCCCCAAATCATATTGCAACAGTTACTTTTTCATTTAAATAGTTAGTTAATTTAAACAAATTAGAAATCGATTTGATTTCTTCAAGTGTTGCATTCATACAATATCATTCCTTTGATGTTTAATACAAATCACACTAATGGTCAATATTTGTAACTTTTCTTTAATTTTGAAAAGTTACAACTCACTTAGTATTATAAATATGAGGTCGGCAACACTGATTACTTCAACCATTGTCAAAGATCATGCACAAAACTCAAACAATTAAAGTGAAGAAGGCATATCCAACAAAACATTCCACACCTTCAATCAGAAAAAAATATTTGAACCAATCCACACCTTCAATCACAAAAAAATGTTTGAACCATACATCATTTCAATATATCAAATTTTTGTATTCAAAATACGTATAGTGCTTTCATCAAGGATTTAATTGCTTACCAAAAGGAATGGAGCATCGGAGTCAATGTGTTGAGAAAAAGCACATGTTGAGAAAAAACATAGTGGAGACATACCAAAATAACAAAAGAGACCTTAAACATGGAAGTACATAATTATACACTTTACAATTTCATTGTATTAAACATTTATTTCAAACAAAAACTCACCATCTATCCTTAATAGGGTCAAAAAATTCGGTGCACAAAAAACAAACTTAGAGTTACAAAACACAAACATTGCATCTTACTTATTTATTTCGTCAAACTTATTAAATTGATTGATAAATTACCCAAACAGTTAAAGAGAAAAAGGCAATTCTAATAGTCAAACATATTTATTTGATTCTGTTTTAATGAACAATTTAAACTGTCCAATTATGATATTTTGATGTATGTCAATTACGTTATTATGACATTTTTTCATACATTGATTAGATTATACTATTAATTAGCTATACTAGGTGTGAGATTAGTAACCATATGTTTTAACATAAATCCAACGTAAGAAAGGGTTATGGCCATGCACATAAAAACACTCAACCTACTTCTAACCTAAATAAATCTTAGATCTGTTTAAGAATCTATAAAATCTTAACAAGAAGTGATTAATTAAACTAATAGCTCTTTGACATATCATTAACATGGGAAAGGAGAATGAATAAAAAGAAAAGGGATGTTCTACTTCTAGACTATCGGTAATGACATGCTACATTGTTAGTCCTTTTTCATTCTTAGTTATTCACATGGTTTACTTATCTAATATATATAATATTTTTGTTCCATTTATAAGGTCTAGAATGATAAAAATGACTTTATGTGGGGATTTGGCTGTGAAAGAGGGGAATATATTAGAGGATTTAGTGCAGTCAACTCTTACCATTATTGGTACAAACTTTCACGCCATTATTTTTAAGGTATTTTATATATGTCTTTTACTTATATATTCACGCTATAAAGTTATGCTTACCTCATTATGTTGGCAGATGACAAATATATGCAGTGTGATAGACCACTAAGTGTTGTCTTATTAGAAACTTAAAAAACATGTTTCAGAATGAAGAACACACCAAAGAGTGTTAGACAACATATTCAATATAACAAACACATAGAGAAAAACAAATGCATTAGTTTAACAATGTTTAACACTGCCTAACAAAGAATACAACAAATATAAATGTAAACATAAAATCATAGTTGAGACATTGTAACACATCAACTTAAACATAAGCAAAACAACTAACAATCATCAATTTCTCCATCTTTTGTGATAAGTCTTTGTGATGCAGTTCAAATATATAAGTTTTGTATGATATATTATACTGAAATTAATGTTCCTTGAATTTTTTCATTGACAATTTTAAAACACAATGAATTCGGTCAAACTTTTAATATTAACAGAGAAACACTCAAGTTATTTCTTCAGACAACTCTTTAATCTAATTAAAAAACTTTCAAATATGCATAGCCCTAAGGGGTTCTTTTGACAATATAATTACTTTTACTGATAAAAAAATCTAATTAAGAAACCTTACAAATCTTAAACCAAAAGAAATGAATTAAATCAAACTAATCTTTTGAAAAATCATTACAAAAGATATCATCTGTTAATGTTATAGTTGTATTACATTCCAACTCACATAAGATATCTTTTACTATAATGTATTTTAATATTTTATACTGAAAGTAATGTTGCTTTTATTTTTGACTAGTTAAATTTAAACACAAAATCAAATAAATAGGCCTGGTCAAACATTTTAAATTACATAAAAATATTAAAGTTACTTTTATCTTCAAACAACTCTTTAAGATAATTAAGAACCCTAAAAAATTTTCAATAAGGGGAAACCTTAAAGCTAAGGTTTTAGAGTTATAAAAAATAAACATTGCATCTTACATATTTTGTCAAACTTATTAAATTGATTGATAAATTATCGTCCAGATTCACGAATTCTTAAGAGAAACATAGAGAAAATGTTTACACAATATTGACTTACGTGTCCACTAGTTTCAACCAAGGCATATATCATCATAACAAAAAGAACAACTAGGTTTTTTTTGGTATTATCACATGCCAGCTTCAAACATTAAATTCAACTTGGTTGATTTAACACATTTATAAAACTGTTCTTTCTGTCAAGATTGACTAGAAACTTTATTTATATAGCCAGAAAGTGCAAATAGACACTTACATATCGTCCGTGTTAGCAACATAACGATGTGCATCAAATGGAGACCCTTTACATCCTAACCATGTCATAACTGTATGAAAAAAAAACATCTACCACAATAAAATTTTATAGGTGTAAAGATAAAATCAGAGAACATAGACACATGCAACATAAGCACATATCTCACGATCGAGTCTTCTTCTGAAACTACCAAGTAAAGAAAGCATGACCAAAGTTGAAAGTATCGAGGTGAAAGGTGGAAAACAAGGTGACATATTCTAGCCAACACAAATGCAATAAAAGTATAAATTCATTGATTCCATATCTTGGGAGTTCTCTAAGAAGTAGATGACAATCCACTATCTTGGATAACATCCTTACGCACCAGGAGACTATATATCCAAATTTTATCAATTAAACAAAAAGTACGAGCAAAATTTTAACATCAATAACCATATCGTAGCGAGACATAACAAATAGTATGCAACACTTCTGACAACAAACTCTCAATCTATAAAGATGCTTCTAGCTCAATATCATTTAAAAACAATTACAATAAGACCATGGTTCAATGAGGCCGTTGATGATACGGACAACTATTCTCAACGAGAATTTCTCAATTCATTGGTACCAAATGACGTTCCTCCACATATATTAGTCTTGAAGAAAAAATAAAAATTGGTAGAAAAAGACAAGTTTTAAGGGTTGAGTTAAGTAAATGACTACTTAAATTTTTATTTACAAAAATGACCAAATTTTTAGAATTTACATATAGAACCGCCAGTGGTTCAATATGATTTACTATTTCGCAAGCTACTTTCTGGCCATTTTTGTTAATTTTTAATTTTTCGGCCATTAACTTAACTCCCCCTTAAAAACCAATCATTCATGTAGTTCTCCCAAGAAAAAATGTCTGATCATGCTTTGTGAAAGTTAGACCCAGTTAATGGTCTATGTAATGGAACTCTACTAGTATGCCATGACTTCTGGAAGATTCTAGTACATGCAAAAATATAAATTAGACAATGTTGATGTGAAAAATATTCAGCATCGACTGTCGAGTGGACCGCCACGCGACTCTCTGTGATTCCTCCATGGGTCTGCAAAAATCAAGAATGATCGTGAAAGCAGTAGGCAGGGCACCGTGGGGTGCCTCACCCAATGCACTCCGATGATCAAGTCAGTAGAGTGTTTAGAAAAAAATAATAGTGTGGAGAATTGCTTAGCATTTAATGGAGAACATCATATATTTATAATGGTTTTCTATATCAATCAACGTCCAGGTTCAATGTATCGTCTTCCTTATTTTGAAAAGGAATGGAGATATTCATGAAGAATATTCTCTGATAAGGATAGTTTAGTTATCATCTTATCTTCTTTAACAACCATTGAGATTACCCGATAGATTTGATGTGTGTCTATCCTTTCATTGTATAATTGATTATTATGTGTTATCATGACAGAAAAATGATATCAACATCCGTGTGATCTCGGGGTGGGGTCGTGTCCATCAATCTGGTAGTGGATGGTGCCTCGGTCATCATGGTGACTTTGGTCATGGAGGAGTCATTGGTTTGGACTTAATATGGGCCCTACCCGAAAAATTAGAATATTAGGCTTTTTTGGATATTATTGAGTGTGCTTTAGCCAGAGTATTTTTTTCTCCCCTACAGACAACACATTGGAAAAGATGTTTTTATTACAAGAATTTCATTGAGTCCGGCGAATGATGAAGGTTATCCATTTAAATTTAAGAGGAAATAATTTCGCGTGCGCCTCTATTATGCATTCAAATTTAAGAGGAAATAATTCCGTGTGCATCTCTATTATGCAATGACGATCAATAAAGCTCGAGGACAGACAATCCTCATGTTGGCATCTATCTTCGTCAGTACGTACTTTCTCACAGACAATTATAAGTTGCGCTTTCACGAGGTGTTTCGATGATAACGATAAAATTTTTAGTTAAACCAAAGGATGCGGGGCTTAATGATACAATGTGTACGAAAAATATGTTATATAAGGAAATACTTGATCTGTAAAAAAAATTGTTTATCTTTCTTAAGTTATTCCATTGAATTAAAAAAAATCTTGATCATTATAAAATAAAACATTAATAAACATATACTATGATAAGCTTTAATAACATCAGTTACCTAGCCTGTGGGAAATAACTAGTTTATATGAAAATGATACAATATCCACTTAATCTGTCCAAATTTTTACTTGTTATTTATCTATCTAAATTGTACCTAGTAAAATTTTGAAACTTACAATTTATTCTTTAACTATATTCAAGAATCTTAATGTAGATTCATAAATGATGTTCTTTGACAATATTACTATGATATAGTAGAATCTTATGATTCACGATTTGAACCTGCGATATGATTCGTTAAACTTTTCCATAATCCTAGGTACATAAGTTTTGGTTCTCACAGCCTTGATTTGAGATGATTTGAAACCCTCAACAATTAGGGTGCACCAGATTTGGAGAATATATGGATATTTTACCTTCCCATTTTGTTCATAATTTTCTCTCACAAGGGTATAAATAAATAACTTATTTATTTTCAACCAATTTTATTTATTTATTGGTTGTGATTATATCTTGTAGATTAAAAATATCTTTAATATTCTCTTTTTTAAATTATTATATTATTTATTAAAAAATTAAATAGAGAACTTCCCAACAACAAAATTCACATATTAATCAAGATAATCTGAAATTTAAAAAAAAAAAACAAAACTGACAGTGTCTTTCTAACATACAAGCATACATGCTAATCTACCTTCTTTTAGTGACATTTATGATTTCAATTTAAAAATTTAGCCTAATAAGACTATGTTTTGGAAGATGGGCAGTCAAGTTTCTCAATGATAGTGTGAATAGGTCGCCTTCTAAAGATCTATATTTTTTTGTCTTTTTTAGACTTGGCATTTACTTAAATATTATTAAAATGGTCACAAAATAATTCCATCAGTTTAGAATAATTAATTATTTAACTATTCTAGAGTGGTGGAATTGTTTTGTGATCGTTTATAATAATATTTAACAATATGGTCGATTTTGTTTGTTAACCAAATTTAATTTCAATAATACTCTTCATTTGGTTTTGTAATAGATTTTTTCAGCTTTTTGTATATGAATTTGTTCCTCAAATTTTGATGGTATACGTGTGTCCTAATTTTGTGTGTCCTAATTTTAGGCACTTCTCCAATCGAATAGCTAATTATATTGACTTAGGCAATCCCTTAAAATAAGAGATTTATCGTAAGAATCGAATTGTTTTTTGATTATTTCTTTTTCGGATTTAATGACTTTTTTATTCGTTTCTCAGGTTTTTATATTTTTAAATAAGAAAATTTAATCGTCAATGTTATGTTTTCAACTCCAAACGATCAACGAAATTTTCAAAATAAAATCTAGAAAAACAACCACTGATATTCATATATAGCAAAAGAAATTAATAGGTTTCATTATGCAAGCAATCTTTTTTAATGTTGTTTTTTTCAGAGGCTTTGTCTGTTAATCTAATATAATTTATATTTTTTATTAAGCTTAATTAGGTAGTTTTTAGTGATGTGTGGTTGTTCCCTTAAAATTATGAGATTTTAGAAATATCTCAAACTTTTTGAATCATGATATTGTTATTATTTTCAATTAAGGCTGTAAATATTTCAAACTCTTCCACTAATGAGACTCTCTCGCCGTTTTTTAGGTTTATTATGAGTCATTTACATCGATTTTCATATATTTTTTAATAGTTATTTATGAAAATTATATTTGCAATAAATTTTAGACTATTAGCGTTAATTAAAAGGTCCAAACTAGGAAATGCATATTTCAAAAATGTGTATATACAATGCAATAGTTATTTTTACAATTATTTTCACAAACTAGTCAAACAATTCATCATTATTCAAATATAATTACGTAACTTATATTAAACAATAATATAAGGACTAATAAAGAAATATGTAGTAGTACCAGTAGTTAATACTAATATTGTGTATTTCGATTATAGTAAACATTTACATTTATTATTCAAAAATATGTAACTATTAAATGTGTTTACATTTTAAAAATAATAGTAAATACTTATATTTATAATTAATATAAATTTTGTTGGTCATAATTAAACATTCATAATAATTATATCTTATCTTCCTATATTAAAAGGAGGCTTAAATCTTATTATATTTGTACAGGACATATTTCTCCCCTGGTAAAAGAGCTGCCAGCGTGGCTGAAGGAATAAGAAAAGTAATGGAGAATGTAAACGTGGGAGAAGATGAAGTCAAAGGGAATAACGTATCAATTAGAGGGATATAAAGGATGAAGTCAGTTACTCCCCCTATCCCACGATTGGATCAAACAGTTAAGATATTTATCATTAATTATTCATAAAATCTAAGAAACGGATAGAAACGGCCAAGGAGGGAAAGGCCTATATAAACCTTCATATCTACCAAACAAAAAGAGAGACAATACAATCAAGCTATAAGCTTACACTTTGTCCTACTTGTTGTTCTTCTCTTACATTTCTACTTTGTATTTGTATTCAATACACGAATACCGTAATGTACGAAATTTTTTCTTATAGATTGATATTTTCATTGAGAGTTGAAAGACACTCAAGAAAATCAATCAATGAAGTTTCAAGGATGCCGAGAATCAGATCCAATGTGGCACGAGACAGCCAAAGTGAAAATAATGTTGAACAGAGAAATCATGATGTTCCGGCAATTCTTGAAACCATCATCAAAAGAATCACGTAATTGGAAAACTGCAATGCTGAAACTCTAAATACGACCCTTTATGCGCTACAGGATCAAGTTGCTACCTTGCAACGAGAGGTCCAACAAACGTGAAATGAAATGAGCCAGCCACATCACGAAGAAGTAAATGAGATGCAAGATGCGACGCCCAACAAAAGGAGAATCATTACGAGAATACACTCAAAGGTTTAAAGATGAAATGGGCAAAGTTGAGAATTGCGATGACCGTGTGGCTCGGTTGACATTCAAAAGAGGCCTTGATCCCTAGTCCTCATTGTTTGAAGACCTATATAAGAAGAAGCCATTGAACATGACATAAGTGTTTGTCAGAGCATATATGTATATAAATCTTAAGGAAGAAAGAAAGAGCATGGAACGATTGTCAGAACAACTAGCTGCCACGTCTAGCTCAAATGCTAAGTGGAAAGTCAGAGCTTCAGTAAGTAAAGACAAACATGATGAAAGTGGAAAAGAAAAAAGACCAAAAGGACCTGAGCAGTTTGTCCAGAGAGAAAAAACTTATACTCCGCTCACCATCCTGATCAACTAGATCTTATGGGCAATAAAATATGATCCATGGCTGGAGAGACCACCACCGACGAGAAAAGAGCCTTGTGAAAAAGACAAGCATAGATTTTGCTCATTCCAGAAAAGCTATGGGCATATGACAAAAGATTGTTATCAGTTAAAAAATTATATAGAAGAACTCATCAACAAAGGACATCTCCGCCAGTACGTTGCAAATTCAGACAACAAGAAAGCGGAACGGAACGAGGAACCAAGGAAGACTGCAGAACCATTACGTATAGTGGATACCATAATAACACTGACGGAACAAGAATGGACAAGCCGAAAAGAAAGAAAGCAATATTGTAAGAAGATAGCAACAAGAGAAAAAGGAAAATAAAATCCCTCTAAGGAAGCTCTGATCACCTTCAATGGTAAGGAAGACGTGCACATCCTAGAAAGCCATAATGACGCTCTGGTGATATCCGTCCAAGTTGGAGATTGCCTGGTTAGAAGAATATTGGTAGATAACGGAAGCACCCCAAACGTCCTTTATCGATCTACCATGTATAAAATGGGGATTGAAGTAGCAAAATTACAAAATCCGGGGCAACCGCTGGTAGGGTTCAATGGAAAAGTAACTTATTCAGAGGGAACACTTTAGTTCCCCGTGTGGACTGAACCTTTCAACCACATAACTGAGTTTACAGTCATTGATACACCTTCTCTATAAAATGCCATATTAGAAAGATCTTGGATCCATAAAATGAAAGCAATTATGTCGACTTACCATCAGACCCTGAAATATCTACACCTGATGGAATAAAGGTGATCAGAGGAGACCAAGCAACGACACGATGTTGTACGGTTACCGCACTCGATTCCGTCAAGAAAGAAGCTAGAGAATCAATAACAATATCAATTGAAGACACCAGATCAACTGATAGAAATAAAACTCAATCAAAGAACGAAGGAGATCAAAATAGGAGCCATGCAGTCGCCAGAAGAACAATAAAGACTTATCTAATTTTTTGAGAAAAAATGAAGATATGTTTGTGAAAACCCCAATGGACATGCCTGAGATAAACGAAGAAGTAATATGCCATCAACCGAACATAGGTCAAAAGCCAAGCCTGTAAAACATAAAAGGCGAGTCTTTGCTCCGGAAAGAAAAAATACAATCAAAGAGGAGGTCGACCAACTAACCAAAACAGGATTCATCAAGGAAGTCATGTATCTAGAATAGCTGTCCAATTTGGTGTTGGTGAAGAAAAAGAAAGGAAAGTAGAGGGTTTGCATGGACTACACAGACTTGAACAAAGCATGCCCTACGGATGATTATCCGTTTCCTTGTATCGATCAAATAATTGACACAACGGTGGGGTGTGAGCTGCTAAGATTCAGAGATGTGTTCTCGGGATACAATCAGGTGAAGATATATCCATCCGCCAGACCAACAAAAGACCTCCTTCATAACCGATCAGGGTATTTATTGTTCTAAAGTAATGTCTTTTGGACAAACAAATGCAGGGGCAACATACCAGCGACTAGTGAATTATCTATTCAAAAGTCAAATCGGATGAAAAATGAAGGTTTATGTAGACAATATGCTAGTCAAGTCCGTTAACCGCCAAGATCATGTTAAACATTTAGAAGAAGGATTCTCAGAGTTGAGGAAATTCAACATAAAACTGAACCCCGAAAAGTGCACCTTCAGAGTCAAAGCAGGAAAGTTCCTCAGGCATATGGTATCACAAAGAGGAATAAAGGCAAATCCAAATCAAGTGAAAGCAATCATATAGATGGAGACCCCGAATACACTAAAAGAGTTGCAAAGCCTCACGGGAAAGTTAGCGGCTGTGGGAAGATTTCTAGCAAGATCAACTGATAAGTGTAAACCTTTCTTTGCAAAGATCAAGAAAAACTCAACTCAAAGATGGAATGAAGACTGCGAAGCAGCTTTCAAAGTCGTTAAAGAATATGTAGCCTCACCACCAATCCTGTTGAAGCCAGAACCAGGAGATAAATTGTACCAGTACTTGTCAGTTTTAGAAGTAACTGTCAGCGCAACTCTGGTCAGAGAAGAAGGAAATTTGCATAAACCAGTTTACCTCATCATCAAGAGCTTAGCGGATGTCGAGACTGTTGTAAATTAAGGCGCGCAGTGGAGGCGGTTAATTTAAAAACATATATCGATGAGAAAAACAATTGCGTCGCCACGGTTTCCAAAATTTTTTTTAACGAAAAATACTTTTTCTCATCGGATCCATTATATATCTATACATTAAATCTAAGACATATAAAGATGTGAATTATACCTCTTGTAGTATATCAAGTATCCTTGCCAACAACGAACTAGAGGTTCCACCAACAATGGACTGTGAGATCCACACCAAGATTTTCCAAGTCAATTCTCAAACATAATAAGATGTGTGTGGGCACTAAGAATATATCAAAGAAACTTTTTTGTCTCTAAATGTACTCAATATATGAGATCTAGAGATTTGAAGAATGACTTTTATGAGACAAAAACTCTGAAAAAGAATTGGAGAATTCACAGAGTCTTTGATTAACTTTTAATCACAGTGAATGCTTCAATCACTTAATCACACACTTAATTAGGCCAGTAGAATAATATCTATATATATTCTAAGTCAAAGCTCATTAGGTTTTATGGTGTACATAAGATAGTAAATTATTTACAAATGTGCCATTATAGTTGGACCCACTGCAACTGGTGCAACACTGCAGTGTCGCACGACACTGCAGTGTGCGGTGCAGAGTCGTAGTGCCTTAGGGCACTACTGGCTCACGCACCAATGTAGTGTCGTGAGGCACTACAGTGTGCCACGTCTCACTGTAGTGTCGTGTGGCAGTACAATAATTCATGCCAATCGCCGATTAAAAAATCAGTGATTGACATGTGACTGTGCAACATGTCACGTGACAACTTTTCTAAATTTATTAATTATTTTAATCAAATAAATATCTAGATATCAGTTAATTCAAAATTAACATATTTGATCACCCATATCAATTAGCTTATCTGTTAGTTCACAAATAACAGATTTTGTTGATTCAAATTTGAATTCTTATCTCATAATAATTTAACATTATTTAATTTTATAAATCAAATATGTTGTCTTACATATCGATTAGCATAAAAATTAATCATTATAATTATTTAATTGTATTGCCGAAAATTACAATACATAATTTAATTAATTACTTCTTAATTAATTAATTGCATATAATTATCTCATAATTATATATTTGCCGAGAAATTTAATTCCCATCGCAACTTAGTCTTTTTCTCATTCCTGAAATATTCACACCCTAGACTATGTAGAACAGAGATGACTCGGGGACCATGGACCCATAATTCTAAGCTCTAATAAACCAAATTATTAATTAAAATCTTTATTTATATCACTGAATCTCCAAAACAAAAGTCACTAGTATGTCTTATAAACAAACCTTAACGAGTGAATAAAAAAAATCTAGTAGACATGCATATGAGTTCATGACTACTCAGGATTCAGATTGATCTACATATGATCATCAGATTTGATATTTATTAAATTTTTATGATAAACGGTAAGTTAATAAATATATTAATTGACCTCGGTCCAGTCCTATATAATCTGATTATATAAAGTACATTCATTAAAATGTCTATCCACATTAGTGATCCGAATCTAAGTCACATGCATTCAAAAAAATGTTTAATGAACCGTACTAGCTACCATTCATCAAAGATTCTATACTTTAATATGTTGCGGACTATTTTATTTGTTATCTATTATCTTAATCCTCTTGTACTTATACAAGATCATAGTCTCATTAATGAATATAAAAATTTAAGATATTTATATAAATTATTCAACAATAATTCAAAAGAACAATTGAAAGTAAAATGTAATTTCAGTAATTTTGAATTAAAAATGTTTAAACACATTCTTTGAGGGCATTATGCCCAAAAATTTCCCACATGCCCTAAAGAAAATGTGGCATCTCTCTCAATCTCATATTTCACACATTACCCTCAAATGACTTTGTAGGAAGTGTCTTGGTAAAGGGATCAACCAGGTTTTGATCTCACGCTATCTTCATAACAGTCACATCCACTCGGTGCACGATCTCTCTTACAAGATGGTATTTCCTCTCAATGTGCTCGTCCCTTTTGTGACTCCTCAGTTCTTTGAAGGTCAAAATCTGGCTGATCGTTTTACCTAGACACTTCGTGCGAAGTCATTTGAGGCTCATGTGCGTAACATGAGGTTAAAAGAGATGTCACATTTGCTTCAGGGCAAGTGGAAGATTGTTGGGGGTAATTCCCTCAAAGCATGTATTGACATTTTAATATGAAATTTAATGGGAATACATTTTTCTTATAATTACTCTTTTAAATTATTGTTGAATAGTTTATATACATATCTGAAAATTTTATATTCATTAATGAGACTGTGATCTTGTATTAGTACGAGAGGATTAAGATCATAGATAATGAATAAAATTGTCAGCAATATATTAAAGTATGAAATCTTTTATAAATTAGTGCTAGCACGGTTCACTAAGTATTATGAATGTATGCGATCTAGATCTGGATCATTGATGTTGATAGATATATTAATGAATGTACTTTATATAATAAGATTATACATGACAAGACCGATGTGAATTAATATCTTTTTTAACCTTCCATTTATAATAAATATTTCATACACATCAATCTGATGATCATATGTAAATTAGTCTGAAATTTGAGTAACTCATATACATGTCTACTGGATCTTTTCATTCGTTCGTTAAGATTTATTTGTAAAACATGCTAGTGACTTTTGTTTTGGAGATTCAGTTATGTGGATGACTGTGAATATGATCTTACAAAATTTGGAATCTAAGCTTTCCTACTGGATCGTATATCTCCCTTAAGTATTGATTCTTAAACTGAATGGTTATTAAACTCAAATTTAAAATATGATTATGATTTAGTCATTCACTAATGAATTAATGGTGCTTAAGGATCAAGAGGTAATTAGAAGGGTACAATGGTAAATTTGATCGACTCTAATTTATGAACCAATAATTGGAGAACAGAATTACGTGAAATGATTATATCAAATGAACTACACGAGAATACTCTGTAAATATATTCTATAATCACTAAGAATGCAATTTTATATTAATAAATAAGATTATTTAAATTTAATTAATAATCTGGTTTACTGGAGCTTAGGATTATAGGTCCATGGTCCTCAAGTCACCTCTGTATTATGCAGTTTAAGATGTGAATATTTTAAAACATGTGAAAATGACTAACTTGCAAAATGAATTATAATTTTGAGGCAATTACATACTTATGATATAATTATGTGTGATTGATTAATTAAGTTATTTATATTAATTTTCAGAAATTATATATAAATAATTATATCGATTAATTTTGTAAGTATCGATAAGTGAGATAATATATCTAATTTGTGAAATTAGATAATGTTAAATTATTAGATAATAATTTAAAATTTGAATCAACTAAATCTGTTATTTGTGAACTAACAGATAAGCTAGTTGATAGTGATACATATAAGTTAATTTTAAATAAACTAATAAGTGGATATTTATTTGATTAAGATAAATATTTAATTCACTATAATTGTCACGTGTCAATCACTGATTGAGAATTAGAAATTGGCATGAACTATTGTAGTACCACGTGGCACTACATTAGTGGGTGTGTAGTACAGTAGTGTCACACGAGACTACAGTAGTGCCGTGAGACACTGTGTTAGTTCACGACAAGTGCAGTGCCGTGTGGCACTGTAGTTATGCACCAAATTGTAGTGGGTCCCACTGCAATGGTAATTTGATGATTAAATGTTATTTTGTATATATCCCTAAAAATTTGATGTGCTTAGAAAATATATATTGATATTATTCAAAGGGCCTCAGGGTTGGTCGAGTATTGAGAACATTGTTCATATCAGGGTGAACTTTTTTCTGTTATTAAAAGTTAATCAAAAACGCTGAAAGAATAATCATCGTATTCTCTCAATGAATTATCTTCTCAGTAAATTTTTAAATCTCATGTGTTGAGTACATCTAGAGATAGAAATAATGTCTTTGAATTATTCTACGTGTCCACACACCTCCTATTACGTTTGAGGATTGGCTTGGAAGATCTTGGTGTGGATCTCGAAGTCTGTTGTTCATGGGAACGCATGATCGTTGGTTTGCGAAGACGCATGATATAGACTATAAGAGGTATATGATTCATATCAATGTTTGTCTTAGATGTAATATATAAATATATAATGTATCCTGATTGAAAAGAGTTTTTTGGTATAACTTTTTTATTTTTTTAGAAACCATTGCGTCGCATTTATGTTATTTTATCGAAAAAAGATTTGTTTTTTAATAAATTTTTAAAAGCCCCACGCTTCCGCCGCGCGAGCGCTGCGTTTTCAACAATTGGTATAAAAAAGGGCATTATATATTTGTATATTAAATACTGTTTGTGTTTTCTTGCTTTATTAATAATATATGTGATATGCATGAATGAATGGATGATTTTGTTTTATGAATGTATGGTTAAATAATGGATCGTTAATTGTATGGTGATTATTTGGTTAGGATTTGTTCTTTAATTTTTTCTTAGATCTTGTGTAAGCCATTTTGGGGCATAGGAATTTTTGTAATTTTGTTTTGAATATTAAATTATAATTATTCCTATCGTAAGAAGATAAAGAACACACGATACGAACGTGGAGAAAAAAGAAAAGAAATAGGAATTCTGGCGCCAACGCCGCTGGAAAAACTGGCTCCGACGGCGAGCTCGCCGAAAAATTGGCACCGGTGACGACGCCGATAGAGGGTGGTCATCGGTGACTGGCGACCGTGGTTAGCGGCGGCTAGGGTTGGCCGACGGTGGGAGAGTTCTGTTGTTGGTGGCAACTGTAATCACCGCTAGGGAAGTTTCAAAGAAACTCTGATACCAACTTACCCTATCACTGCAAAGTTTTATGAAAACCCTAACACTATCTTTTATCTTTTAAATTTTAAAATTAATGTAATTTTAAAATTAATTATTAGTTTTTAATTTTATGAAAAATAATATTAATTAATTTATTGGGTTGACCTAAGTTTGACCAAGTAAATAAATTATTTTTTTTACTAAGTCAAATTCAATAATTTGAAAAGATAATTATAGAGATAATTTTTAATTAGGAAAAATAGTTTTTCCTAATTAAATAAGTTTTTTTTCAAAACTTGAAGATTATGAATATGGACATCAAGTGGAGAATGAGATATTTTAGAAATATGTAATCTTGAAGTCCTCTTTGCAATTTTATTTTTTTATTTCAGTGGTTGTAACTTACATTTTGAATGTAGTGCCTCGTAAGTTTATAAGCACGTCACCTTTAGAGTTATTGAATGACTCAAAATTCAGTTTATGTCATTTTCGTATATGGGGGTGTCTAGTCATGTTCTTAGACCCAAGATTGGAAAGTTAGACTAGAGATAAGAAGTGTGTATATTTGTTAGTTATGCTCCATATATTAGAGGTGGATACTTTTATAGTCATGAGGATTAAAAAGTGTTTGTATCGACAAATGCAACATTCCTTGAACATGACTATATGAAAAACTACAAATCTCGAAGCAAAGTAGTTCTCGAAGAATTAGTGTTTGATGAGATCATACCACCTTCATCATCAACTGATAAACGACAAACCACAGAAATCATTGTTGCTGTTCAGGAAACCCTGGTGCAACATCGTAGTGAGAGGATTGTAAGACAACATGTTTGCTATGAACTAGAGACACATGTTCTAGTGTCATACACTGATAATGACGATCCATTATTTTATGAAGAAGCAACAGATGATCCTGAAAAGGAGAAACGACAAGATGTCATGAACCAGGAAATTGAATCAATGTATTCCAATTCCGTCTCAGAATTTGTATATCCACATGAAGATGTTAGGCCCATTAGATGCAAATGGATCTTCAAGAAGAAAAGAGTTGCAAATGGGAAAGTAGAGACTTTCAAGGAACGGCTGGTAACTAAGGGCTATATACAAAGGGAAGTAGTCGATTATGAAGAGATATTCTCCCCTATTGCCATGCTAAAATCCATTCATATCCTTTTCTCCATTGCCGCTACTTTAGACTATGAAATATGGCAAATGGATGTCAAGACAGCTTTTCTGAGTGACTCTCTTGAAAAAAGCATCTATATGATGCAACCAAAAGGGTTCGTGAAAAAAAGGGACAATATCAGAAAGTATGCAAGTTGCTTAAATCTATTTATAGATTAAAGCAAGCATCTAGATCTTGAAATCTTACCTTCGATGAGATTATTAAATCTTATGGCTTCAAGTAAAATGTTTTTTAAGCTTGTTTTTATGAATACATCGAAGATAAGATAATGATTTTCTTAATTCTTTATGTTGACGATATTGTACTCATTGAGAATGATGTAGAATCTTTGTCAAAGGTAAAGAAGTGGTTAACTGAGAAATTCTAAATGGAAGATTTGAGAGAGGTGATGTATGTTCTAGACATCCAAATCCTAAGGGATATAAAGAACAAACTCTTAGCACTTTCTCAGACATCTTATATTGATAAGGTGGAGGGGAGATTCTCTATGGATAATTCTAAGAAAGTAAAACTACCGACCATACATGAGATTGTCCTATATAAGGAGCAATGTCCTACGACACCTCAGAAGGAGGAGGATATGAGAAAGATTCCTTTTACTTCAGCTGTTGGTAGTTTCATGTATGCCATGTTATGTGTGAGACTAGACATTTATTATGTAGTGGAAATTGTCAGTCATTATCAATCGAATCCAGGTTTGAAACATTGGATTGCAATAAAACTACCGACCTAAGGGATAGAAAGAACAAGCTCTTGACACTTACTCAGACATCTTATATTGATAAGGTGGAGGGGAGATTCTCTATGGATAATTCTAAGAAAGTAAAACTACCGACCATACATGAGATTGTCCTATATAAGGAGCAATGTCCTACGACACCTCAGAAGGAGGAGGATATGAGAAAGATTCCTTTTACTTCAGCTGTTGGTAGTTTCATGTATGCCATGTTATGTGTGAGACTAGACATTTATTATGTAGTGGAAATTGTCAGTCGTTATCAATCGAATCCAGGTTTGAAACATTGGATTGCAATAAAACACATTCTCAAGTACCTCAGGAGAACGATAAACTATATGTTTGTTTATTCAGGTGAAGACCTGAACCCCACTAGATATACTGATTCTGATTTTCAATCAGATTGGGATAGTCAAAAGTCAACGTCTGGATCTGTATGCACCCTAAGTGGAGGAGCCGTAGTCTGGAGAAGTATCAAACAATCCAACACTGTAGATTCTACGATAGAAGCTGAATAAGCGGCTTGTGAAGCTACAAAAAAGCGCTATGGCTCAAAAAGTTCTATACTAATCTGGAAGTACTTTCAGATATGGACAAACCACTGATCCTTTACTTTGACAGCAGTGAGACATTAGCTAATTCCAAAGAACTGATGAGTCACAGGAGGGGCAAGCACATAGAGAGGAAATATCATCTTGTAAGAGAGATCGTGCATCGGGGGGATGTGACTGTGATGAAGATATCGTTATATAAAAACCTGGCTGATCCTTTTACCAAGATACTTCTTGCGAAGTCATTTCAGAGTCATGTGCATAACATGGGGTTGAGAGAGTTGACAAATTTTCTTTAGGGAAAGTGTGAGATTGTTGGGGGTAATGCCCCTAAAGCATGTGTATTGACATTTTAATATGAAATTTAATAAAAATACATTTTTCATATAATTGTTCTTTTAAATTATTGTTGAATAATTTATATAAATATCTGAAAATTTCATATTCATTAATGAGACTATGATATTATATTAGTACGAGAGGATTAAGATCATAGATAATGAATAAAATTATGAGTAACATATTAAAGTATGTAATATTTAATGAATGATTGCTAGTACGATTCACTAAGAATTATGAATACATGTGATCTATATTCTGATAATTTATATGGATATACATATTAGTGAAAGTACTTTATATAATAAGATTATATATGACATGACCAATGTGAATTAATATATTTATTAACTTATTGTTTATCATAAAGATTTAATACACGTTAATCTAATGATCATATGTAGAACAGTCTGGATCTTGAGTAGTCATGAACTCTTATACATGTCTACTAGATCTTTTGATTCACTCGTTAAAGTTTGTTTGTAAAACATGCTAGTGACTTTTTTTGAAGATTCAGTGATGCGGATGGCTGAGAATATGATCTTACAAGATTTGGAACCCAAGCTTTTCTAACATATCGTATATTGGTTCTCTTAAGTGTTGATTCTGGACTGAATGATTATTGAGCTCAAATTTATAATACGATTATAAATTAGCAATTCACTAGTGAATTAATGGTACTTAAGGATCAAGAGATAATTAGAAGGATAAACGGTAATTTTGACGAGCTCTAATTTACGAACAACTAATTGGAGGACAGAACTACGTGAAATGATTAAATCAATGGACTACGCGAGAATACTCTGTAAATACATTCTATAATTTCTAAGAGTACAATTTCATATTTATAGTGAAGTAATAATGAAATTAATAAATAAGATTATTTAATTAATGAGTTTAATTAATAATCTAATTTATTGAAGCTTAAGATGATAGGTCCATGGTCTCCAAGTCACCTTTATACTAAACAATCTAGGGTGTGAATAATTGAGGACATGAGAAAAGGACTAACTTGTAAAAGAATTATATTTATGGGGCAAGTACATAATTTTGAGATAATGATGTGTGATTAATTAACTAAATTATTTATATTAATTTTCAGAAATTTATATATAAATAATTATATCGATTAATTTTCTAATTATCGATAAGTGAGACAATATATCTAATTTTTGAAATTAGATAATGTTAAATTATTATCAGATAATAATTCAAAATTTGATTCAACTAAATCTGTTATTTTTGAACTAACAGATAAGCTAGTTGATAGGGATAATCAGATAAGTTAATTTTGAATTAACAGATATGTGAATATTTATCTGATTAAAATAAACATTTAATTCACAGTAATTGCCACATGTCAATCACTGACTGAGAGTCATAGATTGACATGAAGTATAGTAGTCCCGTGAGGCACTGTGTTAGTTCATGACAACTACAGTGCCGTGTGGCATTGCAGTTGTGCACCAAATTGCAGTGGGTCCGACTGCAATGACAATTTGATGATTAAATTTTATTTTGTGTATATTCCTAAAAATCTGATATGCCTAGAAAATATATATAAATATTATTCCAATGGCCTCAGGGTTGATTTTGTGTTGAGAACATAGTTGATATATGGGTGATCTTTCTCTGTGATTAAAAGTTAATCCAAAACTCTAAAAGAATAATCATAGTATTCTCTTAGAGAATTGTCTTATTGAATTAATCATTCTCAGTAAATATTTTGGTCTCATGTGTTGAGTATATCTAGAGACATAAATTATCTTTGAATTATTCTACATGCCCACACATGTCCTAGTGCGTTGATGATTGACTTGGAAGATCTTAGTGAGGATCTCAGAGTCTGCTGATCATTGGAGCGATTTTGTGAGAACGAAGAATCGATCGGTTTCACGAGGACGCTTGATTTAGACTACATGAGGCCTATGATTCCTATCCATGTATGTCTTAGATTTAATATATAAGTATATAATAGATCATGATGGAAAAGAGATTTTCAATAAAAGTTTTTATTTTTTGAAAATCGTTGCTTCGGAATTATTTTCTTTTATAAAAAAACATTCATTTTTTAATAAATTTTTAAAAGCTCCACGCTCCACCGCACGAACGTTTCTAACACTCACTTAGAATTTTTTATAGAGAATCTCTCCAACACGTTATCAATGTAAGATGCCTGCGAAAGTGCCGAGAACTCCCAAATCTTTCATTTGGATTTTCTCAGCTAACCACTTCTTTACTTTCGACAAAGTTTCTACATCATTCCCATTGAGTTAAATATCGTCTACATAAAGAACTAAGAAAATCACTATCTTATCTTTGATATATTTATAAACACAAGCTTCATAAATATTTTGCTCGAAGCCATACGATTTAATAATTTCATCAAAAGTAAGATTTCAAGATCTTGATGCTTGCTTTAATCCCTAAATAGATTTAAACAACTTGCATACCTTTTGATTTTGCCTTTTTTTTCATGAACCCTTCTGGTTGCATCATATAGATGTTTTCTTCAAGAGAGCCATTCAAAAAAGCTGTCTTGACTTCCATTTTTCATATTTCATAGTCCAAACTAGCGGCTATGGATAAAATGATATAAATAGATTTTAGCATGGCAACGAGAGAGAATGTCTCTTCATAATTGATTTTTTCTCTTTGTGTATAAGCATTTGGCTACCAGCCGTGCCTTACTCTAATTTTCCATCTGCATCTATTTTCTTCTTGAAGATCCATTTACATCCAATGGGCATGACATCTTCAGGTGGATCTACAAGTTTCCAGACAGAATTAGAACACATCGATTCCATTTCTTGGTTCGTGACATCTTTCCATTTCTCATTTTTAAGATCTCCCATCGTCTCTTTAAAGGTTAATGGATTGTCCTTATCAGTGTTAGACACTAGGACATGTGCCTCTAGTTCATAGCGAATAGGTTGTCTTATAATTTTCACTACGACGTTGCACCAAGGTTTCCTGAACAGAAACAGTGATTTTTGTGGTTTGTCGTTTAGCAGTTAATGATGGAGGTGGTATGATCTCATCGTATGCTAATTCTTCGAGAACTACTTTTCTTTGAGGTTTGTAGTTTTTCATATAGCCGTATTCAAGGAAAGTGGCATTTGTCGCTACAAACACATTTTGATCATTGTGACTATAAAAGTATCCACCTTTTGTTTCTGAAGCATATCCAACAAATATACACACTTCTGACATTGAGTCTAATTTTCTAATCTTAGGTCTAACAACGTGACCTGGACACTCCCATGTACGGAAATCATGCAAACTAGGTTTGGAGCCATTCCATAACTCTAAAGGTGTATTCCTTACAAACTTAGAAGGTATTACATTCAAAATATAAGTTGCAATTTGAAATGCATAACCCCATAATATGAATGGTAATGATGAGTAGTTTAACATCAGGCTAACCATATCCAATAGGGTTCGATTTCTCCTTTCTAAAACACCATTTTGCTGTGGCATTCTAGGTGCTATCAATTGGGATAGAATGTCAAACTCCAGCATGTAATACTTGAATTCTAAATCCAAGTATTCATCACCTCGATCTGATCGAAGTGTTTTAAAAAATTTACCTAATTGCTTTTCAGTTTCAGCTTTGAAGTCTTTAAACTTTCCAAAAGTTTCAGACTTTCCCTGCATTAGGTAAGTATAACTATATCTAGAGTAATTGTCAATAAATGTAACAAAATACTCATACCCACCTCTAGCTTGTACATTGATCGCTCCACATATGTCACTATGTACTACCTCAAGTGGTTCTTGGGCTCTTTGGCCCTTTCTAGTGAAAAGTCTCTTGGTCATTTTATCATCTAGACAAGATTCACAGACTAAAAGAGTCCCAACTTTTAGTTCTCTCAATACACCATGTTTTGTTAGCTGATTTAATCTATCTAGATTAATATCTCCGAACCTAAGATGCCATAGATATGTGTCATCATCATGAGAAACTCTTTGTCATTTGTTACTTTTAGGATTTGCTACTTTAAACAATTCTGAATTATTTAACGCACTTTTAGTTAGTTTAAGCATATAAAGTCCATTCAAAATTTTTGCATGACAAATATTGAATCCATTCTTAAAAATAATAAACTGATTATTATTAAAAGAAATATAAAAAAAATTCATGCAATAACGATAAAAAAAATTAAATTTCTCAAAAATTTAGGAATAAAATAAATTTTGTTCAAAACAAGAAAATTATTTCCAAAACTCAAACGAACTGTCTATAATGCTTTTGCTAACATGAGGGCACCACTGCCAACTCTCATCAGCACTTCGCCATCAGCTAACTCCTTTGACGAATCAAGCATCTGCAAAGAAGAACATATATGGTTAGTGGCTCCTAAATCTAATATCTAGGATGATAAATAATATTCCACTAAATAAGCTTCAAGTATAAGTAAATCATATTTACATTTCTTTTTTAGCTCGAATAGATTCTTGTCACAGTTTCTCTTTCAGTGACCTTCAACCCCACAATGGAAATATTTTTTTCTTGGCTTTGGCTGATAGGTTGGCTTTCTTTTCTTTCTTATTCTTACTCTTGCCTTTACCATTGTTCTTCTTCCTTTTGTTACTATTAAAAACAGTGGAAGAAGGATTTTGCTCAGCAACATTTGCCTGGCCCTCTTTGGTCATACTCTTATTGAGTAACTCAAAATATGTAGTTCATTCAACAACTAGGTCATGTTGAATTGCAACTTGTTCATAACATAGTTGGTAGTGAACGCAGAAAAAGAAAGCGTGGGTGATTCAAGTATTATGCTGACTTGAGTTCGTTCAACAATGATAGCTCCATGTACTTCTACCTTATGCATTATGTTGATCATGTTCAAAACATGTTCACGCACAGAAGTACCTTTCTTCATCTTAGTGGTCATGTAGCGCGTAGTAGCCTCATGACGATTTTGATCAGATTACTACCCAAACATCACTTGTAAAGATTCCATAATCTCATAGGCAATTTTCATGCTTTCATCCTTTGTTCTCAGAACATCATTCATGCTCACAAGCATGTATCACTTAGCTTTGTTGTTAGACTGAATCCAAGCATCAAACTTGTCACTAACATTCTTAAGGGTATTGGCAGCAGGCTCCTCAGGACATTCCACATTAAGAAAAAATTTGTGGTTCTCACAAATAAGCATCAAATTCAAATTCAGCTTTCATCTAATGAAATTATCACCATTAAGTTTTTCAAGTGTAAGTAAAGCAGTAATAGGGTTGCCCATGGTAGACATAATAATAACATAAAAATAAAACATATATCATTCAATTTAATTGTAATAAATATCAAGAAATTCATAAAGTAAAGATGATGCATGAATGCAATATCAAACTCATAAACTTAGCAATTACCAATCCATCATAAGACATCCTAGCAATTAATGTGCCATTTTAGGGTCAGTCAGATTAGTTTTAAATTATCTATGAGATATTCTTATCCTTATTAATTAAAACTTAAAATATCTCATATTTTATCTTTTAACAATAAGGCATCGCTTATTTGGTCAAGTCACAATGACCCACTCAAAACTTAATTGTGACTTTGCGAGTGTATCTCATTATTTCAGATTCTATGACTTGATTTAGAATATGTTGTCTTAGGGTTAGTCAAAACTAAACTACATCACTTAGTCCTATCTTCTTAAGAAGTTCAACCATGATATTGATACAGTTTGAAACCTTCCTTAGGGGGATGAAAACAAAGCCATCTGAGACCCTCAGTATATCGCACACTGTTGTACTAATAATGGAGATCATATGTTACACTAACATGTCAACCTTCTCTCACTCACTATTTGGTATGCCAAATCAATAAATATTTACTTAAATAATTGAATATATAAATGATAAACCGAGTGACTATTAAGTATTTTTAAATTATAAAATTTGAAAAAAGAGAAATAATTACAAAGCGGACTTCAATAATACATATTTCCAAAATAGCTCATTCTCCGCCAGAGATCCATATTCATAATCTTCAAGTTTTGATCAAAATCCTATTAATTATGATAAACTATTTTTCCTAATTAAATAATCTAATTAATTATCCCTTTAAAATTAATTGAATTTGATAATGAAAAAATAATTTGATGACTCATTAAACATGGGTCAAACCCAATCAATTAATTAATTTTAATTTTTAAAAAATTAATAGATAATTATCCTTTTGAAACTCAAAAGATAAAATATAGGATTAGAGTTATCGCGAAACATCACACTGATAGGGCAACACAGTATTTGGGCATCTGTAAAATATATCCTGGTAATCACAACGATTGCCGATGGGGGTAGTGACGGGACACTCCGACCGCCGTCGCCGGCTGCCCACCCACTGCCAACGGTGCAACCACTAGTGTACCTCACGGAGGCACCACTGCCGATGATTTTTCCAGTAGAATTCTGCCACTGGAAAGTCTGTTGCGCCAGTGCCTGTAACCACTTTGTCAGTGTCGGCACCAGGACTCCTTGACAGAGTTCCTTTTTCCATTTTCTCATGCTCGTTCGTCATGTGCGTTCTTCGTCTTCTCGCGTGCAGAATTATTACAACATAATGTGCAAAATAAAAATTACAAAAGTTCCTATGCCCTAAAAATGACTTACACAAGATCTAAAAAAAAAGAATAAAGCCTAAACCCAAAAGTCACAATACAATTAATGATTCATCATTAAACCATACATTCAAAAAATATAACCATCCATTCATTCATACATATCAAAATATATAATGAATAATGCAAGAATACCTACACAATATTTAATGTAACATATATAAAGACTGTTCTGATACCAATTGTTGAAAATCGAGGCGTGCAGCGAAGGCAGTTTATTTAAAACTATTTTAGCGATTTTTTTTCTCATTGGATCTATTATATATCTGTATATTAAATTAAAGACATACAAATATATGAATTATACCGCTTGTAGTCTATGAAGCGTCCTTCTCAACAACGAACTGGAGGTTCCACGAACAACGGACTGCGAGATCCACATCAAGATCTTTCAAGCCAATCCTCAAACATACTAGGACGTGTGTGGACATGTAGATATATCAAAGACATTTTTTTGTCTTTAGATATACACAACACATGAGATCTAGAGATTTGGACAAGGACTTTTGTGAGACAAGGACTTTTGTAATCATAGTGAATGCGCATACCATAGAGAATTATTCTCTAGAGAATATGATTTATTCTTGAAGGAGATCACGCCACACAGAGGTAAGGGTGGCAACCGGGCCAGGCCGTTCCAGGCGGTTCACGGGTCAGTTCTGAGCCGGGCCGCCGGAAATTTAGCGGCGGCCCGTAATGAACCGTTGAGTCAGCCCGGCCCATTTCCCCTCCATTTGATGTGATTTAATTCTAAAAAATATAGATGGGGAGAGTTGAACTTTGGTGAGGAATATATGAAGTATAGAGATTACCACTAAGTTATATGAAAGTTATGTTGATTTCTTATAATTATTTTATTTTATTACTTTAAAATCTCAATAGAAAAACTTGTAATAATAAGTAAAATAATTATTTTATTTATTAAATTCATAGACTAGTGATATTCATATTCACATAATATCTAATAATATAATAATTAATTTATAATTCATGTTCATTAACAGAACAAAGAATATTAGGAATATTAAACTAATATTTTTTAAAGTTTTCATGAAACTAATTTTTCATTGAATAAAAATATTCATTTAAAAATATTATTTTTTATTTAATTGAATACGTTTATATGAAAAATATATTATTTGAAATTTCGATAAAATGTGTTAAAAGACAATAAGAATATATTTTAAAAAAGGGAGAGGTCATAAGTTCAAATTTCAAATTTTTAAATAAAAAAGTAGATTCATGGGCCTTGAAGACAAGGCCCATGATGGCCTGAACATGCCCGCGGACCTTAACCGGCCTGGTACTATTCAAGACCGGGCCGGGTTGTAACGGGTCGGGTCGGACCACATTCAAAGAAAGCCTCAACCTTCATGATTGAAAGGACAAAACGTGCATGCAACAGGCAACAAATGAAAAGAAACGGGGAGAGAGAGAGCAAATGAAACTGTGTTTTTGTTCCTTCTTTTGGGTCGCTTTATTTCAGCTTTTGTTTTTTGTGTGCTGAGTGAGAACTGCATTTATCGTTTTTTTAAATGAAAAAACGAAAATTTAATTAGAAATGTTACTGTCATTGAAAAGATTCAAGGGCCTGAGAAGCAAACAAATAAATAACCAGAAAACAAAAACTCCAAACCCAATGGAAAGAATCCTAAGCAAAACCAACCAGTGAGTTATTTCTTCTCTCGTTTTTCTCTCTCTAAAACCAGCTAGAGAGTTGCAGAGATAAATAGTTGAGAGAGATAGAGGTCGTGGGGGGAGGATTTGATCATTGATGGTTTAACGTGAAGGGTCTCTTCTCCTAGCAAAAGTGGGTTGGTGGGGAGAACCCCTTGATTTTCAACCCGTAATAATGATAATGAGTATTAAATTATTTCAGTGTCTATTAACGAGTTGTTTCTTATGTCATCATTCCGTCAATTTTTTGAACAAGTGTGAGAGATATAAATAAAAAAAAATATGAGGGATAAAACTATAAATTCTTAAAGATAAGAATGTAACATGATATAAATGTAAAAAGTCAGGAACTCAAAAGTAATTAGCCAAAACTTTAAAAGAAGACTAAGGTTTTTCTTTTAGTCTAACTTTGCGTAGAGATAAAAAAATCAAAAGAGAATAATTTGGCTGTTTTGTGGTAGCAAACAATAAGTCCGAGTTTTTTCCACATTCGCATACTTGAGATAATGAAGGAAAAGATACTTGGTGGACCTATTTCATCTTATAAGCAAGAACAAAGATTTGTAATACAGAACCTCATTTTTTTTACTTTCTTTATAGATTTGTTCTTAGAAGTATGATCTTCTTGAATAGAAAAAAACCCACCCAAAATACGTATATAAACAGAACGAATCCTGAGAGAACACGTGGACCATGAACATGGTGAGATTGGGGGTTAGATGGGAAAATAGAAGTGACACAAACATATCATGAAGAAAGAACACTAAACATGAATGAGCTATAAACGGGAAGGAACTCTAAACAGAAATGAGTTCTAAATGGGAATGAGCTCTAAACGGGAAGGAGCTCCAAACAGGATGTAGCTCTAAATGGGAAGGAACTCAAGAAACAGAAAAGAGCACGGAAGCGAGAAACCTAATCAGAACAAAAAAGTAGACCAGTTAACGGGAAAAAGATGACAGAGGACTCGCGCCTTTGATAATGTGAAAAGACTGATGGGGAAGGCACTCGTCGAACTGTGCAAGAACGAAAAAAGAAGAAGAGTGGGAATGGATGAAAGGGATCTGAAATAAACAGTCAAAAGGCTATGATTGATTGAGTAATCTGAGTGAGACAGATGGGAAACGAGAAAAGGAAAGGGGCTCATACCTAGCAGGGTAATATCCACGAACGGGTGTAATTCCTAGACATAATAAGTACCTCTATTTATATTATTATTTTAATCAACTAATGCTATTTGGGGAGCCGATATAAGGCCAATGTATTAAATAAAAAGGACATATTCAATACAACAAAAAACACAACTCAGACCCTTTACTCTGCCGGTCATCGCCGTGTGACACTTGGTCATTTAAAAAAATTAAACTTTTAATAAAAAATTGAATTTTTTAGTAAAACAAAATCGCGCAATGCTACGATAACAAAAAAAATTATTGAAAATTATTTTTCAATCAGTCATGATTCATAATATATTTATATATTAAATTAATAACACACAAGGTTAGGAATTATATATCTCTTGTAGTCTAAATCAAGCATCCTCGGGAAACCGATCGATTCTCCGTTCCCACAACATCGTTCCAACTATCAGCAGACTCTGAGATCATCATCAAGATATTCCAAGTCAATCCTCAACGTACTAGGACGTGTGTGAGCATGTAGAATATAATGAATACACTTTTCTGTCTCTAAATGTACTCAACACATGAAATCTAGAGATTTTAGTGAGAACGACTTTTATGAGACGATTTTCTAAAATAACGTGATGATAATTTTTTAGAGATTTTGATTAACTCTTAATCGTAAAAAAAATCACTTTTTGAGAAATTGTGTTCTTCTCTCAACACTTGATTGGTGAACTGACGATTCGATCAACTCTTGTCATTATAATAAAATCTATATCTTATTCTAGATAATGGCGTATTAGATATTTAGGGATAATTAAAAATTAAAAATAATATCTAATTTCAAAGTGCTCAAGATAGTGGGATCCACTTTATAATGGTGTACAACTACAGTGTCAGATGACACGTGACAATTATTACAAACTAAATATTTATTTTAATCAGGTAAATATCTAGACGTCAGTTAATTCAAAATTAACATATCTGATTAATCCTATCAACTAAATTATATGTTATTTCACATATAAAAGATTTAGTTGATCTAAAATATTATCTAATAATAATTTAATTATCTAATATCATAAATTAGATATTATGTCTCACGTATCGATAATTATAAAATAATCGATAATTATATATATTAATTTCAAAAAAAAATTACATTTATATATATAAGTAATTCAATTAATTAATTTTTAATTAATTAATCACACATAATTATGTACTTACTCTAGAATAAAAATTCATTTGCAATAGTTAGTTTTTTTCTCATGTCCTGAAATATTCACACCAAAGACTGTATAGTATAGAAGTGACTTGGGGATCATGAACTTATAGTCCTAAGCTCGAATAAACCAAATTATTAATTAAACACTTTAATTAAATAATCTTATTTATTAATTCTATTATTACTCCACTATAAATATGGAATTGCACTCTTAAAGATTATAGATTGTATTTACAGAGTATTCTTGTGTAGTCTACTAATATAATCAATTGATGTAGTTTTATCCTCCAATTATTGATTCGTAAATTAGAACTGGTCAAAATTGTTATTTTACCCTTCTAATTACCTCTTTATCTTTAAGTATCATTAATCCACTAGTGAATAGCTAATTTATAATCTTATTATAAATTTGAACTCAATAACCATTCAGCTTCAGAATTAACACTTAAGGGAACCAATATACGATCTGTTAGGAAAGCTTAAATTCCAAATCTTGTAAGATCTGTTCTTACTCATGCATATCACTGAATCTCTAAAATAAAAGTCATTAGCCTGTTTTATAAATAAATCTTAACGAGTGAATCAAAAGATCTAGTAGACTTCTATAGGAGTTCATGACTACTCATGATTCATATTGATCTACATATGATCATCGAATTGATGTGTATTAAATCTTTATTATAAACGACACGTTGATAAACATTAATTCACATCAGTTCAGTCATATATAATCTCATTATATAAAATATTTTTTCTAACACGCCTATCTACATCAATGATCCAGATCTAGATCATATGCATACATAATGCTTAGTGAACCGTACTAGAAACCATTCATTAAAGATTATATACTTTAATATGTTGCTGACAATTTTATTCATTATTTATGAACTTAATCTTCTCATACTAATACAAAATTATAGTCTCATTAATGAATATGAAATTTTCATATATTTATATAAATTATTCAACAATAATTTAAAATAACAATTATAAGAAAATGTAACCCTCATTAAATTTCGTATCAAAATGTCAATACACATGCTTTGAGAGCATAACCCCTAACAATCTTCCACTTGTCCTAAAACAAATGTGACATTTCTCTCAATCACATGTTTTGCACATGACCTTTAAACAACTTCGCAGGAAGTGTCTTGGTAAATGGGTCAGCCAGGTTCTGATCCAACGTTATCTCTATAATAGTCAGAGCCAGATTCTGATCCAATGTTATCTTCGTAATAGTTAGATCACCTCAATGCACGATCTCTCTTATAAAATGATATTTCCTCTCTATGTGCTTGCCCCTCTTTTGACTCATCGATTCCTCAGAATTCATTACTGCCCCATTGTTGTTACAGTACATGATTTGTGGCTTGCCATATCTGGAACTACTTCCGGATCAATATAGAACTTTCTGAGCCATACGCTTCTTTCACAAATTCACAAACCACTATATATCTGGCTTCCATAGTGGAATCTGCAATGCTGGATTATTTTATACTTCTCCAGACTACAGCTCATCCATATAGGGTGAATACTGATCCAGATGTCGACTTTCAACTGCCTTTGTCTAATTGAAAATCAAAATCAGTATATCCAGTGGGATTCAGGTATCCACCTGAATAAACAAGCATATAGTTTCTCGTTCTCTTAAGATACTTGAGAATGTTCTTTACTGCAATCCAGTGTTCCAAACCTAAATTCGATTGATAACGAGTGACAATTCACATTGTACAGCATATGTCTTGTCTCGTATATAACATAACATACATGAGACTTTCAATTACTGAAGCATATGGAACCTTTCTCATATCATCTTCCTCCTGAGGTGTCTTAGGATATTGTTCCTTGGAGATGACAATTCCATGTTTGGTTGGTAGTTGACATTTCTTGGAATTCTCCATAGAGAATCTTTTTAGCACCTTATCAATATAAGATATCTGAGAAAGTGCTAAGAGTTTGTTCTTTATATCCCTTAGGATTTGGATGTCTAGAACATACATCACCTCTCTCAAATCTTTCATTTAGAATTTCTCAGGTAACCACTTCTTCACCTTTGACAAAGTTTCTACATCATTCCCAATGAGTAGAATATCGTCAACATAAAGAACTAAGAAAACCATTATCTTATCTTTGATGTATTTATAACACGGGCTTCATCAACATTTTTCTCGGAGTCATAAGACTTTATAATCTCATCAAAGGTAAGATTCCAAGATCTAGATGTTTGCTTTAATCCATAAATAGATTTAAGAAACTTGTATACTTTCTGATCTTGCCCCTTTTGTACGAACCCTTCTGGTTGCATCATATAGATGTTTTCTTCAAGAGAGTCATTCAAAAAAGTTGTCTTGACGTCCATTTTCCATATCTCATAGTCAAAACTAGCGGGTACGGATAAAAGGATGCGAATGGATTTTACCATGGCCACAGGAGAGAATATCTCTTCATAATCGACTCCATCCCTTTGTGTATAACCATTAGCTACTAACTGTGCCTTGAAAGTCTCTACCTTTCCATCTACACCTTTTTTTTCTTCTTGAAGATCCATTTACATTCAATGGGCATGACATCTTCAGGTGGATCTACAATTTTCCAAATGAAATTGGAATACATAGATTCCATTTCCTAGTTCATGGCATCTTGCCACTTCTCATTTTCAGGATCATTCATTGCTTCTTCATAAGATAATAGATCGTCATTATCAGTGTCTGATATTAGGGCATGTGCCTCTAGTTTGTCATAAGCTGCGATTTCTCTGGTTCGTTGTTTATCAGTAGAAATTGAAGGTGGTATCATCTCATCAGCCGCTAATTCCAAGTCATGCTCAAGGAAGGTTACATTTATCGATACAAACATCTTTTGATCCTTGTGACATAAAAGTACTCACATCTAGTCTCTAGAGCATATAACCTACGAATATGCATACCTTAGACCTCGAGTCTAACTTTCATGTCTTGGGTCTAAGAACGTGAGTTGGATACCCCCATATATGGAAATGATGCAAACTAGGTTTAGAGTCATTCCATAACTCTAAAAGTGTCTTGCTTACAGACTTAGAGGGTACTACTTTCAAAATGTAAGTTGTCGTGTGTAGTGCATATCCCCAAAATGTAAGTGACAGTGATGAGTATCTTAACATCAACCTAACCATATCCAATAAGGTTTGGTTTCTCCTTTCTGCAACACCATTTTGTTGTGGTGTTCCAGGTGCTTTGAGTTGGGTATATGATTCCACACTTTAGTAAATAATCCTTGAATTTCAAATCCAAGTATTCACTGCCTCGATCAGATTGATGGGTTTTCAATGATTTACCTAATTTCTCTTTAACTTCAGCTTTGAAGTCTTTAAACTTTCCAAAAGTTTCAGGCTTTCTTTGCATCAGGTAAGTATAACCATGTCTTGAGTAATAGTTAATAAAAGTGACGAAATACTCATTTCCACCTCTAGCTTGTACATTGATTGGTCCACAAACATCACTATATACTGGCTCAAGTAGTTCCTTGGCTATTTGGCCCTTTCCAGAGACAGGTTTCTTGATCATTTTACCCTATAGACAGGATTCACAAATATGAAGAGTTTCAACTTTTAGTTCTCTTAAAGCAACATCATTTGTTAACTTGTTTAACCTATCTAGATTAATATGTCCCAATCTAAGATGCCAGAGATATGTTTTATCATCATCATGAGAAACTCTTTGTTGTTTGTTAGTTTTAGGTTTTTTTCTACTTTAAATAATTCAGAATTATTTAACATGCGTTCAGTCAGTTTAAGCATATACATTCCGTTTATTACTTTTTTCATGACAAATATCGAATCCATTTTTATAAATAATAAACTCTTTATTATTAAAAAAAACTTCGAATAACTGTTCTTGTAAAAATGAAAAAGAAATCAAATTTCAAAATCCAGGAATATAATAAACATCTTTCAAAATTAAATAATTATATCCAAAAATTAAAGCGATTGTCCCTAATGCTGTAGCTAACACAAGCGCACCACTGCCAACTCTCAAAACAGCCTCGCCATCAGTCAGTTCCCTTGATGAATCAAGCATCTACAAGGAAGAACATACATGGTTAGTGGCTCGTGAATCAAGTATCCAGGATGACAAATCATATTCTACTAAGAAAGCTTCAAGTACATGTAAATCATATTTACCTTTCTTCCCTTTCTTGTTCTTACCTTTTTTCTTACTATTGTCCTTCTCCCTCTTGTTACTTTCAATAATGGAAGAAGGTTTTTGCTCAACAACGTTTGACTCACCCTATTTTATCATTCTAAGGTTGAGTGACTCAAAAATCTACAGTTCATTCAACAATTAGGTCATGTTGAATTGTAACTTGTTCATAACATAGTTGGTCATAAACGTAAAAAAATTTGGTGTGAGCGACTCAAGTATAATGCTAACTTGAGTCTGCTCATTAAGGGTCACCCCATGTATTTCTGCCTCATGCGTTATGTTGATCATGTTCAAAATATGTTCTCACACAAAAGTAACATTTCTACTCTTAGTCGTCATATAGCTCCTAGTGGCCTCATGACGACTTTGATCA
This sequence comes from Datisca glomerata, assembly GCA_003255025.1. Lineage (NCBI taxonomy): Eukaryota > Viridiplantae > Streptophyta > Magnoliopsida > Cucurbitales > Datiscaceae > Datisca > Datisca glomerata. The sequence goes on along the minus strand of QANY01007567.1, from coordinate 364,735 downwards.
AACTGCTGTCCAAACATCACCTGTAGAGATTCCATAATCTCATAGGCAATCTCTATGCTTTAATGCTTGGTTTTGAGAACATCATTCATGCTCACAAGCATGTAGCACTTCACCTTGTTGTTTAATATGATCCAAGCATCATATTTGTCCCTAATACTCTTAGGGGCATTAGCAGCGGGCTCCAAGAATGAACTTATGGTTTCACAAATCAGCATTAAATTCATATTTGATTTACAACGTACGAAGTTATCACCATTCAATTTTTCAAGAGCGAGTAAAGCAGTAACAGAGTTGCCCATGGTAGACAAAATAATGATAACTGGAATTTAAAACATACAAGATTCAATATAATTGATAAATATCTAGAATTTGAAAAGTAAACGTGATGCCTGAATGCAACATAATAAACACACAAAATTTAACATTTAATAATCACGATAAAACAACCCAACGATTAATGTAGGGCCTTAGAGTCAGTCAAATTAACCTCAGACTGTCTATGAGACATTCTCATCCTTATTAATTTAAACTTAAAATATCTAGTATTTTCTCTTTTAACAATAAGGTGTCGTTTGTTTTTTCAATTCACAACTATCCACATGAAGGCTTAATTGTGACTTTGTGAGTTTAACCCATTATTTTATATTCTCTGGCTTGATTTAGAATATGCCGCCTTAGGGTTGGTCAAGACTGAACTACATCACTTCCTCCTATCTTCTTAAAAAGTCCAACGTTGGTACTAGTACGGTTCGAAACCTTCCTTAGGAGGATGAAAACAAATCCATCTCGAGACCCTCACTGTACGTCACGGTGTTGTACTAATAAAAGAGGCCGTAGGTTACATTGACATGTCAACCTTCTCCCACACACTATTATAGGATTATGTGTTTCTATGTTAACTAATTAATTAATTCCAAATTAATCACTAGTTAAAATAATAGCCTTATGAATTTTATTAGTTAGTTATGCCAATCTTATTGTTCTAAGTTTACTTAACCTTTTAAAGCGCCTAAATCATAATTAGGTGAACTTAGATTAACTAATTAATTATATTCATCAAACTTTAATAAAACTCTTTTACTAAAGTCGGTTAACCTAAAGTTTATTATAGCCCTTAGTGTGGTGTGGTTATCAAGTTTTAACTAATTAAAACCTAGCAGTTTATATGTAATTTATTTCATAAAATAATACATATAAACATATTACGACAATCCTAATAAATCATGTTTCTACTGATGAGATGCATGATTAAATAAAACTGTGTGAGATTTTCATGTATGACATATGATCAACTAATGCATGGAGATGTTATCAAACATAACAATTAAAACAATTATTTAACAACTAAATAAAATAATAATAATAGGCCGAGTGACTATTGGGTATTTTTAAATTACAATCTTTGAAATAAATAAATAAAATTACAAAGCGGACTTCAAGAATATATATTTCCCAAATATTGCATTCTCCTCCTGATGTTCATCTTCATAATCTTCAAGCTTTGAACAAAAATATATTTTATGAAGAAAAACTATTTTTCTTACTTAAAATTAATTTACATAATTATCCCTTTAGAATTAGTTAATTTTAACTTAGTCAAATAAATATTTTATTTTATTTGGTCAAACTTCAGTCAAACTCAATCAACCTATTAATTTATAATTTTCATAAAATTAAAAACTACAAATTTAATTTTAAAATTACATTAATATCAAAAAAAAGTTAAAAGGATAATATATAGATTTAGGGTTATCACAAAAATCTATAGTGATAGAGTTGGTTGGTATCAGGGTTTGGGTGAAACTTCGCTAGATGTGACAACAGTTCCAACCGACCACCATCACCATTGCCCACCACCGCCAACCACCACCAGGCACCGCCACCAACCACCGTTGGCTGCTTGCCACCAGCCGCCGACGCTGATTTTTCCGACGACATTGCTAGAAATACATAATTGGCGGCGCTAGCACTAGAAATCCGATTCCCGGTGCACTATTTCTTTTCTTTTTCCTCTATTGTTCATCTCGCGCGTTCTTCATCTTTTCAGAATCGGAATAATTACAATAAATATTCAAAATAAAATTACACAAATTCCTACGGCCCAAAATAGTTTACACAAGATCTAAGAAAAAAATTAAAAGATCAAAACCTAACCCAATAATAAAAATACAATTAACGATCCATTATTTTTCATACATTCAAAAAACATAACCATCCATTCATTCGTACACATATCATATTATATAAATAATGTAAGAAAACTCACATAACATTTAACAAATAAATATATAAAAACCTGGCTATGATACCACTTATTGGTCATCGCGGCGCAAGCGTGTGGCGTTCGACCATTTAAAAAAACTTAGTTTTAATAAAAAATCGAATCTTTCGGTAAAACATCATCGCGTAACGCTATGATAAATTTTTTTTTATTGAAAACTCATTTTTAATCAGTCAGGATCCATTATATATTTATATATAAAATTAACAACATACAAGGTTGTGAATCATGTATCTCTTGTAGTGGTCTAAATAATGCGTCCTCACGAAACCGATCGATTCCCCGTTCCTACAAAATCGATCCAACGATCAGTAGTCTCTGAGATCCAGACCAAGATCTTTCAAGTCAATTCTCAACACACTAGGATATGTGTGGGCACGTAGAATGTAACAAAAATACTTTCATGTCTTGAAATGTACTCAACATATGAGATCTAGAGATTTTACTTAGAATGACTTTTATGAGACGATTCTCTAAAAGAACGTGATGGTGATTCTTTTAAAGAAATTGTGTTCTTCTCTCAACTCTTGATTGATGAACTCATGATCTGATCAACTCTTATCATTATAATAAAATTTGTATCTTATTCTAGATAATTGGGTGATAATGACGTATAAGATATTTAGGGATACCTAAAAATTAAAAATAATATTTAATTTCAAATTGTCCAATACAAATGAGATTTTTATTCATTTTCTGTGATCTTATTCCTCTCGTACTAAAATAAAATCATAGTCTCATTAATGAATATAGAATTTTCAGGTATTTATATAAATTATTCAATAATAATTTGAAAGAACAATTATTAGAAAAATATAATTCTCATTAAATTTCATATCAAAATGTTGGCCGCCCCAATTCCGAGGAAGTTCCTGGCACCTAAATTTAAATGTGATGAAGAAAAATTTGACCATGTAGATCATCTCAGATGGTTCAAACAAGTCATGGCATTATACTAACATGAAGACGTTTTGATGTGCAAGATATTCCCCGCAAGTCTAGATGAGACTACATTTAAATGGTATCACTCCCTCCCTCCTCAATTTGTTACTAACTTTACTGTCATGTCCACTGTCTTCTTGGTACAATATTCTACTAACCGAGCAGTAATGGAGAACTCAAACTACCTTCTGACGATATCTGCCCTTAAAGAAAAAGAAACACTTCGGGAATACACTCATAAATTCAAGGAGGAGATGGCCAAGGTAGAAAACAGGGATGACAAAAATGGCAAGACTAGCTTTTAGACGGGGATTGCATCCAGAGTCGGCCTTCTTTGAAGATTTATTAAAGGTAAAACCTTTGACCATAGCGGAGACTTTCCAAAGAATGCAAGCATACATCACGTTGGAAGAAGAAAAAAAAAGCTTGTTAAAACAGGTGGGATGACGGATTAATGAGCCAAAGAAAGAAGAACGGAGCTCAAGTGCAGGCAGAAAGCAGAATCAAGGAATAGAAAAAGAAAGTGAAGAGGGAGACAAGAAGCGGAACAGAACTATTACTCGAAGGAGATACGCGGATGACATCCATACTAGAGACAAAGTCTACACCCCGTTGACTGTCTCAGTAAGCCAAGTCTTAGAGATGGTAAAGGACAAACCTTGGTAGAAAAGACCGGCACCGCTTACAAGGGAGCCAAACCACATGGATAAAGATAAATATTGCTCATTCCACAAGAGAAACATGCATTTTACAAACGACTACTTCCAGCTGAAGGATTATGTGGAGAAATTGGTGAAAGATGGATACCATAATCAATTCATGAAGAGAGAGGAACCAAAGCGAAAAGCTGAAATGGAAGTCCATGACTGAGGAAAAGGGATAACGGGAAGCAGCCGCTCTGAATAGTCGACACCATCATCACATTAACTGAACATGAGGGGACTACTAGAAAGGAAAGGAAAGTGTACAGCAAAAGACCACTATTGAAAGGAAGCCAGTAACAGGGAAGTACCGCCAATGAAAGAGGGAATCACCCGCTCATTTTTTATGACATGGACTTAGAGTATGGTGGGAGCCATAACGATGCCCTAGTCATCTCAATACATGTGAGTAATTGTCTGCTAAGAAGGGTGCTAATTGGTGACGGGAGTGCCGTCAATATTCTCCATCGCTTAACGCTTGAAAAGATGTCTATTGGAGAATGACAATTACAAGGTCTACCGCAGCCACTAGTAGGTTTCAACGAAACTGTGAGCTACTCACAAGGGTTGATCAACCTTTTAGTTAGTGCAGAACCATTCAATTACCTCATCGATTCGTGGTGTTGGACACGTCATCCCCTTACAATGCTATTTTAGGAAGAACCTGGTTATATAAAATGAGGGAAGTGCCATCCACCTACTACCAAGTACTGAAATATCCATCTTTTGAAGGGATTAGAACCATAAGAGGGGACCCAACCGCTGCCAGGATCTGTGTAATAACTTCATTAGAATCAGCGAGGAAACACAAAATGGCAAAAATGGAAGAGAAGCTAGTGGTTGATGATGAACAATAGCAATCACAGAAGGATGCGAGGTGGGTCCGAGGTACGAAGCATAAGAAGAAATCAAATCCATTTGCTTAGATGAAGAAACATAAAAACTGACAAATATTGGGGCCCACCTAGAGGAACGAAAAAGGAAAGGTTGACTGACTTCCAATGAAAAATAAGGACATTTTTCCAACCACTGCTTAGGAGAGGCCAGGTATACCGGAAAATACAATCTGTCATAAACTGAATATTGACCTTTTTGTTGAACCCGTGAAGAAGCAAAAAAGAAGTTTCACACTAGAAAGAAACATGGCCATCAAATAAGAAGTTGACAAACTACTAAAAGCAAATTTTATCAAGGAAGTAGATTACCTAGAGTGGCTCGCTAACATTGTCATGGTAAAAAATAAAAATGGGAGATGGAGGATTTGTGTAGACTTCACATATTTGAACAAAGCCTGTCCGAAAGATGAATATCTGTTACCCAAAATAGATAAGATAGTGGACGCAACCTCAGGATATGAACTTCTAAGCTTCATGGACGTCTTTTCAAGACAACCAGGTGAAAATGTTCCAATCTGACAAAGAGAAAACATCTTTCATAACTGAACTGGGTACTTTTTGTTATACTTGTAATGCCTTTTGGTTTAAAAATTACTGGTGCAAACTACCAAAGGTTGGTAAATAAAATCTTCTAAGAATAGCTTGAGAAAACCATGGGAGTATACGTAGATGACATGTTGTGGAAGAGTTGTAACTGGAAGGATCACATCGAAAAACTTGGTGAGGCCTTTTCCATCCTGAGGAAAAATTTGATGAAGTTGAATCTAGAAAAACACACCTTCAGAAGTGGTAGCCGGGACATTCCTCGGCCATTTGGTTACGCAGCGGGGAATTGATATCAACCTAGATTAAGTGAGAGCCATAATTGAGATGAAATCCCCAAAAACCATAAAGAAATACAAGGCTTATCGGGAAGATTGGCGGCATTAAATAGATTTCTTTCAAGATCAACCGACAAGTGTAAACCATTCTTTGAAAAGTTGAGGAAGAATTCAGCGAACAAATGGGATGACGAGTGTGAGGAAACTCTTAGCAAGATAAAAGAATACTTGACAACTGCACCATTATTGTCAAAACTGAAGCTGGGGAAACCTTTATACCTATACGTAGCCGACTTGCAGATCAACATCTGCGCTGTTCTAATCAGAGAAGAAGAAAGGAAACATAAGCTGGTATACTTCGTCAGCAAAAGTATGGTAGCAGCCTAGACCATTTACAAAAGGATTAAAAAATTGATACTGGCCATTGTAATAGACGCAAGGAAACTAAGGCCCTACTTTCAGGCACACACCATAATGGTGTTTATGGATTCACTGATTAGACGTCTCCTGCATTCGCCCGAAATAAGTGAAAGAATGGTAAAGTGGGCAATCAAGTTAAGCTAATACGAGATCTACTACGAGCCTTGAACATCAATTAAATGGTTTGGCCGATTTTGTGGCCGACTTTATCGTTGACGCAAATGAGGAAGTAGAAAGTGGACAACAAGCAATTGAAAGCGGGACGTGGGAGTTATATGTCGATGGATCCTCTAACAATAAAGGAGTCGGGGTGGTAGTGGTGCTGCGGACTCCGTTTGGCAAAACGCTCAAACATTCCATCTCATCCAGATTCAATGCCTTAACTAATAAGCTAGATATGAAGCCCTGATAGCGGGAGTCACTCTGTTACGAGAATTAGAGCTAAATGAAATAAAAATCTTTTGTGATTCAATGTTGGTAGTAAAGCAGATAATGGGGGAGTTCACGATGAAAGATGAAAGAATGATTAGTTTCCTACAACTGATAAAGGGACTGCTCAAACAACTAAAATTTTTTAAAATTCACCATATCCTAAGAGCAGAAAATGGGGTCGTGGACACATTGGCTAATTTGGGGTCTTCACTGCAACTGCCACGAAAAAGAAGTGTACCAGTTGAAATTCTGGAAAGACCAAGCATCACAGTCAAAGAAGTAGCAGAAGTAGAAGCTGGGCAGGAGCCAAGTTGGCAAGACGACGTGATGCATTGCTTGAAAGAAGGGATCCTACCTCGTGAAAAACTTCATGCTAGGAAGATTCAACAACAGAGTGTCAGGTACTGCATAATTAACAATTCATTGTATAAATGGTCTTTTCAGTGTAGTACCTGAAATGCCTAAAAGAAAAGGAAGTTGAATATGTGTTAGCCAAAATTCACAAAGGGGTGTGCGGGAATCATACGGGGGGAAGATCTCTAGCCAACAAAGTACTAAATGAAGGATATTACTGGCTGAAAATGTACTAGGATGCCAAACAATACGCGAAAAAGTTTGACAAGTGTCAACAATTTTCCCTCATGATAAAATTGGCCACAGGAGAAGTCATTGCCATGACAAGCCCTTGGCCATTCATGCAGTGGGCTCTAGACATTGTCAAACCACTCCCCATGGCACCTACTTAGAAACAATTTCTGCTAGTTGCCACTGACTACTTCACCAAGTGGATTAAGGTAGAAACCTTTGCTAGGATTTATGAAGAAGAAGTAAGGGGATTCCAGTGGAAATACATAGTGTGCAGATATGGAATTCCTTGGGTCTTAGTATCTGATGACAACAGGCTTCAATTTACTGGAAAGATGGTAAGGACTCTTTGCAAAGATCTACAAATTACCAACCGATTCTATACACCCTACTACCCACAAGGAAACAGACACGCTGAAAGGTCAAACTGAATCATACTTGACAACATGAAGAAACGCCTAGAGGCAGCAAAGGAAAAATGGGTAGAAGAATTACTGGCAATACTATGGGCATATCGAACAACTCTCAGAGAGGCGACAGATGAAACACCATTTTCCTTAGCCTACAAAATAGAAGTAGTTATACCCGTGGAAATAAGTAATCCAACTCTCAAATCAGAACTAACTGAACAACAAAATGAAGAACTCATGAAAGGAAATCTTGATTTGTTAGTGAAAAGAAGGGAAACGGCACTTGTGTAGATAGCTAATTATAGTAAGAAAAGGAAAGACTACTTCCAGAAAAGAATTAGAAGGCGGGAATTCTAGGAAGGGGATTTAGTTTTAAAAAAGATCTTTCAAACAGAAGGAAAATTTGGTTCGTCTTGGGAAGGCCCTTTCATCGTCAAAACAGTAGGCAGAAGTGGCTATTATAACCTCATGACAGAGGAAGGAGTAGAGTTGGCAAAACTCTAGAACGCCAAGTACCTTAAGAAATATGTCGTTTGAATTGTTGAATATTATTGCAATATACATATTCTCCCGTGATCTTTTCCTGCAAAGGTTTTCCACATAAAAAATTGGTTTCAATTCTTTCCTTCTTTCTCACCTCTAAAAATAATAATAATAAAAGGGAGAGGTCGGCGGCCTAGAAGTCTAAGCCCTTGGGAGCAGGAAAAATCCTCTCTTAAAATATAGAAAAAAAATTGGCCGCCTAGAAGCCTAAGCCCTTGAAAGTGGGAAAAACCTTCTCTCTAAAATGTGGAAAAATGAGTAATGACCATGGCCTAAAAGCCTAAGTCACCGAAGGTGGAACAAAAACCACTCTCTAAAATGGAAATAGGGTTGATGGTTTAGAAGCCTAAAGCCTTAAGAATGGGGATACCTACTCTCTAAAAAGAAAATTAAAACTGAAAAAAGGTCGGCGGCCTAGGATCCTAAGCCATTGAGAGCGGGAAAAACCTCCTCTCTAAAATGTGGAAAGCAAATCGAAGGATGAAACACAATTCAAGGAAATGAGAAAATAAAAACTCAAAAGAAGATGGAAATGGGAAAACTCATCCGCTCTAAACAGAAAACAATCTTAGAAAGTAGGGAAATGACTGTAAGCAAAAACTCATTTACATTTTGTTATTGGAAAGAACTTGGAACCTAGAAATTGCTACGTGCTAAAATGTTGAGTTACTTAATAATTCTTCTTCAAGCATTTGAAAAATTATTCGATTGAAAAATGTTAAAAGTACAAAATTTCTAGGTTCCACTTACTTACACAAATCTTGCTAAGTATAATTGGTAAACTTATGAAGCATTAAAAAAAGAAAAATTCATTTCCTTGATAACGGGAAAATTACGAAATGCCTTAAATGAAAAGATACAATATACAAAGTAAAAATTGCAGGAAAGAAAAAGAAGACTAAGACTCATCCACAAGGATGATCCTGGAATAAGGAGGGTCAACCACGGCGTCCTCAGTGTCCTCTGCGATGAGAATGACATATTCTTCAGGCGGGGGGATTACGGCTTCCTCAGAAGTGGGAACATCCTCGAGGTGGCATCCATCTCAGCTTTAGTGGCCCCTTTCAAAGAGATCTTGGGGGGAGGTTCTCCTTTCTGTCCTTGTACCCGGCAAGGTAAACCTTCTTCTTGGCCTTGTCAAAGAGAGATTGATAAATGTCACAAGTCTCCTTATCTCTTGGCTTGGCGTCCTCCCGAGCGGCTTCAGCAGCAGCCAGCCTCTCTTCCACAATTTTTAAATTTTCAAAGGAAATAGTCCGGCACCTCTTAGACTCCTCAAGGGCCTCCTTCACATCCCTCAAGAACTCTTCAAGCCTGGAATGCTCTGCTGCCGTGGCTGCTGCTCCCTGAGCTAACCCTTCGATAGTACTCTGAAGCTTGGCTTCTCTTTTGGAGAGCCGCTCGATTTCATCCTTATGAGTCTCAAAACCCCACGGTTGCTCACGATCTCCCTCTTCCATTGAGCGATAGTCTGCTCATTGGCCAGGAAGTGCTCCTGAAGACTGTTGTGGAAGATAATTTCCTGAAAAAATACAAAAGGAAACACAAATCAGTAAAATGAAGAAAGATGGAAAATAAAGAAAGCAGGAAGAAGAGGAAAGAGAATACCTTCATCAAGCCATGGCTTAGGGAACTGAGCTGGTTCCCAACGGACATATTATGAGCTACCGCCATGTCCGTGTCTAAGTGGACCCCGGGAGCACAATGTGAGCTGAGTGGCGGTCACTCAAGAAGTTGACGGAAGAGAGGACTTGGGGGACCCCATGAAAATGCTTCCATCTCCACCAAGTCTTCGCCCACTCCTTGAGAACTAGAAGACTGGACGAGAGTCGAATGCTATTGTGCAAGGGGCGCAATAGAAAGATGCCGCTGGGAAGTCTTAGTCGTAATAGAAGGGCCAGGAGGAATGGCCGGAGGTGAAGCAGGGACAGTCAAAGTCTCATTGGAAGTAGGAGAAAGGTTCTCTTGGGAAGTGCTCGGAGCATCGCGTCACGAACGGACGTTCCTTACTTCCTCAGCAACGTCCCCAATGATACTACTCCTCAGACGCGTGCGCCTCGACATACCGCTCACTGTAAAGTAAGAAACATGAGCTCTCATTCCGCGTCTTCCCATTCAGACCCAGGAGAAATTGAAGTACTAGAAACAGAAATTAGGGACTGAGAAGTAAGAATACCTAGTAGAATTTTAGGAGAAGACGAAGGGGACGATGTGGATGGTTGTGCTAAGGATAGAGGCACTACGTGAAGGGATGAAGCTTGGTCGTCTTGTAGGATGAAGGCGACGTTGATTTCCCATCTCAAGTCTAAGAGATAATCCCAATCCCGTCCATGGATATGAACGTGGCTACAATATTTTCCCTTGACTCCTCGGATAGATAGGGAGGTTTATCCCTTTTATTATCTACAAAACAAAGAAAAAGAAAGAAAGTTAGCAAAGGTAAACAAGAAAATGGAAAGTGAAAGAAATGGGAAATAGAGCTCCGGCGACTTACCGTAGACTCCCTATCTATGGGGAATCGTCCAGTGGCAATCACCGCCCTAGTTCCCTTCTATCTAAAGAACGTCCCGTTCTCAGCCCTTATCCCATTTTGGGATCCCGACTATCATTTTACTTCTCTCAGCACTGGGGCGAGGGGCCATATAGTAACATTTGAATTCGGCGTGGTACTTGATGATGTAGCATGCCCTAAGTTCGTATACTTCTAAATCTAAATCATGCCTCCTATTCAAGGCTTCAAAACTGAGTAAAATCCTATACGAACTAGGGGTAAACTGAGACGAAGCTAATTTACAGGTGTGGAAGACTTTTTGAAAGAAAGGAGAGAAAGGAAGCTTTAGTCTCAAGGCTATATACATAGGGCTTAAGGTTATTTTGTATGGAGGCCTACAAGGGTGGTCTGCATACCTACTTTCACCTAAAGCTGAAAACTATGTCAGAGGGAAAGGCATCACGGTAGGAATCTAAACAATGCTCTAACTTGACCTGGTTTCAAACCAAATGTACATGGGGTTTAAACTTAGAAGTTCTGTCGCGCACCATAGACGAAGAAGAAGGGATTTTGGGCAAAAAAATCAGAAAGAAGATGAAGAAGAAGAAGAAGATAGAGAGGGAGAATATCTTACCACGAGAAGATAAAAGTAGGAAGAAATGAAGAAAGAGAATCCTTATATAGGCTGCGGATTTGAAAAGAAAATAGAAACGCACTCCATGAATTTTTAAAAACGGGAATCTAAAGGGATGTTTTTGGAATGGCGCAACTAACAGGACAGAACTGTCACTTGCACCAGCAAATGGCGTGACGACAGCTGGGAAAAGAAAAAGAAACAAAGCACGTGTCGCTTAAAGCAATTGAAAGTTGGGAAACCGAAGAGGCAAAAGATAGATAACGAAAAGCTACTTTACAAGAAAGATGTCGGCAGGAATGGGAAACGAAGCACCATCACAGGGAAAACACGCATCACTATTGATTTAATTTTATACGTATCTATTTGTTATTTCCAAAGAAATGTAGGTTCCTAAGAAAAGACAAGCTGATCTTCATAAAGGCGCGTGCAAATTAAAATTCCTCATAATTACAAATCAATATGTGAAACTTTATTAAGTGTAATGGGGGAAAGTGAGCAGAGAAAAAGTTACCTAGGACACGTGTACAAAAAGAACGAATTCCGAGGGGACGCGTGGACGATGAACATGGCAAGATTGGGGGCTAGACAGGAAATAGAAGTGACACAAACAGATCATGAGGAAGGAGCTTTAAACGGTAAGGAACTCTAAATAGGAAGGAGTTCTAAACGAGAAAGAGCTCCAAACAGGAAGGAGCTCTAAACGGGAAGGAACTTGAGAAATGAAAAAGAGCACAGAAGTGGGAAACCTCATCAAAACGGGAAAAGCGGACCGGTTAATGAGAAAAGGATGACAGAGGACTCGTACCTTTGAGGACTGAAAAGACTAATGGGGGACCCACGCCTCTGAAATGGGGAAGGAACTCGCCGAACTGTGCAAGATCGAAAAAAGAAGAAGAGTAGGAAAGGGTGAAAGGGATTAAAAATAAAGAGTCAAAAGGTTGTGATTGATTGGGTAAGTTGAACGACTTGGATGAGATAGATTGGCAGGCCACCATATGGTTGTGATTGATTGGCTCAAAACCACAAGAAATCACCAAGTGGCAGTGACTTATTGGCGGCTAAGCGAGATAGATGAGAAACGAGAAAGGGAAAAGGCCCATACCTAGCAGGGTAATCCCCACGAACGGGTGTAATCCCTAGGCATAATACGTACATTCATTTATATTGTTATTTTAATCAACTCATGTTATTTGGGGAGCCTATATAAGACCAATGTATTAAAAAATAAGGACACATTCAATATAAAAAAAAACATAACTCAAACCCTTTGCTCCCTGTAAACTCTCTCTCTCTCTCTCTCTCTCTCTCTCTCTCTCTCTTTCTTTCTAATTAATACTTATATAAATTAGTCATTAACGATATTCATCCCCTTGATTCTTGGTTAAAACAAGAAAAAAATCCTTTACACTTCTAATCAAAAGATACATAGTGGCAATTATAATCATGAACTAGAAAAGAAAAATGTTTGTAAGTTTGATTTTTATTTGAAAACTAATTATGGGGCGTGGTATTAGTTCTTTGTTCCTATATAAAAACAAGGTTGAATTTGGTACAATTTTCCTTGAGCTGTTGGGTTTATGGAGTTTTCACATATGGAAATATCTAAAAAATTCACTTCTTGCGTGGTTAACTGAAGCTTTATGATCAGAAGTATATATGATGAGTTTATTGTCTAAGGTATTATGTAAATAAAAAATGAATCAAAACGTTTTCCCTGGACTAGCTATGAGTTCTTTTAAAATTCATTCTTGCTTTCAATTCTATTTTGAAATCAGTACAAGTTAAGACTTGACATTTTATAGATATTGTTTATTTAAAACATGGAACTTATGAGGCATTATGCTAGATTACATTACAGAAAATGTAACTTTGAAGCTTAACTAGTACCATATTGCAGAACAAGTTTTAAATCTATGAAAAGGGTAGAAATTTTATTCAGTGCCTATTTTTGAATCATTATTTCTTTAGGATTAAGTTTGCTTAATTTTTTATTTTTTCTTCAATAACTATATGAAATTTATAAGAATCACCACCTTCTTCACGGTTTAAATTCAGACCTTGTGCATGATTGATTTTGACGGTATCAATCACACCTAGTTACAACCTTAATAGCTCACTAAACAAAAGAATAACTCTCTCACTTAGAGTAGATATATAATTATGCTCACAAAATCAACTACACTTCGACTAGGTGTCGAAGATCGCTGAATAAGTAGGGCTGCTAGGTGCAACTGAGGCGAGCTACTGGGGTTTGATTTCTAGTGATTGTTGTGGAATTCATCTACGTTCTGCACTTCAAGTTCACTTCTTCTCGGTGTTGAAGAGCCTGAAGCAAGTAGGGTTGCTGGGTGTTGCCGAGGAGAGGACTGATAACTTTCAATCATAAATATTTCTCATCACAGTCTCGTTACGAATTCAACCTCAGTCATTTTTGGGTAATTATGACTTTGTTGTACATGTTGCCACATGCTACTTCTCGTGAAAACATGAAGAGGGTTTCCTCCAATGTCTTTAGAGGATGAGCTCAGGATCGTGATGAGCAAAGGAGACCATCTCGAGTAGATTGATGATGTCATTCCAGGTAGGCAGTTAAGCTCGAGGTTTGAGCTTGGGAACATCTCTCATATGAACTTGGAGGTTGAGCTCCTAGATAAGGTTGACTGATGCTGGGATGGGGGGTTTTAATGAGCTCTCCCTTTCTAAGGGCGAGAGGCTCGATGAGCATGATACCTTAAAAGAGAGAGAGTCCTTATGGGCTCTCGACCATATCCTCATTGGTTTCGCCTTTCTCAAGGAGATGCTCATCCATTGGTGCTCCCCGGCCTCGTCCTTGCGGCTTTGCCCTAGACAAGGTAATGCTCGTCACTTGGCGTTCCTCGACCTCATCCTCAGTCTCTTTGTACTGGACAAGGAAGTTCTTGTGACTTGGTGCTCCTCATCCTCGTCATCAATCTTTTATCCCTTGACGAGCTCTTCCTTGGAATTTTTCCCTGGACAAACTTGTCCTTGATATTTTTCGCCTTAACGACTTTGTCCTTGGTGTTTTGTCTTCAGCCAAGTTTACCACTTCTGTCCTTAGGGCACAAATCATATGATATCACTCCCCATCAATACAGGATGGGGTTACTCGTATTAGCATGTGCGATGCCTCACTAATTTTGGGGATAACAACCTAGGTACTAAAAGAGGCCTTGAATGGATCATAAAGTAAACATAAATTGCAGTAAATATACCATTTTTCTTTGCTATTTTAGAGAGGTTCCCAAAATATTTATGTTAGTACAAAAGAAAAAATTATGATAATAAATTTCAATTATTCCTTTATTATTATGTAGTTAGTATAACAGCCAAAGATTCTTTCTTTGGCATGGGCAGCGAGTAGTAGGGGAAGAAAAAAAAACATGTGTTTGTCAATTTCTGTTTTGATGTCTTGAATGACTGGGTTTTGAATCCTGATTATTAGATTCTCGACTAATGACTAAGAAGAACGAAGGAATGTGTTCTTCAAAGAACAATGAAGAATTTTTTTTAAAACTCTAAAAATTATATAGTTAGGTTTTGTATACCGTACGTATAGTGTTATGGGCATTTTTCGGAGACTAATATGATAAGAACACGTGTCCCAACACCACTACAAAGGCTGGCCATGCAGAGTAAAGCTCACAGGGAGCAAGGAATATTGGCCAAAGATCTGAAAGTCAGGATAACCATCCGATGTTAGCACCATCATTACGCGCCGAAAGTAGGTATCGAGGTGGTTCCTTCCTATTCCCCCCTAACTCATTCGTCCAAACACCGCCATTTGTGTCAGATGGGTCTTCCTCAAGTCACCTCGACCCCCCCCCCCCCCCCC